>JAODLC010000038.1:24458697-24473693 GCA_026781145.1 Hippopotamyrus pictus | reverse complement strand
AAGTTTGGGTTTCCCTCCTGAGACTGCTGCCTCCGCGACCCGACCTCGGATAAGCGGGAGAAAATGGATGGATGGATGGATGGATATATGTCAAAAAGAATGGATGTGCTAAAAAAATCCTTGTCGTACTGTAATGTACCATTACATCAGTAATCACTGACAGGATCCTAAGCTTATACTGAGTGGTTACATAGATCATTAGACGTAGAAAGGATTGATCATTGTTTGGTATTTCTGTGTATTGAAGTCCAATAATGAATACCAACCAAGCTATTGAATCAACAAATTAAAATCCTATTTTTTTAAATTTAACAAGCGTGACTTGCAGAAACTTTCTAAAGCATACAGTGGCTGGCCTCACATGATCACCTGACATGGGTTGTTTGGCATGGAGGAGGTGCTCACATTGGTCATATATGTGGCTCAGAACATACCAGTGGGAAGGTGTGGGGCCTTTATTCATGTGGCCCTTTAGCCAGTACCCCAAATTTGAAAATAGCTCAAGCAATCATACCCTCCTGATATAAAATGCTTAAAACACGCAAGCAACTTACACAAACATCCCCAAGCATGGTCTGGTTTTAATCATAACAGTCACAAGATGCTAACCAAACACAAACCAATTTCTAGCCTTGGCATTTTAAGAATTTTGGAGACCTCTTCTCCAAATTTTGTCTCAATCTGATCAGCTTTTCCTACGCCACCTGCAGTTTACCCCGTCTTAAAAACAGCAAATAAAAAAAAGTATAAAAAAGTGCCTTATCGACAGAAAACCATTACCACGACATAGAATAAAAAACGGCTGATAGTTGAAATTACGAGATGACTGATAATATTTGAACAAAAGCAAACCAGGCGGTATTTAGTTATAGACTTCTGATGTCCAGCACATAGACTACCATGCACACCGATCATTCTTATGGTTCAGGCCCTTTAACTATTTACACTGAATCTTGTTAATCTTGATAGACTCATATCTTGTTAGATATGAATGCCAGGACCAGTGCACCATGTGCAGTGTTATGTCATTAATGTAGACAAACAGGAAGTGCACAGTCTGACTAGTTGCCAGATTGAATTGCTATAAAACGTTATTCATATTTTTATTTAAGTGGCTTTGTGTCTGGTTTATGTTTTTTATGGAAAACTTGGAAACACAGAAGTGTATTACTGTTATTAAGCCATTTTTGGCCATATATTTCTTTTACGTTACAATGTTTTATTGACATTTTTGAAGTCTCAAAGCTAGCGGCAGGGAAGAGGTCTAAATAAAGGGCAGAAAACAGGATCAGGTGGCAGAAAAGCCCATGTGAGTCTCCCTTACAAAAAAAGGCCTGAGGTTGATCATTCATTAAAATCCGAAGGAGAAGAAGAAGTGGAAAGTAACAGCTCCTTTGTGATACCTGAGGAGTACAGACTTCTCCTGAGGAATCCTATAAACCACATGAAACTGAAACATGTGAAACTCAAGGTCTGCGGGCCACATCCGGCCCGGCGTACAATTATACTCGGCCCGCAAGATCATTTTATATATCATTTTTTAATGGCCCGGCAATATGAAGTGCCGATAAAACACGAACTACAAATCCCATAATGCAGCGCAACAGCTGCCTTAACGAAAGGTAGGCTACCTGCGATCATTCCCGCGTCAATTACGTCACATCAGTCAAGCGTCTGTTGATGTATACAACCCAAATTTCAAGTCAAAGGTATCCCCTAACAATGACCAAGAGAAAAGTTGATTCTGAAAACGGAGTCTTTCAAAACCAGTGCGAGGCTGAGTATATGTTTACTGATATTGCCGGTAAACCTGTGCGTGTTGTTTGTGGAGCTAATGTGACCGAGAGAGAATCTCCACAACACAAACCCTTACCCCAAACATAAACGAACTTGTTGCTAAGAAAAGATGCCAAGCATCCAGCTCTGACAGAATGGGATAAGAGCAAAGAAAATGTTTTGATTTGTTATTATTTTAACTTTTCACTTTATATTTTCTGTTTTTTTTTTTTTTGTAGCATACAGTCGTACCTCGCCACTTCGCGCTTCGACTTTCGCGGCTTCACTATCGCGGTTTTTTGTATATTCATTAAAAAGTTGATCGAGACAGTGAAAATGATACATTGGAAGCATCTTTGATCTTCCTAATTAAATGTACAATAATAATATGATACTTGTAATGTCTAATATCTTATTCTCTCTTATTTTGTCTAATATATTGGGCAATATGAGTGTAATTGTCATGACCTGCCTGTACGATCCTCTTGTGTGCCACGCCCCCTTATTAACCACATGTGCAACCCCGATTGTGACCAGCTGTTTTCTATCAGTTTGATTCATCCGGTGTATTTAAGTCCACGTCAGAGTCTATAACCCCAGGTCTGTCATTGACGTTTTGATGTTACGTGTTCCTGTCTCCTGCATTTGGGGTGATTCCAAATGAACCCTTAAATCCTGATTCCTCGTCTCCCCATTCCTGCTTCCGTGTCCAGCAATCATAAAGTAATGGTGACTAAAATTTATTCATGTCTATTTCATGTCTAGAAGGCTCTAATAATGTTAAAAACTGTATTTAGAAGGTCATAAACAGGTTTCCTATGGTCTAACTATGAAAATATTGGTAACCATATATTCGATTTATAAAGAATATAAATATAAATATTTATATTATATTTGTATAAATATAAATATAAAGAATCCTACTTTGTGGAAATTCACTTATCACGGTAGAGTCTGGAACTGATTAACCGCGATAAATGATGGCCGACTGTGTTCATATTTTGAATTTATATAATTTTGACAGGAGATATTTTTATAGAGAGCAAAATAAGTTATTTTAAGTTTATTTTGTTGTAATATTGTATCCTGTCTGTTTCGATTCATATTTATGTTCAAAAAACATTTAGTTTTAGTCTGTTCAATAAATGTTCATCCTGTTCGGTCCGTGACCTAAAGTGTGCTTTGAGTTTTGGCCCCCTGTGCAATTGAGTTTGACACCCCTGCTCTAAACACTGCTCCCTTTCTGTTCCTGCAGCTTTTCCTTTAAATGCTGCAACCATTACCAGAAGAAACAAGCAGTGATTAGTCTCTGATGTCTTATTCTAGTGTTTCTTTGGTTTTCTGCGTAATGCCTGTATACTGAATTAACACAGAAACTTTCGTTTTTCACTGCAGAAATCCGCCATCAAAGCCTCTCTACACATCTATCTAAATGCATTTTGAAAAGTCAGTAACTTAATATTCTAATTTTGAAAAGTCAGTAACTTAATATACTAACTGCTTTTTTTCCCTCATTGATAAAATACAGAAATATCGTTCATCCATCCAGCATCCAACTGCTCATGCTGTTTCGGGTTAGGGGGTGGCAGAGCCTGCATTAGACAGCAGGGTACAAGGTTGGAATAAACCCTGTATGTGATGTCAGTCCATTGCTGGGAGCATACATATTTTTTAAAATTAATGGATGGAATGACTGGAAATGTGAAAGCCAATAAATGTGTTTTTACACGACTGCTCTGAGTTCTACTCAAGACGTGAGTTTAGCTTGAAAGTGCAACTGTCGCTTTATTGGATTGTTAATTTGCTGCAGCAGTACTGGATAAAACATATTGCTATAGAGCTAAATGTACATTAACAATCGAATGAAACGGTTGTCTTATGAAGCTAAATGTAAATAATTTCTTAATGAGAACGTGTAAGAACACAATTAGAAAAGATCTGTGAATATATTCTGTTGATGAGAATTCTTGCTGTAGGGAAAGGGTTAACTTAAGCTTAAGGGGTAACTTGAAAAGTGCGGGGTACCTTGAAACCGCAAAATTGGCCAAACAGCTGAGCAATATGTCAAAGGGGGGAAAGAATTTGGCTGGTGGAAGAGATTTGGCATGACAGGTGTCATGTGACCATATAAACAAACATTTATATCTCAAATTAAAGCAGCACAAACAACAACTTCAACAGCACAAACCAGCACAAATGATTGCAATCAGTTTGGTGGAAATCGGATGCAAGTGGGGGACCAACTTCATGAGGCTCTCATCTATGATGCACTACAGATACCTTTATATTGCATTTTAATGGTTGGTATTAGCATTAAGGATGCTTTGTACTGCATTATAAAGGTAAGAATGTGTTTACAAATTACTAAAGACATGGCCTTAAGTAAAGTGTTACCTGAGAAAGTCTAATGCTACCTGTGGTCATGACATTACATAGCTATTTATGTTAATCTTTTAAATTACGAGGTGTAACTCGCTTAAGACTCAAAGAAACTGTCATGATGCAGTCATTACATCAGTACATTACATAGGTATTTATGTTAATCTTTTAAACTGCGAGGTGTAACTCACTTAAGTCTCAAAAAAACTGTCATGATGCAGTCATTACTGTGTCATGACATTACATAGGCAAAATGTTGTAAATTGCAATTTAAAATAAAATGAACTTAGGAGAAAACAAAATATATGAATTCACTGCTGACAGTATCAAGGTATTCACCACAAGTTAGTGTTGTACCTTACACACAGTTTCCAGGAGATATTGCAGGGTGATAGTCTGGGAAAAGTTCTGAGTTGTTGCCCAGAACAGAGTAACAAATACACTGAAACTTGAATAATTTATCATTGCCGATTCTTCATAATCTTATCCATTGGAGGAAACGAGACCCTGCAGGAAACCCACCTGAGACTAGTCACAAACCGCCACAGACACAGGAAGAACATGTAAGCTCTGCACTCACAGAACCAGAGACAAGATACAAACCCATCACAGACACAGGAAGAACATGTAAGCTCTGCACTCACAGAAGCAGAAACAAGCCAAGCACATACAACAAGCGTTGTGCACCTTTACATTTCTATAAAGCGCCGCTTTAATCCTGTTTAATAATATGCCACTGACTTTTGACGTGGTTTTTGTTGGTCAAAAGCACATCATTTCACAGCCACACCACTCCTACAAGCGGGAAATGAGTGCAAAATCATTTGCTATTTTGACAACGTGTAGCTTAGCATACTAATGAAGAACGTGCTGGGATGAAACTAGCAAAACCGCTTTACATTGCGCTTCCCACCTGTGTAAAGTAGGGCCCACTCGGTTAACAAAAAGAATTGTCTCCTACAGCCTCCCTTTCCTTCCTCCCTGCCACGTAAGCATAGTGCTGCTGCTTTATTTTTGGGGCAGTTTGTCTCAAGGTGAAATCAGTTATAGATCTTTTTCCTTATAATGTTTTGGTGATTAAATAATAAGACCCACCAAATACATTTTGACATCACATTCATGTCAAATGTCATGTGCAGTTACCCTTAACTACCAGTAAGAGGCGTTGCTTTAGTTTTGGGGTGATTAAGCTCAAAATTTGGTCAGTTGAAGATATTCACTGGCACAATGTCTCCAAAAATTGATAAAGATTCTTCAAATATTTTTTGAGTTATTGCAGTAATGGTATCAAGTGTTCTTAAACTGCCCTTCTCTTTGCTATTAGACTTTGGTGCTGCTTCAGTTTTGGTGCGGTATGTCAGTATTCAGGTATTCATGTCGGTATTCAGTTCCATTTCATCATCCTGAATGTCTTTCCGGAGTTTGAAAAAATTTCATTGGATAACTTTTTTGAGTTATGGCGTTATTGAGAAAGTGTCTGCGGAGGCAGATCAGTCCCAAAATCATATGTAGTTCCAGTCTAGGGAATACAGTAATACTCTATGGGGAGTTAAAAGAAGCCAGTTAGTCCAAGTCCGTGTCTTTGGATGAGGAAACCCACATGACGTAGGGGGCTGAGGTTTAAACCCTTAACCCCATAGGTTTGAGGAATCATTGCTACCGACTGAGCCAGCCCAGAAATATGCAAATATTAATTTGGGGGGAAAATTGTCATCTGGGAAGAGCTGTTTCATTCAATGGCATTTAAACTTAAATCCTGTCTCAAAGCAATTAAGTTCTATAGCCAATGGACCTTGCAGCCTTCAATGGTCCATGGTTCTCAACTGATGATTTAAATGAACAGGACAGTAGAAATCTCATACTGTGCTTACCACATCTGGGTCTGGGTTGTACTGAGCCTGGCACTTAGGCAAGGAAACATAGCGCAGGAGACAGTGAACATCTTAGTAGTGATTCATATCAATCACACAGTATGCTGCCATGAATGTAAAACCGATTAAGTGTTCTTCAGTTTTACTTTAATCTGAAAGATTACAACTTTGAGTCACTGTAGACAGAACAAATTAGCAAGAGGTAACGAAAATGTATAAGTACCTTTTGAGTAGCTGAAGGAATCAGCAATCCTGGTAATTATATTAATGGATAACAGATCCCTTTAATTATGTCTTTGTAAAGTGTACTTTATTCCTTGAAAGACTTTGCGCATAAAAATTCCCGAATCCACCTCAGATTTATGGTGTGCAGCTGCATCCTTTGATATGTATGTATACGCTACTTGCAGTTTAATTTCTGTTAATTGGATGCAGTAAATCATGTCATCAGTATACTGGAACCACTGGCATTGATAGTTCATGCTTTTCTTTTTGCAGCACTGTATGATATAGTTTTGAGGATTTTCAAGTAGCTAGACACCCTGCATCATCACAAGATATTTTTGTGCATCTTTCACAAAGAATGGAGTTAGACTGACTTGCAAATTACATACTTACAATTGCTATATCCCAGCTTTTTAATTGTGACTATATATAGCTACACTTCTATTTAGCAAGCAGCTAGATAATGGACTATAAGAGTATCTGAGCTCTACACAATCTGACCTGCTGGCAGTTTTGGTAGATGATTGCTCTGTCCTTTGCAGTTAAAGTGGAATTAATTATTCTTGTCTTGCTGTCATACTTTAGCAGGTCAGCTGCAATTGAACTCGTTTCCTTTCGTCACAAGAACATAATTCAAGGTGGCATCCTTGTGTACATGGTGACCTTGGTGATGGCATTGTGCAGTTATCAGCATCAGAAACAAGGGCCTATTCAAATGTCATTTATATCAAACATCCAGTACAACTTTATTTATTAGATAACCCTTTAAACACACGCCACTTTCTGTACTGAATCTAAGTTCAGATGTTATTTACAGTGGAAATTCGTTTTAATTGTGGAAAAAAATGTCTGTGTATTGAAGCTGGCAATAAGGATATGTTATTTCTATATAACATTGAGTGCCAGAATGAAATGAATATGAAATAAATGCTAAAGTTTTTCAACATTGTTAGCAAAATGTGCATTACTGTAATTATTAACAAAAGTTTATGTGTTGTACATTTGTTTTGGATTTTTATATTTATAACAACTTACAGGGATTTTCTTCAGAAAATGCATGAAAAAGGACCAAGATTGCTTGCTTAACAAAATATTTTTGTAATTTTTTTCCATAGTCTGTTTAATTGGTAATGAGACATTGTTTTAATATGGCTGGTGAATTTCCATCATTCACGTTTACAGAATTCACATGATTCTTCAGTATTGCTGATGCATCCATATTATCTTCTGTGAACTGGCAGTCTATACTTGTTTTTTTTTTTTCCAAGGAAAATGATCACTGGAAGGAAGATGGTAATTTAATATTATTGCATTTTAAATCTTACATTGAGGTCAGGAAGAAAATTTCAGAAGGTGTGTCAATATTTTCTGAATATTATAAATTAATTTTTCTTTTTATGAAAACGAATCAATATAAATGTGCAGTTAAAAATGATACAAAAATGTCAGTTTTATTATAATTGTCTTATTGCATTTGAATTTTGCTAAAGCAGATTTAAATAGGGCTGATTTAATTTAAGTTCAATCAAAACTTCACAGGAAAAAACTCTTGAAAGTTGGATTATGTGAAAGAAAGGAACCTAAAAGCTTTGCTGGTTAAAGACATTGCTAAAAATAAATCCTATTTCACCTATAAATAAAGGCCACAAAAATCACTTTGCATTCTTTTCAGTGGGAATTTTTTCTGAGAAGTGATCAAGGAGTGAATTAAATTGCTTAAATTATTCTCATGCATAAATTGGAATATGGTATAAGAGTTACGTTGACAATCGCTGCATATTTTGATGGCCTTTTGTTTCGTCCAAGTTTGCTGCTTCATATTTTCCATTCTCGGCCCTCGCTGCTCGGAAGGGCTAAAGAGAGAAATGCCCTTTTAAAGACATTGCAGGAAAAAAAAACAGGAATATACTTGGTATTCATTCATTTGCTTTTAAAGTCCTCGAAGCTCGGATTTAAATGTTATTTTAATGTGCTCTTAAATCAACCTTTTCGAGAATCTATTCTAATATGAAAGGTGAATACCTTACCCACAACTTTTTACATTAAAGCATTTTAATGGTCAGAATTTACATTTTAGGCTAGAGATATAGATTATGTTTAATATCCAGCTGTCATGTCTAATAGACCTTTTTTTCTAGCTGTGACTGATTATTGGTAGACGGTTAGCTAAAGTGTGAGGTGGAATGGACACATTATATATTCAAAGCACATCACAACAAAACATATCCTATGGAAATGTCCTGTGGAGTACTGGGCAAGTGTGAATGTGATTACACTTCGTTTGAAGCAGCAGTCCCAGCTGTAATGGTCTAGTGCTAATTTGATGTAACAACCTTCAGCCCATTTAGAAACAGACTTGTCTTGCAGCCACTTTTATAAATAATCATGGTATCTTATAAGAAATTCATACATAAATACACATGCACATTAAAATTAGGCTTTTTGTTCCATCTTCACTTTTTGAGTTTTAAATTTTATCTGCTCCTAATCTGAATTAGTTTTAGACTTGACAGGGAATAGTATTTGAAGCCGCCTTTTCTCTGTTCTGATCAAAACTGGAGACTCGTTTCCAATTCTAGCCTCATATTCCTCCACCGATAGTAATATTAAAGTCCACAGGCTTGACCTTATCCACATCCCTCTGGACTTTGTATACTTGGATCAGGAAAGCTCTCAGCTGCCTTTTCTTGAGACTAAATAGATTTAGTGCTTCAAGCCTCTGCGTCTTTCAAGAACAGGAGTAATTCTTGTTGTGCTTCGCTGAACTTGTTCTAATCGGGCAATATCCTTTCTGAAATGAGACAACCAAAGTTTGTACATAGTATTCCAAGCTGAGTTGGCCTTAACATCTAACATCTATTAACAGTTATTTGTCTCTCTGTGCTATTCATTGCAATGCTGCCAAGCTCATCTGCAAGTATGTTTAGAGAAGTTGTTTGTTTGTTTGCATTGCAGCAGAAAGCCTTTCCTTCAAGTAGCAATATCTTCATAAGAAGTTGTTACGTGAACACATGGCCCTCAATTTACAATGAAAATGTTTGCGTTCAGGATTATGCTATTGTAACTAAATTTTGATAACAACCCTAAATTCTTACTAACGACTGGTCTGAATCAATCAGCACTGATACAATTACACATTACACACTGATACAATTTTCTACAAACAATTTTGTAGAAATATCACATTTTCTACTTCCCCCATTCTGAAATATTTAATATAATTTCTTACCTGTCCAAGCTCAACCTTGTTGTCACTTGTAATAAAGCGTAGGCACATTTTGACAGTGACAGGCACACAGTACCACCGTGTCACCTGGAGGACAAAAAAAATTCACATCGAATGTGTCCTACATGCCGGATCATTTGCTATAAAGGGTAGTGTCACTTTCACAGGGAGGGCAGCACGCTATGCTGTTTATGGACACAGTCAGTCTTTTCATCCAGTGGTGAAATTGGTCCCTGGTATACCCTGTCAGAATGAAGGTCTGAGAATGAAATAAACAGTAAGGAATATTGCATTAAAAAACAATAACAAATGCAGTGGTATTACTGAATGAGAATAATTGCAGGAAGCTCTATTATTTCTGTAACTAAAGTGAAAAGTGTTTTTCTGCCTCTGTGCAGGTAAACGGATAACTCATTGTTTAACATCCTCGCCGTGTTGCAGACTTTCTTTTAATGGGGACAGGCAATGTTTCCCCTTCTTCATGTGTGCCTTTGAAGCCACTCCTGAAAACAGTGTACAGTAATACGCATAAAGCCTCAGGGACTCACTAATTGTTGGGCTTCAAAACAAAAACAAAGAAAGAGGAAAAACCGGGCAAAATGACCAAAGTGAAAAAAGTTAGCTGTAAATAAATACTTCTCCTGATCTTGGGAAAAATAGCTCAAAGCCATTAAAGTAGCAAAAATTTATTATAATAATCTGCTTGTTTTGGACCAAGCCATGACTAACAGCTGTCTACCATTATTAGGGCAAAAAGGCTCCGGTGTGGAGGAAAGGAAGGAACTGTGATGCAGGTGACCCCACTCTGCCGTTTGCACATGATGGTTTTAAGTTGTTTTTGTTAGATTTTCCACGGTTCCCTTAAGAGAAGTAAAATTAGGTGATGGCTGTATTTGAAA
The DNA here is from genome assembly GCA_026781145.1 of Hippopotamyrus pictus. Taxonomy (NCBI): domain Eukaryota; kingdom Metazoa; phylum Chordata; class Actinopteri; order Osteoglossiformes; family Mormyridae; genus Hippopotamyrus; species Hippopotamyrus pictus. The sequence goes on along the minus strand of JAODLC010000038.1, from coordinate 24,463,317 downwards.
TGCCATTGGGATAAACAAATGCTCCACTTCAGATGTCACTGATGTTTGAATCCACCATCCATTAACCAAATGCTACTCTTTACCACTTAATCCATTTGGATTTCTATATTGGTGCAGAATATTAAATGATTCCCGTACAACCCTGGGCAGAATGGCGACTCAGTGGGCAGTGCTGTGATCTCATCCCTTCAGCTCCTTGGTTTGATTCCTGCCTCTGTAGCTTTGCATATTTTCTTCATTACAGTTCTGGTTTCCTCCTACAGCCTCGAAATCACCCATAAATTTGGAGTGGCAACCATGAAGGACGTTCCCCATCCTCAGACCCCTCGGTTGCTTGGACAAGTTCCAGGCTCACTATGGTATTGTAAGCAGTGCTGAAGATAGATGGATAGATGAATGGATAGATGGATGGATAGATGGATGGCTACTATAACTTCAGCTGAAAAATCTGTAAGAACAGCTAGCTAGAAAATAATTTATTACAATGGGTGACATATTGTGTTGACTTTTTTCAGGGGACCGTAGAGGAAATGCTAAGTTCCTATAGTGTGTACAAAAATACCCTTTGTTATCAATGTAATTAATTTCTATAGCCCTTGCTTCTCTGCAGGTAGGTAACTGATAAATTATTCTAGGCCAACTGGGCTTTTTTAAAAGGTGGAACAGAGGAATAAAGCACTTTACATATTTAGTGTTTGTTAAATGTGAACCTGAGGGATTTTTACACGTAATTTGAGTTTTCAAAACTCATAATCCTACGAACGGATTAATATACACCACAGAGAGTTTCAGAGGAGAATTATTATTATTTTACACTGACTTATGCATGAGAAGTTCTGGAAATGGACCAATGGTGTCGTGAGATTGGTGTGCGTGAAGGACACTGGTGCTCAAATCAACTTGAGGACCAACTTCTAATCTGCTGAGAAAATATATCAAGCACATTCAAGCAAACTTTTTGCTCTCATTTATTTATAGTGGATGTTTCACTGTACCTGTCAATGACCGCTGGAACGCAAGGTTATCACCAAAAATATGTAATTTGGAATGACAAGGACATTTTTTTTCTACTGTGTCAACAAATATAACACCTGTCAGTTTTAAACGTAATGTATTTTTGTTCCTCACATCTAAAATTTGTGTATATTGACTTGTAATTCATACATAATCAGTGTAACACTTATGGTTTACCATGCAGTCAAAGAGGCTTGACCATATGATACAATAAAGTAGCATATTGATTTTAACGGTATGATGAGAAAATTTGATTTCTTGATGTAATTCTTGTTCCAATGCACAGAAACACTCCCCACTTTGGTCACAAGGCTCATTTTCACTCAAAATGCAAGAGGACACAATTGTAAACGTGAATCCACAAGTAACGAAGCAAATGTGATGCAAACGGTATCATTTGTTGATTTGGAACGAAGTATAGCTTAAAGCAGTAACGTTTACTTAATGGCATAAAAGAATTATGTGCACGAGGCAGACCGGTGCCTTTCTAGCTTTGGTGTGCGAGTCGCAATTCGCGATGCCGTCCCTGGAAGACGCTGAGATGCACGCGTGGCTTTCTGTCAACACCGTGCCTCAGGCGATGCTGCAGGCCCAGCATTCGACTGGAGAGAATGCTCTGCTGTTTCACATGAAGTATGAAAAACGAACAGCGTTCTGTCTCTCACAGTCTCTGATTGAACTAAAGGTTAGAATCACAATCATTTTTGCTTTGTTGGTAATCACCTGGGCTCTCCGAGGCGCCCCAGGAGGACGTGGGTGCACAGTGCCGCACATGCATAGCTGGGGTCAGCGGCAAACCCTGCCGCAGCCCCAGGCACATGTGAGGGCGATCTTCATCTGACAGCATTGAATTTCCGCAAAATGCATGAAAAATAAATGATAGAATGGTGTTCCATCACACCGCCTAGGGAATATCATGCGGGGATGCGGCTCTCGCTCACTTCTAAGTGGCACACTGCACCTGATAAAACTAACTTTTTATCAGAGTTTTCGAATTTTTGTATTGTTGCTAGGAAACTGAAATTTCCAAACTCCACTTTGGTGACTTTGGAGATATAATGCAACAAATAAGTAGGCATTCTTTCAACCACTGACATTTTGTTTTTAATTTCCTTTTTATGGAAGTGTATACTTTCATAACACTATTCAAATTTAAAGTTCTAAATTGAGGCTTTTTGTTGGTTTGTTTACTCGCTTATCTATTGCACTTCATACATGCATGTGGTTGAACAGATATTTGTGAGGAGTATGCAGTATCCCAGCTGAACGATGGAGTCTTGACTGAGGTTTTATGAAATCTTCATTGCTTTTGCCTTTCATGGCACATTGTCAGACTTAAGGAAAATTTGTAAAATGCATATCTGTAAAATACAACCACAAGCCTTTTGAGAGTGGTGCTGTCATGAAATTGCAAAGCAAAACATTCATTTGTTGTTGTCAGGCAGCTGACCTGCAGGGTGGCCATAGCAGCCATTGCGCTGCACTCCCAGAATGCCGTGCGTGGCCTCTGGCTTTACACGTGGCCTCTTTGTAAGGATCTAGTCTAGCATGAGTTGCCCTCAACGCTGTTTCCAGCTTGTGAATGATCAATTTTTGTCTTCTGCGCCTCCCCTTTGTTTTTCCTTCTCGAGCAAAAACATCATATTCTGCTTCCTTAGCTGCAAGTTCAGCTGCTGCATCAACCAGTTTGGCTGCCAGTGAAGAGAGCCCAGAGTGGGTATTAGAGGCAGCCCGCGAAATAGTGGAATCAAAGATGGAGTGAGACTGGCTGCAGTTTAGCAACGTATGGCAGAGATATTTTACTTCATCAACATGAAAGTCATTAATGCCTGAAATCCATTTGTATGCTCCCGCCAAGGCAAAGCAGTTTGGAACAACCACCATCATAAACCAGCAAGGGAATATAGCGTTATCAAAATAAAAGTCCCAGCAACATTAGTGGCCTCAAGAGATAGAAACATTGCAAAATTTAGCAGAAAGATACATCCAGTAATCGCAGTGAGGCTGATTTGGAGGCTTCCGAGGTTGCATTGTTCCCTCACATCTCCCAAGGTGGGGTGGTTCAAACCCGGCCTCTGTCTTTTGTGTGGATTATGCATGTTCCATGAATTGACTAATTGGCGTCCCGTGATGGAATGGCATTCTGGCTAGGTTCTGCACTAGGCTGCCTGGGTTCAGCTCCAACCCTTGATTCTAAGGACGAGCCAAACAATTCATAAGCCTGGCCAAGATAGACACCACCTATCCAGCTGCCCTTCACTATCCAGGATTACGCTTGTTGTCCAATTGCACATCGTACGATCGTGTTGAGTCGCACGTGTTGTGCAGTTGCACAGCTACGCTATTGTGTTGGCTCGTGCCGATTGTCCAATAGCACAGTCCTGTTACAGGAAAGAATTTAAGAAGAAGAAACTAGTAATAAACAATCAACACTTGCCATCAAAGAGATCATTTAAACATAAATAATACCTATCTCAAATAATATCTTTATCAACTCTTTAGCAATTTTTCTTACAGATGGTGTGGCACCCTGGACTTTTTAGGGGCTAGGATTTTTTGCAGAATTATTATTCTGTTCAGATTATTATGTTTTTGGTTATCGTCATTTATTGGTAACACTTCATTTGATGGGGCACAAATAGTAATAGCCCAGTTACTAATAGCCCAGGGCAAATCGCGAACAAATCATGAACAAATATAATTTCTACCTGAGATAAATAATGCACCATGATTCATTAACTTGTGTTATTCATAACTTGTTCCTTCAGTGGTTCCTTAGTAGTTCCTTCAGTGGTTCCAGAATTAATTAATCAAGGATTACAGAATTAACAGATATAGTAACAATTATAGTGTCTGGTTGAGATAAAGCATACTGTACATCATGATTCATCAATGATGAATTAAAATGAGATTAATATGTAGCTAAGACTGTGTGAGCTTGTGGTTAATTAATACATAAGTAATAGCATAATACTATTGTTTGTGCCCCTTCAAAGAAAAGTGTATCTTATTTAGGATTACTTTAAACCTTTAAACTTTGTGCTACTTTTAAACGAGTAGATTCTCATTTTCACCTTAAGTTCCTCTAAGTAAAGTACTATGCCGTTGGCTGTGCAGTACCACAGTAAAAGTAACAAATGAAAATTAAAGCCTTTCATGTTTTTCTGTTTGCAGTGCTCCTGCTTATTGTTGCCTCTTGTTCTCCTACTTGGCTATGCTAAGGCATTGGCTGGCTGCATTTGGTGTAAAGGGAACACAACCTAAGGCCTGACAAGCCTACTTCTGTTTTTTTTACGAGGTCAGTACCGGCAAGTGTCAAGAGGTCAGTACCAGCAGTGCTGCACTGCAGAGTTACTGTAGGTCGCGCTCTATGTGCAACTGGATAGTGCAGTGCTGTGGAGTTGGGTTGCACTCTATGTCCAGCTGGACAGTACAGTGCTGTGGAGTTGGGTTGCGCTCTATGTCCAGCTGGACAGTACAGTGCTGTGGAGTTGGGTTGCGCTCTATGTCCAGCTGGACAGTACAGTGTTGTGGAGTTGGGTTGCGCTCTATGTCCAGCTGGACAGTACAGTGTTGTGGAGTTGGGTTGCGCTCTATGTCCAGCTG
>JAODLC010000038.1:24434217-24458597 GCA_026781145.1 Hippopotamyrus pictus | reverse complement strand
GACAGTGCATAGGTGGTGTCTTGTTTGGGTAAATTGATGAATTGGCCTGCCATAGATTCCTAAGAGGATATGTGCTTCTGAGGTGGAGGGATGCACGGAGCTGGGGTGATTTACATTAAATTACATATTTACAGTGATCATTATAAGTATTGGCAGGGAGGGTTCCTTTGGATGTGGGGTGCTGTCTTCTAACCTTCTACACTTTGTTACATTCATACATACCGTGCAAATCATTAGAACTTGAAGAAGCAGAAATAACCAGTGATATTGCTGTTGTATTTGCAAACTGTCTGTTTTCCTTTAAATCAGAGCTAGATAAGATTTTAACAACTCTGAGCTATTAGTTAACTTCTCCCCAAACGAACTTGATGGGCCGAATGGCCTCCTCTTGTTTGTGAATTTCTTATGTTCTTATGATAGTGTTTAATACAGGCAATCAAGGCTGCATCTAAAAACTGACACTTTAGTCTTACAGGTGAGTTGATAAAATTCTGAATAATTTTTTGTTAATGACCTTTTCACTGCAGCCCGTTTGCAAACCAAGGCTGATGACACGGAGGGGTTGTTTAGTCGAGGCAGAGATAAAGTGGGGTGAAAAGGTCAAATCGTAACTTAAATGATTTGTACTTGCATAAGGTCAATTGAGTAGCTATTTCCATATCTCCAGTTCTCGTTAACAAATGTATGGGTCCCTCAGGTGACCCACTCAAAAGCTATGAATCAAAAACAGCACATATGTTAGAGATCTGGGACATGCTATATGTATATTTCATTCAAATACTTAACCTGCTTATTGATAATACAGAAAAGATGTTGCACTTTTTAAATGAGTTAATACAGTAGCTTCCTTCACATACCCTTCTGTCTATAAGCTCTTATGTAACATATTTGCCTGAAAATAATGTAAGTTTACTTTGAATCTACAGACTAATTTATTTTATCTACAGACTAATGTTCTTTCATGAGATTTAACAACCTTTCTGCTTCATACATCATCTAATTGCTCATCCTGGTCACTCAGGATTGGGGGGGGGGTCAAGCCCATGCCAGGCTGCACAAGGCAGGGGATGGGATGCCAACCTATTGCAGCACACACACGCACGCACGCACGCACGCACACATACACACATACACAAAATAGGCAATTAAAATTCACCATTTAACCTTAACACTGAGAGACTGAACCTGAGAATTTAGAACGAATCCACGTGACTTGGGGAGAGAGCATACAGATCAGAGGTGGGATTCAAACTCATGCCTCTCATTTTTATTCCATTATAACAGTGTTTTCCAACCTGATGCTCCTGATAGTCCATATTTTTGCTCCCTCCCAGCTCCCAGCCAGACAGTCCACATTTTTGCTCCCTCCCAGTTCCCAGCCAGACAGTCCACATTTTTGCTCCCTCCCAGCTCCCAGCCAGACAGTCCACATTTTTGCTCCCTCCCAGCTCCCTGCCAGACAGTCCATATTTTTGCTCCCTCCCAGCTCCCAGCCAGAGAGTCCATATTTTTGCTCCCTCCCAGCTCCTTGCCAGGACTGTCTGAGGGTCCCTGAGGACTGGGTTGGGAAACTGCAATATAATGTGTCATAATAATGACAATAGCAAGATCAATAGCAAAGCCATCCAGAAATAATTTCCCAAAGCAACCGCTTGCAGCCGTGTTGAATGATTTTCATACTGTGCACATAAAGTGATACATAAAGCGTGAAACCTTACTAGAATTCATGCAAATACAGGAAGCAAGCAAACTAAAATCTAGCAAACATGCAGAAAAAAAAGATTTTGTTTTAAATCTGAATAAGATATATCCTAAGAATGAAAAAGAAAGCAATTATTTTTCAGTGGAAATTAGATATGCATGCAGTTTGTTAATCATAATTGACCATATGGGTAACAATCATAATTATTATTGTATTATGGTGCTAATATTAAATACATAAATGTCTGTAATGGTAAATATAAGAATCTTTCCTGTATTTGCATTTGAAAATAATACAACTGCAGTTCATCTCCACAAAATACAAAGTTTTTTTGAATTATAATTCTGCTTTTAGTCTTCTCAGTGTTTTGGGACAAAGATACCCAGTGCTGTCAGAATAAGGCAATATCTGCCTGTAATGTACTCTGGGAAAGTGAGGTATTTTGCTATGTATTACCCCAGCGAGCGATCGGTGAGCGCTGCTGATGAAATATCTGCTTTATAAGCTCTGTGTGTGTGTTTGTGTGTGCGTTCGTGTGTTTTCAGAGGAACGTCCTTGTTTGATGTGGCTGTGACAGGCAGATGCACATTTCCGTGATGCCTGGTACACTGTATTTTGTTCATGGAGGAATATATTTACCGGATAATGTCAGGTTACCCTAGCTTCAGTTGCCCTGGTGTTACACCATAATTGCATGTTCACATTCTGAGATTAATAAAGAAAATGTTTTATGAAGCTTGCAAAAATAAAAAAAATCTACCTGTGAACCATGGGCATTGTTTCTAGAGTAATGATGCTTTGTAAGATCTTTGTAAGCTTTGACATATGAGTGATTTGTTTGTGTTTATATCTAACACTAAGCTATGTAGCAAAATAAGATGAATAGAACAGTCAATATATTATTTGAAATAGCTCGATGTGCTTTAGTTGACTGTTTTGACCATTCCATTAGGGCTTTTGCTCCTGGGGGGGGGTAGGCTCCGTAATCAAACCTTTGCATCAAGAGAAAGCTGATCACATTAAACTTACTGGGCATCAAAGAAATGTTTAACTTTTGTATATTTACTGTGGTGTTAAAATATGCACAATTCATGGCCTGCGCTTAATAAAATGCTGACAAGGATTATACCAAACATTACGTATATTTTTTTAGCAAGTATGGGAGAGGAGCATGAGCAATCGCAACACGCAAAACCTTTCAGTGCATCCCACCATGATAACGTTGTCCTGCCATAAGTACAGAAACGTGTAAATCAAACTGAATAAGAATTTGCTTCATAAGACAAAGACAGCTGGAGAGCTTCTTCAGTTATGGGATGTTTGCAGTGACAAAACGTGGGGATGTGACAGTTAACATTGGCGGCTTCTATCGGAATGCATATGGAGAAAATAACCAAAACAAATCGTGCACAAAAGTGTCTCTGAACCTCTAAGGCGACATGTCGACAATTCACAAATGTGTACCTGTGCAGGACTCCGCGACAGAGGGGCATCAGCAGGCATAGCGATGGGGGTATCCAATGGGGTCTGTAAGATGTCCTCAGAGCACTTTGTATTGCTGGTTTCTGAGCAGGCATTCCTTTGTTTGTGTCTACCTGGTGCCCCTCTGGTGGGTTCTCACGATTCAGCTCACTGAGGCCCGTCACCTTGACCACAACCAGTGAGCTATTATGGATCTTCCCTCCTGTCTCGCCTAGAATACAAAGCTGCCATTTATCCTTGTAATAAAGCTATTGATATCAGAAGTGCCCCTTCAGCTCATCCATTGCATTTAGGAATCTGCTAAAATTATGAAGTAAAACAGCCCTATCTTTTAAAATTACTATAATTATTTTATAAAATCAGTTACATAATTTCTTAGCTGATTTTTAAGACAATTAGCACGGGGAAACAATTTATTACCAGTAATGGACTGGCATCCCATCTGGGGTGTACCCCAGCACTGTGCCCTATGATGGACTGGCATCCCATCTGGGGTGTACCCCAACCCTGTGCCCTGTGATGGACTGGGATCCCATCTGGGGTGTACCCCAGCACTGTGCCCTATGATGGACTGGCATCCCATCTGGGGTGTACCCCAACCCTGTGCCCTGTGATGGGGTGTACCCCAACCCTGTGCCCTGTGATGGACTGGCATCCCACCCAGAGTGTACCCCAACACTGTGCCCTGTGATGGACTGGCATCCCATCTGGGGTGTACCCCAACCCTGTGCCCTGTGATGGACTGGCATCCCACCCAGAGTGTACCCCAACCCTGGGCCCTGCAATGGACTGATATCCCACCCTGTGCCCTGTGATGGACTGGCATCCCATTCAGGTTGTATGTACCCTAGCTGCCTTAGTTGCAATACAGAGTAACCAAATGCCAATTTTGTTTTGCTCTTTCCACTGTTAAGTATGACTGTATTGACTGTGTTTCTTAAACATGCCGGATCTGACACCTCTGAACAGCTGGTGAGCAGGCGGGCAGCTGCTCGATCAATTTTTTCCATCTAACTGCTAAACTCACCGCCTTCACATCATATGGATTTCCAGGTGTGTTTTGCTTGACAGGCTCATTCTTTATACTCCAGACACACCATGTATCAATATTAAGTCACAAACAGTGTCATATTCCTGAGAGAAAGGCAAAATTTGGGGAGATGCAAACTGCAAGAGTGCAGGGACAACTCCAGCTTTAAACATCAATGAGAAGAATAACAGGAAAAAAGTTACCTTTGTAGTCAACACCTTTTTAGTGTCTTGTTTCTTAGCTGTTTTTTTTTAAATATTTTTGCTGACATTTACAGTGCACATTTTTTATTAAAAAAAAATACCGATCTACAGTTTGCCCTTTCTTTGAAAATCTCACCTCCCCCGTGTCTCGGATCGCACGCTGATGTTTTGCCATTTTGTGTTTTTTATGACACTACCACTATAGCAGCATTATAATGACGCCTTGTCTGGCTCTGTAAGCCACTGTCATTCTCAGGCAGTCCATAAGTCCTACATCCATAAGTATGCAAGACTGTTAATTACACTCGGAAATTAGGATTCCGCAGCTATTCAGAATGGCCCACTGTAAAAGGTCAAGTGCCCTGGTGATGTCACATCTGTTTCGCTCCAGACTTAACAAGGTCATTGAGAAACAGAAAGCATAGGTTTATATGCAGAATCCTGGGGCATTTTGGGTGGTTCCATGGGCTGCCTTTTAATGTGCAGTGTGTATTTTAGCGTTGAAGTATGAAAGCAAAATTAATGAAGCCCTGTTGGCAGAAAATGTAGAGTTACAATATATTACAGACTTAAGAAAACTTGTCCAACATACAGAGACCTATATACTTATGTTGTCTGTTAAAGTTTTGTTGGAACTTTGCCAGAAGTACTTAAAAATGTAATTCTATGCACTATGGGAAAATTTACTGTCATCTTGGCTTGAAGCAGGGAAGCAGCACAGGAGCCAGGGAAATCGGGTGAACACGGGGTATATTTGGAATATAAACACATTAAGGACCACAGACCGACATCAATGAATCACTCACAGAAACTCACGTAAATACAGGACTCAATTAACACAACTAGAAACAGCTGATAACATGGGGATTCCACACGAGGTAAACAAGGGGACGTGGCACACAGGAGGATCGGAATGACCGGGGCATGATAGTCATGTTCATCAAGCCACAGCAAGTCTCATACCAATGTAATATACAGGTCATTTTTTGATTTCTAAATCTTTATATGAGTACAACAAAACTGTATCTGTGCATGTTCTCCTCCCGTTGGTGTTGGTTTTCTTCCAGTAATTTAGGTCCTCAGTTCAGTAGTACAATACAGTGTTAGGCAAGCTGGCTCTTTAATTTGCTGGCTTTTTAAATCTAGTGTGCGCTTGCACATGCAGGATATTGTCATGGGCTGGCATCCTGTCCAGGGTGTCCCCGGCCCTCTGCTTCCAGGCCTACCACCATGACCCTGTTATGAAACATTGATGTGCCCTCACTGTTAGATAGGAAGTCTACTGAGCTGTACTAACTAGAGTTAGTTTTCCTTTGCTCATGTGTTCTATATATTCATAAAACTCCCAATAGGAAAATATCAGCTTTTTTGTTGATAGTGGTTCTGTCTTCGGGAAGTTATTCCATTCATGGTACTTCCTATAATTAAGACACTGCACTTTGTGATAATACAGAATCAATTTAATTCCCCGTCCATCTTGTGCTTTAAGCGGATGACAAAGCATAACTAGCAATATTGACAGATCACCAGCTCACAAAATCCACCCTGTAACCAGGATAAACAAAAGGCAAATTAATGAGTTTGTTACATTCCTTGCAGGGGTGTAGTGCAAACCAAATTTGTGGGTAGGTACCATTTCAAAACCACGCACAAGACTTAAGATCTGTTTGATCTGCCTGTCCTGTCCTGTCCTGTCATGTTTGAAAAAAATGCCTCTAATTTACTCTGCTTCATTCTACCATTCTGGAAACAATACAGAAAAAGAAAAAGTCACTGACATCATCATGGTCATACATTTAGTAATAGCAACAAGTGGATAACTACTGTCTAATTCTGTATGTGCCCTATGTACATGTAATACATAGGTTATGTTTCCCTCAGACTGTAAGAAAGAAAATGGCATGCAGAACAGTCACACATACACAAAAGAGGCTCATAAATGAATTGGCAAAAACACCCATGTAAGTACAACTGTTACAGGCTGGTGTAGTGCATTGTGCAGTGATGTACATTTACATTTACAGCATTTAGCCAGAGCGGCTTGCATAAGTGCTTACAGTAGAAGTCTCATCAGTGAATACATTCTAATATTGGTTCAATAGAACCTGAATAAGAATACGGTCACTCCATAAACCCTGTTGGAAAGGAATTAATTTTTTTTAAGTGTATATTCCTGGAAGTGCTATAATCCAAGTACTTGGATGTAGTTTTTAATTGTTTTTTGAAGGCACCCGATGACTCAGCTGTTCGGACACCTAGGGAACACCTAAGTTCATTCCATGACATGGGTGCCAAAACAGAGAAGAGTCTAGATGCATGACTTCCTTGTGCCGTGAGAGATGGTGGGACAAGTCAAGCCGCGCTGGAGGATTGGAGAGAGCATAGTGTGGTGCAGGGTGAGATGAGTTCTTTTAGATATGAGGGTGCTGTTCCATTTTTAGCTTTGTAGGCAAACATCAGTTTTTTGAATCTGATGTGGGTAGCTACAGGAAGTCAGTGGAGGGAACGTAACAATGGGGTTGTGTGGGAGAACTAGGAAAGGTTAAAAATGACTCGGGCAGCTACATTTTGGATCAATTGCAGAGGATGAATGGTGCTCAGAGGCAGACCAACTAGGAATGAGTTACAGTGAGTAGTCTAGTATCGAAGACATTGAACAAGACATTGAACAAGACATTGAACAAGTACCTGAGTGGCCCATGTGGAAAGAGATGGACGAACACCCTTCTGATGTTGCAGAGGAGATATTGCCATGAGCAGGAAAGACTAGTAATGTGAGAGGAAAAGGACAGGTGATTGTCCCTGGTTACCCTAAGGTAACAGGTGGTGACCAAAGGACAAATCCTAGAGTTGTCCAGGTAGATCACAAGACCCTGATGTGGAGATGAATCAGCTGGGATGAATAGCAGTTCAGTTTTGCTGGGGTTAAGTTTCAGCTGATGAGCTGTCATCCATGACGTCTGCCAGACATGCAGAGATCCGAGTGGAGACTTCAGTGTCTGAGGGAGGAAAAGAAAGGATAAGTTGGTTGTCATCTGCATAGCAGTGATAAGAAACCTGTGTGATGATATGACCTCACCAAGAGATCTAGTATAGAGGGAAAACAGAAGAGGACCAGGAACTGAGCCCTGAGGGATGCCAGTGGAGAGTCTGCATGGAGTACATGTGGATGCCTTCCATGTCACTTGATAAGACTAGCCTTCTAGGTATGAAGCAAACCATTGCCATGCTGAACCACAGACACCAAGAGTCATTAGGGTGGATAAGAGAGTCTTGGCGTTGACTGTGTCAAATGCTTCTGAAAGGTCATGGAGGATGGGGACAGATGACAGTTTGGCTGCCCTGGCAGCATGTAGCTTCTCAGTGACAGCCAAGAGGGCAGACTCTGTGGAATGTGCTGCTTTGAAGCTAGATTGGTTAGGATCATGAAGGTTGTACTGAGAGAGATAGAGAGACAGTTGATTGTAAACTGCGTGCTGTAAACTGCGTGCTCAAGGATTTTTGAAAGAATACAGATAAGTGAAACCGGTCGGTGGTTGCTGATGTCTGAGGGATTCAGTGTGGGTTTCTTCAGGATCAAGGAGGAAGATGCGGGAGGAGTTAGCGGGCTAAGTAATGACAAAAAGATGTTATGGAGTTTGTGAAGATCATCTGCAGTGGTTTCCAGTTTCTCCTTGTAGAAGGCAGTCTTAGCAGCAGTTACATCACATGAAAGTTTGGACAGAAGTGTACTGTAAGAAGACATATCTGTGTTGAGTTGTGATTTCTTCCAGTTCCTCCCAGCTGCCCTTAATTCTCTTTTATTGATATGTAATGCATCTGATAGCTAAGGAGCAGGGCGAGTTGTCCTCCTGGGTTTGGAAGATAATGGGCAGAGGAGATCCATGGATGAAAAAAAGTGAGGAAAGAAGAGTATTAGTTGCTGATTCCAGTGGTAGGGAGGAAAAGGAGTCAGGGTCCGGAAGGTATGACAGAGTGCGGGACGCAACAGATGAAGGGGAAAAATAGTGGAGGTTTTGTCAAGTAGGGGAGAAATAGTCAAAACTAGGTTTAGACAGGATAGGTAGGATGATGGTAAAGGATACAAAGTGATGATCAGAGATGTGAAGTGGGGTGGCAATAATGTCAGAAGCTGGAGAAGGGCGGCTGAAGACCAGCTCCAGGGCAGTTCCTCCTTTTTGTGTGGGAGAGAAGGAATAGAGAAGAGGGAGAAGGCAGGAGGAATGGAGCTTATCAATCTCAGTCTCCAAGGAGGGGTGTTGTTAGTAGGGAAGAGACTGAGGAGTATATCCATTTCTTCAAGAAAGTGACCTTGGGGACCAGGAGGGCGGTTGATGACAATGAAGAAAAGGTTGATATCAACTACATGGAACTCAAAGGATGAGATATTAAGATGGGACAGTGAGAGTAGAGGGTAGCACCAATTCCGAGACAGTAGCAGACCTGTACCACCACCCCTCCAAGTTTCCCGTGGGTGTGAGAAAAAGCATGAGCAGTGGAAAGAACTGTTACTGTAGTTCTGTGGGGAGATCCTGGTCTCAGAGCCGGACAGTTTTTGAGCCCAAATTATCCCAAATTTAGAAATTAAGTAAGTAGTGGAAGTGTTACATTTAGTTAGATGGCTAACTAATATCAGAGAGAAAATGGTTTGTTAGTTGTGTTCCAAATATGAGATGAAGAGATGAAAAATACTGTACAGTAAGCCGTCATGCATTCGCGCTTCGTGATTCGCGAATTCACAGATCCGTGAAAATTACATTGGAACGAACTTGTTTGCATCCGCGATTTTCTTCACGCATCTGCGTTCCTTTTTATGTACATTCTGTACTGTACCTTTACAAGATGCAAATCCCATTCGCAAAGTTTATTCCCTTTGGAACTGTCATGACCTGCTCGTCCGATCCTCCCGTGTGCCACACCCCCTCATCTACCTCGTGTGAAATCCCTGTGTGATCAGCTGTTTCGAATTGCTGTCATTAGTCCTGTGTATTTTAAGTCTGTATTTAAGTATGTTTCCTGAGTCTGGTCATTAACATCACTTTGAGTTTGCTGTCTGTTCCATTGTCCTGCTTTACCTTTTGCCCTTATGAAAATTCACTATGGTTTCCTATGGTTTTTATGAGGTAACCATAGTTTTTCTATGGTACCTCATGGTACTTTGGTACTACCCATAGTGCTACCATGGTTTGGAAAGACCATGGTAAAACAAAGACCATGGTAAAGACCATGGTAAAACAAAAACTATGGTTTATGACCAAGATTATACTAGGGTTTAACTGTAGTGAAACCATGATAAAACCATAGTCATGGTTTCCATAGTTACCCAAAAAAACCATGAAAAACGGCAAACCATTGAAAACCATGGTTAATTTTCGTAAGGGTGATTAAACCCTTGTTCCCCAATTCCTTGTGTCCTGTCACTGCTTCCCCGGTCCATGCCCCAGCAATACGTGAAAGGAATGCTAATGGTTACATAAATATTAGAAAATAGTTAATTTACTATTTTGTAATAGTAAACACACCTTAACGTAAATTCAATGCACATAAATGATACATTTCTTGAAAGGTGCTAATGTTTACTTACATAGCGAATGCATCCCGGGCTTTCATCTCGAGACACATTTGCTATAAACACTGAAATGGTTTGTTTTTAAAGGTAATGTATAAAGCTACCTTTTAAATGAAATTAAAGTGTTTTGGGAGCATATTTAGGGTTTAAACTATAGAAATAAGCACATATTACCATTTTTAGTGACTGTACCAAACATCCGCGAATCCTGATTCGTGACCTGTTCTGGAACGTAACCTTGCGAATCTCCAAGGTCTTATTGTATTATGTTGGTGTTTGTGGCTAGCTAGCCAATTCTGAAGGACAGTGCAATTTATACAAGTTAATCTACAAACTTAGTTGGTCTGCCATCTGCTGTTAATAATAACAACATCAATAAATGCTTTATTGATCCCTGTGGGGAAATTCCCTTTTCACCTCCCCCTGCTTGCTCGCTGTAGGTGAGAGCAACCTGGCCATGAAAGGCAGCTACCTGTTGCAGTGCCCTGGGAGCTGGGGGTTAAGGGCCTCGCTCAAGGACCCACAGATGTGCTGAGGCCAGACTTGAACTGGCACCCTTCCGATCACAAGCACAGAGGTTTAGCTCACTGAGCCACACACTGCCCCCAAATTCCTCCCTGGGTACCCACATTTATTTATTTATACTTGCAGAGAGTCTCATTCAACTAATCACCAAACTTCAAGCACATGAGTGTTTGAATCAAATGTACGGGAAGCCTGAAAGCACATGTGGATGGCTGTGGCTATGGAGGGAGACTTTTGTCGTCCCTTGTATAAAATAGGTCTGTATTAAGATATGATGCCATATTTAACATATATTTTCATGAATGGATTCATTTAGGAATATGGTATTGCAATTATTTATGCATAATATAATGTTCAGCTATAAATGTTCCTCCTGGAGGGAAAAAAAATAACTTTTTCTCTGAACATACAGAATTGTACAGAACGTACAGAATTGTAATAATGTAAGACTACTCCACCTCCAGTCGTAACTGTAGCATCTACTGTATCACCATGGATACATTACGCTATGTACTCATTAAATTGTAAATGATCTGATTGTGTATACTCCCCACACACTTGTAGTTACTGTTGTTAACCCATACCTGGGTAAAGATGGTCAGAACTGTTAATAATTGTTGATACAGGTTCCCATGCTGGTATATTTGTTTCCAGTTCGAGTTTCTTTGCTATAGCTGTACTTTTCTTATATACACAGCTTCCAGTTTACTAAAACTTTTGGAACTGTATGCATCTAAATCTTTAAGCTTCAAACTAAATCATATAAGTAGCAGAAAAATTATGGGCCAGCATGGTATCCTCTCACCAGGAAAGCCTTTCCCTCTGGCTTCATCTACAGGAGTCATTATAAAGTCCAGCCTCATCGGCTGTTCTTCAGTTCCATGGACGTGACTGGGGAGTCACGGCACCAGGAGCTGTGCTCATTAACCTCAACCCGCAAACACATGCCAATCGGTGCTAACACCCAAAGAGCAGAGCTGTGTGCGGGGGAAGAGTCGCCTGCAGGCAAGCAAATTTGAGCTTGTTGAGTTATTTAGTCATCAGAAGATCCTGAGCCTTTCTGCTGGAGAGACGTCTAGCTTTGAGGAACACCATTTAGCACAAGCTAAGTGCATTTACCCGGACTGTTGCCTACTTTCTAGATACATATGTAACACTTCGTCCTCACCTAAAGTTAACTCATAGTCTTGCTCCAGCCAGGATTAACTGTAACAGAATCTATGCTTCCATCCAACACTATCCTCTCTTTACTATTTTTACCCCCATTCAAAGCCGGTTTCAAAATGAATGCAGCTAATAGGCCTTCTCCCAAAGAGCAGTACCTTCCCCTAGAGAATGACACTTAACCCTAATACAGACTGATGGTAGGTCTGCAAGTAGGAATGCGATCAATATGCAAGCATTTTATTTAAAATTCAGAGGCTTACACTCAGCCCCTGTCTGGGTTACTGGTACCATGCATATCCTGGGGAAATCTGCAGGTATTTATTCAACTGAGGATAACACTACAATGCGGATATGTTATCCAAGCATGCTGTGTCCAAAGAATATAGGTAGCTTTGTTTGTTTGAGGTCACTCCTTAATGTAACTCAGTGACCTGAACATTCAGCTACAAAGCCATGATGTCTGATTGAGATGGTAGGAAAACCCGTGCCTGAATTGGTGGCTTTTCCTTTTTCCATCAATAAAAATAGGAGCCTTTAGTAAAGTCGACTTCAGTGACGTAGGTCAGTATTATTTTTACAGAGTCTAGTTGACCACCATGCGCACAGTATTGCCATGTAAAAAATAAACAGCATAGCATTCAAGGGTTTTAAAATATCTAACAGTGCCCATATGGACATATATTAAGTTATATAATGTTGGTGAAATGTTGTTTGCTTCGTATTACCTTGAACTAATGATTCTCTGACTAATATGGGACCAAATGAAAGGCAGCCTGGACAACAGCTATTGTCGTTCCTCTTGCGATACTTCACACTCCTTTTCACAAGGTGCTCAGGTGAGTAACTCTTCTGCCAGGGTTCCGCCCCTCTCGTACCTCTAGGATGGGCAGTATATTCAAGCTTTGTGAAGCGGATGGAGGGAGTGCAAGGTGGCCAGACCATTGCTGCCCTTGGCTTGTCAGTCAAGCTGCTCTTAGATCGCCTGTGTTTAATGAAGCATCAATCCGTCTCTAGTTTTGGGCAGATGTGAGAGAAGAGGCCACAAAAAGCAAAACAAGAGCACCTGAAAATATTGAACAGAAAATAGGGGGTGAAACTTTATAAACCCACTACTCCATAAGCAAATATGAGAGAAGACAGAGCAGTATGAGAGGAGAGCAGTATCTGTCTCCTGACAAGAAATAAAAGGATTCTTCAATCTTCATCAGCTCAGTTCTCAGTGTACAGAAGACAGATGGGCTTCCTTCAGAATTTGCTCAAGGCTGATTGGGTATCTCTGAGTCATGATCCAGAGGTCCATATTTGGCAAAGCGCTTCCAGTCTGTTCACACCTGCAGGCAAATGTCAGAGGTTATCCAGGCCGGGGTGCTGCCTCCTAGTCTCAGGCTCTTCTCCTGAAGCTCCTTTTCACTCTATGCATAGGTGTTTCCAGGAAGAGCCTCCCATAACTGGCCTTGTCACAGGTTAAGAAGAGGTCTTTATTTTTTCCCCATTTTGTTTGATTGTTGCATGCACTCTCCTATGAGCTTCTTACTCCCTGGTAAAAGTCATTCTCAAGTGAGCTGGGAAACTGCTTGAAACACTGAAATTATCAAAGGTTACCTTTTTGTAAAAATTATTTTCTGGCTCGGTGGCATTTTAGAACCATTTTAGAGCCTTTAAAGCAGTAAAGTAGGTTTACTTCTTGAGATTTGCTGCTGCTATCTTGTTGCTTTTTTGCATTGTTTACTGTGTTATTACCCTGTGACGTTCACAGCAGAAACATAAGACTTGAATATCTTACTTTTTATGAGAATTTATATAAATTGAATTCATATGCTGTTGGTAATAGAAACAGTCTGGCGACACCTGCTCTCTGATCTAAAGCTGTCATCTCAAACTGATTGCATGATGGCCCGAGCTGTTTGCTGCAATTTTTATGTCTCATTCGTTTTGATAGCAGTTCAGTGTCAGTTCGACTGTTTATCAAGTATACTTTGCAGAGCAGCAGCCGGTTCATAAATTATTCCGCCGAATGACTATATTTTTATTGCTGCGTTTTAAGCTCCTGTCAAAGCGTTCAGAACTTTTGGCGGAGAAAGAGGTGGATGTTTTTGCGCGGTGGATATAAAAAGCACTATAAATTGCATGTGTATAGCTGAAATAAACGTTGTTATAAATGCATGCACTGCCTTTCCATACAGACTGGTCAGTTTCAGAAACAGAAATGGAGAATTCTTGGCTGCTTCAGATGGAATAATTTTTTTCACAAACGGCGGTTTCGGTGGCCTTGTGTGGCTCTGTGGGGTAGGACGCCCTGTTTGTGAGCTGAAGACTTAAGGTTTAGAAGAACGCCCACCTGGCAGAGGTCCGTCACCAATTGGCTCTTGATCCCAGCTGCTCCTGGGTCGCTGCCTAACCCTGCTCTCTGATCCTCACATGTACCTCGCTTTGGAGAAAAAGTGACTCTTGAATATGGTTGTAAAATAAAACTGGAGAATATCTCCAGTAAGCTAAGAATTAATGATAGGTTTTGCCATGGATTGGGACCATGTAAAGCTGTAAGTGTGGGGTAATGATGAGGTGGCCGGTGTGATTCTGGAGCCGCCCTGCTTTTGATCAGGAATCACCCTCAGTCAGATCTGATTGATTCAACAGAACATGGTAGTGAAGCCATGCAACTCGTCACAAAGCAATGAAAAAATATTTCACTGTGATTTTTTTTTTTTTTTTAAATCATTTACCTATGATTTCATCATGTTGGCTGAGTGGGCAGCTCCGTGGCCCCCCGGCTCTGTGTGTGTTCGTATGTTCTTCCCGTATGTGTTCATATGCTCTTCCCGTGGTTGCATGGATTCACAGAGGGCTCCAGGTTCACGTGTGGCTCAGTGAGCTGGCGCAGTGTAGGCTGTGCATATGTCAGCTTGTGCGTTTTGAGTGACTGTGTTCCCCTGCCTGCCTGCTACCTGTCCTTCCTGGGAATAACCTCCAGGTGAACACCACGAACCTATACAGGATAAACATTTAGGGAATGAGGATGGATAAAGCATACGCATAAAAAGACATAAGGACATTGAAAATGATGGTTATCGAGTATAACTGACCCAATTATACATCGTCAACAAAGATGAACACTTTCTCAGTGCCAAGGGCAGAAAGTCACTCTTCCTTGCTGACAAATGAATGCCGGGTCTGGAATACTGATGTGCAGCTTTTAATGCTGCAGTCTTCAATCAACTACCACACAAACCACAAATGAATGCTACACCTAAAAGGAAACATGTTCTTTTTTCTGTGAGCGAAGGTATACTTTTAAAAAGTGTGTTCTTTTTGAGATTGCTCTGTTAATGTCTTTGCTGCAAGTGCTTATAAAATGCAAATGCTTGTTTTCACAGAGGGAAATTTACATTCACACCAATTCACTTTTTCCACAGATTAAGCGCTGCTTTTTTGCGCAATCATGTAGCTGGGTATGTATACTTGAGCAATTTAGGGTAAGCGACTTGCTGAAAAGGGGTGTGATATAGTTCCTCCTAGGATTTAATTTGGAAACCTTTGGGTTGCACTTCCAAACATATTTCCTTGGTGTTACTCACCTTCAGGATACAGCCGTAATGAAAGCTATAATCAGTTCAAACAACTTAAAGAAACCCAAATCCAGATCATGGCAACCTTGAAAACGACGCTTTATAGATATTACATCTAACTAGGATAATAGCCATTATTGGCATCTTACGCTATTTCTAATTTGAGATATACCTTTGAAATATTTCAGTAAACCTTCAGATCAAAGACGCCTTCTATTTAATTCCTCTGACAGAAATAATGCATGTATCATACCTTTGCAATCCGTACTATGTTCTTTGAACTGTCGTTGTTCTTTGTGGATGTTGCGTTCTTGTGGTGTTTCAATTTTTGATTTTATCTTCTGAACATTAATGATGACTCCTTTCATGATTTTTAAATTGATGTGTACTGTAGGTGCTGTGCAAGGTTTGCTGAACGATGTCTGAATACTGAAATATGTTTGTCTGAACTGAGAAAAATCTGTGTATAAAATTAAATGTCATTGTAATATATGCAAAATATAATATATGACTGTATTTTAGTGTATAATGTCCATCACTGCTGCGGTGTCAGTATTGTAGTATAATGAGTGACTATATCCTGGTGTAAAATGTCCATCACTGCTGTGGTGTCAGCATTTTAGTATAATGAGTGACTATATACTGGTGTATAATGTCCTCATTGCTGCGGTGTCAGTATTGTAGTATAATGAGTGACTGTATGCTGGTGTATAACGTCCATCACTGCTGCGGTGTCAGTATTGTAGTATAATGAGTGATTATATACTGGTGTATAACGTCCATCACTGCTGCTGTGTCAGTATTGTAGTAGAATGAGTGACTATATCCTGGTGTAAAATGTCCATCACTGCTGTGGTGTCAGCATTTTAGTATAATGAGTGACTATATACTGGTGTATAACGTCCATCACTGCTGCGGTGTCAGTATTGTAGTATAAGTATAATGTCAGACTTTATACTGGTGTATCACCTCCATCATTGATGTGATGCCAGTATTGCAGCAGAGCAGTTTCTCCATGCTGAGGATTAACTCTTTCATGCAGCACACCTATGGAGTCAAGGCCAGCGCATGAATACATTCCGAGGAGGAATGTATACAGGCTTCCGAACAACAAAGTTCCCTGCTGTGGATTTTGTTTGTTCTCAAATCCATATGATGGGTACAGAGTAAAGCAACACACACACACACACACACACACACACACATATATATTTAGAGAGAGAGAGAGAGAGAGAGAGAGAGAGAGAAGCTGAGATGGAGAGGTGGCTGAAGGTGTTTTGTGGAGTGCAGTGTGTTGAAGCACACAGTTAGTGTGTGTAAGAGAGAGAGAAAGATGTACTCCAGCATTCATTTGGCACTGGTACCCAGTGGGGTTGGTCTGCGGAGAATATTTCAGCAGGAGGAAGTTGGGATTGAGTGGAGTCACATAATTCATGTTTTGCATCTCAAGTGGAGAGCACGGCATAAGGACTGAATAATGAAACAAAGATGAGGTATTAAGTATGCTGCTGTTGGAGAGCTCTTGGAATTATTTAAAAAGGTTAGTCTATGAATAAACATGCCCGATCAAGGTCTTTTACACAAGAAAAGAAAGCGATACTAATACATATTACAGGAGTGATATGACAGGGTACAGAAATTAATCATATTCCCTTTTTCCTAAAACAGATAATGCATTTTTTCCCTTCAGGGTATCACCCTGAGGACAATGACACAATTATTAAAAAGTAGTCACATATCACAGACGCGTGTCCTCAAAAACAGGCTCGACTCTTCACTGGGAAATCAACATTCCTTATTGCACTCAGACTTCATTTTTGAAAGTTCATTATTATGTGGACTAATCAGTTCTGCTCTTTGTTAAATTCATTAGGCAAAGTAACTTGTGGATAAAAATAATAGATTGTGGCTGCATTTATATGAAGCGCATATGTGCTCAATTAAACGTTATACAATAAAATATCAAAATTAATTGGCAGGCCAGAAAATTTATAACTGACCTCAATCTGATTACACTTAACTAACCTTGGAAGTTTGGATGCCAGCAAAATGACAAAAGTGAACAAGTCAAAAACGTGTCATCACATTTTCAGAAATTGACTTAATAGGACAATTTTTGTTGATCTGATTGACACAATTGAATACTTTGACAGAAAACAGATGTGGGCAGATGTGACTTTTATCACTTTTCCAGGAAATCCTTGGCACTTATCATCTCTCTCTCTCTCTCTCTACATGTGTGTGTGTGTATGTATAATTTGTGGATTACTTCATTCATAGTGTTCTGTAGCCATCTATTATTCCTGTTCAGGATCTTTAGATTCAGGTAGTGACTTATTTGACTTGACGGTGTACAGCTGAGTAGAATAATCCATGAATTGCTATGAACTTGAAAGTTATACCTCGGCGTTTGTTTTTTATAGGCTTATAGGTTATGTTTTTTCCCTGTCTTTTGAAAAGATGTTTGATATGCTTTACAAAAAAAAAAAAATCTTATGTATATGTGCATCTGCTACGCTAACATTCCAAAACTGGGTGAAACTGTAAATCTCTCCATGATTTATGTTTGAGAATTATAAATCACAGAGCTGTCTGTTCTGAACCTCTATTGGAGTACATTTATAAAACGAAACATTGCCTTCCATAGGAAAGACTTCAAAGGAATGTAATTGGTGGTGCCCATAATTTTATATCGGCTGTTGTATATAATCAAAGCCATGCTCAATCTCTCTACCGATATGGATGCATGAATCTTCTGAATAAAGGGTCAGAGGGGTGTGTGCTGGGGGATGGGGAGCAGAGGGCACAAGGCATGGATGCACCCTCAACTGAATGCAGATGCAATTTAGAGGCCATCCACCCGTTTTCCATACCCACTTGTCCTATGTATTGTAGCGGGTACTGATACGTGCTCATCAATATAACCATATAAACCTTCAATGGTATGTAAAAGAGGTATAATAATAATAAAAAATAATATGCTCAATGTAAAGAATAACAATTCATGGAGAATAAGGAAGTAAATTACCTTTCAGTCCCTTAGCTGTAATCTTAGTAGATAAAAGTAAATTTATGCCAGTCTCACTTCATGCCCTGGAGCTGCAAACATTCAATTCAATTAAGTAAACAAATTTGTTACATTTCATTATCTTACTCCCTCTAGTAAGAAAACATGTGCTGTTTTGCTGTAGTTGCAGAAACTGTAACATTGTCTTTGCCTGGGCTTGTCCCTTGTGTAAATTTGAAAGGAAAGTGATGAGTCGTCTACCTTAAATTCTCACTGTGAAGTAGTCTTCCTCTCTATCTGCTTTCCTTTCCAAATACTCATTCGGCTTGACCTTGGCAGCTCTTCCAAAAGTGCTCACCCCCCAGCATTAAGAGGTGCCTGAAACTTCTCCTTGCATGACAACCTCCGCAGAGTAGGAATTTTACTTGCTACTTTTCATCAAACTAACTGTAAATGGAAAAACACATAGTCCACTCTCTAGCCTCAATGTGACTTCATAATAGTCAGTTTAAAAAAAAAAAAAAAAAACTATCATTAAATTAGCTGAGATTATTTCCCCAAACAACAGTTAAATGGTTCTTTTCTTGCTGCAGTGAGACATGACCTACTAGGCATCTTACATTTTTCTATGTAGTGGAAACAAACATGTTTTAAGGCTATGAATCATATTTATACTGGGGCTACTGATGAAACAGAATAATTATGATATTGCATGGTGTTGCCAAACAGAATAATTATAATTATAATCTGAATGTCTTTCTCCATGGTGTTGAATAAGTGTGGATTGTGGTTGTGGTTATTGAGATGCTAACAGATCAATGCTTTAGTGTATTTATATTATAGCTTTCTGTCATCTTATATTTGTGTTTTTTATGCATTCAGCCCATTTGAAAGACAACAACTGAAGGCTGTTTTGGCTGTGGGGTAACCTAAATTCAAATTGCAAAATGTGCATAGCGTGTAACAAGATGTTTTTCTTCTCTGCAAAATAAAAGTGTTGTACATAAATTCATCATATAGATTTATATAGTGGTTTAAAACATGTTGGAATAAAATATATCAGGCATAATATTTTACATTTCACATTGACAAGCAAACATAAAATATATAAAATTAATTAGATTTGTTTTCACCAATGCATTTTATAGAGAGTAAGGGACTTTGACGAATAAAACAATTAGATGACTATCCTGGGTGTATTTTATGACATCTTCTGAATGTCCAGTATTGGGTCCTGCACCTGTCTTACACATCCACTGACGTCCAAATATGACGTCCAGATGTTCAAATATTGAATTACATACCTATGTCTAAGAAGGGTCACAGTCAGATGTCTAAATTCTGAACCTGATTTGCACGTTGTGCAGACATATTGAGAAGGTCCTGGAGCGACTATCACAATATATACACAATCTACACACCTGGCAGACATTTCATGTTTGCTGGGGAATGTTCACGTTACGCCACTTCAGTTTTATGAAAGACCTATATTAGCACCTGTATTCATGAAATGAAAGAAATCTGAAGAGGATATTTGCTTTTACGAGAAAACTAAACGAAGTTTAGTACCACAAGTATGGTGAAAATTACTACTGCCTACTGACTTCATCGTCATCATAACATCATAGTGCAACGCATTACTCACCTGTCTGTGGTGATTCTGGTGTAAACAAACCTACTGTGCTGCCAGGTGTAGAAAAGTATAATGTACAGTACATACAGTATCAAGTGATATCATGTAATGCTTTCGGCTTCCGGAAGGTTTCGTATTAACACGCTACTTTCGTGATGGGGGGATACCTGTGTGTGTGTATGTGTTTGTGTGTATAAGGTTATGTTACATTTTTGAGACCAAATGTTCCCCACAATATAATAAAAACCTGTTTTTTACGTCATGGGGACCATTTTTCAGGTCCCCATAATGTAATATGAACCTAATACATACACACACACACACACACACAGCCTATCCTCCAGGGGGCAGCAGTGGAAGTCGAGTGAACAAGATGGCAAAATCGTAGTTTACACTGGCCAAATTTTAAGATATGGATGGATATGCTGAAATGTCAGCACTCGAATTCCACAAGGAGGTGTGAAGCTTGAGTGACAGCCCTGACAGTTCAGTTCATCCAAAGCCAATGACACTGATCCCCATCCAGCTCAACACCTCACACTATAAGTCTAACTGTGAATGAGTGGTTAGAACTGGAGTCCCTATAAGATACACTAAACAAATGTGTTTTCAGTTTAGACTTGAATATTGAGAGTGAGCCTGAATCCCGGACATCCACTGGGAGACTATTCCACAGCTGCAGAACTGTGTAAGAGAACATTCTGTAGCCTACTGTAGTTCTTTCTACTGTAGGTACTAATAGACACTCTGCTCCTTTACACTGAAGCACGCTTGGAGGGTTGTAAGAGACCAGTAGATCTCTGAGGTATTCTGGTACAAGGCCATTCAGTGCTTTATATGTTAATTGCAGTATTTTGTAATCAGTGCAAAACTTAACTAGAACCCAAGGAAGGGAGCATAGAACAGGGCTAACATGATCATTAAAAAAAAAATCCAGCTGTTTTATTTTGTACCAGCTGAAGTTTAAGGATCCAGATGGACAACCAGAAAGGAGGGCATTACAGTAGTCCAACCTGGAAGTTATAAAGGTATGTATTAATTTTTCTGAATCATGGAAGGAAAGCATTTTCCAAAGCTTGCATATGTAGATAATAGAAGGCAGTTCTAGTGATACTTCTTATGTGAGCATCAAAACATATATCTGAATCAATCAGGACTCCAAGATCTCTCCAAGAGCAGGGAAACCACCAAGGTTGAGGTCGTCAAACTTATTTCGAGCAGCCTTGGGACCAACTATCAGCACTTCCAGTTCTTCTATGTTTAACATTAAAGATTTCTTTTGCCACCCAACACCAGAGGTGTGTGTGTGTGTATGTATATATATATATATATATATACATACACACAGTGTTACCTCAGCTTAATCCGTTCAATACAACTATTGCGTAACTTTTTGGCTCAAAGTACAGTGTATTACCTTATATTTTTAATAAAAAAGCACTATCACCAACAAACGATGCTATCACAGCGAATGCGAGGCTGAGACTGAAGCGTTACCCTTTGTTTCCACTGAGAGACGTGCTGCGTGACGCATTTCCCTGCTCATACAAGTTTGACTTCTGAGATTCAGTTCGAGTTCTGCAAAACAATGAAACCCAACACCATGGTTTCTAATAATGTTACCAAGATGTAGCATATATAAAGTGAACAATATTGGGTCTAGCATTGAGCCCTGTGGGACACCATATTTGACTTTAGTGGGCTTGGAAGATTCATTGTTCACAAGAACAAACCAAAAAGGATCAGTTAAATAGGAATGAAACCAAGAGAGAGCTGTCCCTGTAATGCCAACCACAGACTCTATCTCAAGGCTAGTCTGAGCACTGCTGATTTTTCAGCCTTCCTTTACCTGTAAGTCAGCTGCGAAGCTTCCAGCCTATCAGAATTAGTAATTATTAAACTATCGGCCTGGAAGAACTAAAAACAAGGCCTGGTTTTGGAAATGAGGTCCAGATTTGAAGAGCTCTGTTCTAACCACACTGCTCTCAGTGCCGGGTAAGGTCCTTGCTAGGGTCATCCTTAACAGGATCTGTGATCGCTTACTCGCCTACCAGTGACCAAAGCAGTCTGGTTTTACACCTAAGAAGTCTACCATCGACGACATCCTGGCACTGCCGGGTGATCCCTGAGGGTGATCCGGCTCACAGGATCCTCATTGCTGAGGACCCGGGCGGCTGGACCCGGCCAAGGGGACACCCATGTAATACCTGGCCATTTTTGGAGGGTGGGACTGGACCATGTGTCTGCCTGGGGGGTCTTCAGCTGGGATCCCGAAGAGTGGCGAGGGCAGTAATGTGCTGCATCAGCACACGCTCCCCAACCTGGCCTGATTATTATTATGTGATCCCTGTAAGGTGCTTTGGATAGAAGTGTCTACTAACCAAACATAAACTTAACATAAACATTTGCTTATCTACTGGCTTATTAAAGACAAATTTGGAATCTATCTATTGAACTGGTTTATAAGAACATAAGAGCAGAACATGTTAAAGGAACAGTAGCATAGTGGAAGGATGCTGCCT
The DNA here is from genome assembly GCA_026781145.1 of Hippopotamyrus pictus. NCBI lineage: Eukaryota > Metazoa > Chordata > Actinopteri > Osteoglossiformes > Mormyridae > Hippopotamyrus > Hippopotamyrus pictus. The sequence goes on along the minus strand of JAODLC010000038.1, from coordinate 24,436,191 downwards.
AAAGAGAAGAGGTATTAACAGATAATTACCAAGCATACACAAACTGTCTTTGCAAACAAAGGTGGAAGTGACCTGTACTGCGTTGTTGCGAAGTGGGCAGGGAAGGTGTAACATTACTGCCTGAACTGTCCGCAGTACCAGCCCCCACGATTCAAAGGCACCAGTCCTGAAGCTTAATCAAACGCGTTAATCAAACCAAGATCAGCTGTAACTGAATTGCTGGTAGCAACTTTGATTTGGGAACCAAAAATCATTGCATGTACTTTATGGTTGAGTATGACTAATTTAAGTGAATTAGAGCACGTAATCTATCTAACCAGGTAACTTTATTGATACTGAGTGCTGACAGGTTTGTCAACTTTAACGCATCTCTTGTGAAAGTCATGCTTTCAGGTTCTCACATGAGAAGTCTTATGGCAAATCTATATTATTCCATCATAAACTTAAAATTAGCCACATCAAAAGCTTTGGGGTAGTTTGCAAACCTTGCAGGCGATTATTTGTTATATATTATTATTTGTTATGCTAGTTCTTATTTCTTAAGTTGATAAATCTGTTACATGTAAATGTTCATGCATATGTGTACAGACTTGTATGAAATTGAAAATCTCACTTCAGACAGCTGACAACCCTGAGCTGAAATCAACATAGCAAACTGTCAAATGTTTAATACAGCAGTGCACCCGTATCGGTGGGGGATGTTTCACGACCTACCGCAGAAATCCAAAACCATGTGGGGGATGTTTCACGACCTATCGCAGAAATCCAAAACCATGTGGGGGATGTTTCAAGACCTACTGCAGAAATCCAAAACCATGTGGGGGATGTTTCACGACCTACCGCAGAAATCCAAAACCATGTGGGGGATGTTTCAAGACCTACCGCAGAAATCCAAAACCATGTGGGGGATGTTTCACGACCTACCGCAGAAATCCAAAACCATGTGGGGGATGTTTCAAGACCTACCGCAGAAATCCAAAACCATGTGTAGCAGCGCACACCATAAGTTCTTTGTTTTTCGTGTACTTACATAGTTATGATAAAATTTCATTTATAAATTACACTGAGACCGCAGTTACCAAATCAGCAGATAGAGGGGTTTCACTGTACAGTTTTAGTGAACTTCCTAGCCAACAGTAATGCTAGCTAGCTAGCTAACTAAGAGTTACCAAACTGCTACTAGCAAAGATCCTTATTCAATACAACATTACAGAAAACCACAGCAACAATCGATAAATTTTAACAAGAAGGAGCTTTAATAAAAATAAGGTAATATTCCTCCTCCGCTTTCACAGGCGACTACAAATGATCTGCAGAAGAATATCTGATGGGACGAATGAAATAATTGTGATTGGCAGATTCAGATGGCGCAGGCTAAAGTTTACCAATTAGGTGGACAGAGCAGTTCTAGATCCAGCTGTGTGAACTGAAATATTGCAGCAATACAACCAGCTTTGCAATTTCATCGAGGGTTATGCTTATAATTGTATTCAGCTGGAGTAGATTCATTTACTACCATGTATTCATTAGCTTTAAGCCAGATCTCAATAAGACATAAGGCACCAAGACTAAAATCAGTAATCCTTTAATTTATAAGTAAGGCCTTAGGAGCCAGTACACTTTACACTTTGCATTACACCTTTTTTTAGTAATTAATTTTGGTTTAATCACCTTTGTGATTTTACAAATACGCTTCAGAACCTATAATTAAGCCTCAAAGATAATAAAATGTTCCCTTTTTTTCTAAAATTTCTAGAGAAAAATGAGAACTGCTACATGGAGGAAAAAATGTATTTGAACTGTTTATACAACAACTACATTTTAACTAGATACTCTCAACATCAAATCCCAAACTAAACCACGCTCCTACCTCTGAACCCACTAGCTGTCTCGCCCAACACACACACACACACACACACACACACACACACGTTGGTCTTCCTATCTAAATGGGGACCGTCCATTCATTTCTAT
>JAODLC010000038.1:24412590-24424737 GCA_026781145.1 Hippopotamyrus pictus | reverse complement strand
TGTGGGGCTTTGTAGTCCAATCGGCTGAGAGGCAGCAAAAGCTGTTAATGGGGGTTGTGGGGCTTTGTAGTCCTAGCTGCTGAGAGGCAGCAAAAGCTGTTAAAGGGGGTTGTGGGGCTTTATAGTCCTAGCGGCTGAGAGGCAGCAAAAGCTGTTAAAGGGGGTTGTGGGGCTTTGTAGTCCAATCGGCTGAGAGGCAGCAAAAGCTGTTAATGGGGGTTGTGGGGCTTTGTAGTCCTAGCGGCTGAGAGGCAGCAAAAGCTGTTAAAGGGGGTTGTGGGGCTTTGTAGTCCAATCGGCTGAGAGACTGGAAACAGAAATGAGGCAATGAAACCAGTTTTTCCACTTTTGGCACTTCTGGCACTTTTGGTGGGAGAGATGGCTGAACCTGGAGGGCAAAAACGAAACAGGATCTAAAGAGAAATGGAGAGACATACACACCCACATATAGAGATGTAAGACATCCATTCATTTTCTGAAACTGCTTGTCCTAATCTGGGTCGCGGGGGGTCTGGAGCCGATTCAGGCAGCTGCAGGCGCAAATCAGAAAACAACCCAGGACGAGGCAGCAAACCATCTTAAGGTAAATTGCATAGCATTCATATACATTTTTAACTCACTTCCCTGAATTGTGCTCGTCCCCCATATATGCTGACATTTACAGAATGATGTCCTTGGTGTGCACTGTAGCCTTGATGTCCAGTTCTCCAGGTGAACCTCTGTTCTAGGTTTGCCCGTGCTGGTCCTGTAGAGATGTTGTCTTTCACTTCCTGTGCTATGTACCCTACTCCCTCTTTGACAAATCAACTGCTGCCATGTGGCAGGCCAGAGCGCCACCCGGAGGAGCAATGTCACTCGACAGCAGTCATTACTTCATGGGTGCCTGGCATACTTGATGAAGCCCTGTTTTTTATTTTATTTTTTTCTCGAACTACTGAGGATAAATCCCATAATCGGCCTCCATGGAAACAGGCCAGCTTATTTAGCTTCTAAGGCCCTCTGATCACAATCTGCCAAAGACAGAGTGCACATTCAAGCCATGATCTAGATTGTAGAACTCCGTCTGCACCTGGAGAACAGGAACTAGCTATGTGAGTCAGTAAGAAGAGCCAGGATTCATCGAGCTTGACTTAAAAATCACCATAAGTCACCGTGTTTATACCGGTGTAAACTTCTTGTTAATTATCATCTTTTTTCTGCTCATGACATTCCACATATATTTATTTGTTGTTTGGTCGGTACTCCCATCAAAGGCTATATGCAGCTGTGTAGTTACTTAATTAGTTAATGCATCTTTGTGATCAATAATGATCGAAACTGTGGAGATACAGACATCTTTTCTGTCCTTTTGCCCCAAAGAATGCTGCATCCATTTATTACTAAGCTGAATGTCTTCATGGCTTTGTTCTGCATTAACTTGCATTTTCACCAAGAATGGGCCTGTTCACCAACATGTCGTCAAATGCGTTTCCTTTTTAAACTCCTCTTTGCAAATTGCATCGGTATTACAAACTGGTTTTCATGAAGACTTAGTTCCAGTCTGTAAGAAAAGTGACTTGACCTTATTTAAAACGATCAAACTGACACAGACAGTATTTAAGCAGGGTCAAATGGAGTAGCTTAATCCCTCATTTATAGATTGCTCAGAAAATCCCCTTAGGGAGGAATTCCGTACTTTGCTCAGGGGTCTGCATTACAGCTCCCTGCAGTTTGGCCGTAAGCTTAGGTCTTTAACCTACAGTAGCTCTGTAACCTGCTGACCCCGTTTGTCAAAATGTCGTTAATGCATCATTTCTTGTATGATTATTCTGATATATGTATAGTAATACCAATGGATGCATGTTGTAGTAATACTGTACCAGTGGATGCTGGGAGTCTCTCTAAGGGTCCTTGTGGCTACAGTTTCCTCCCAGGGGCTGAGTCTCACCAGCAGTTCCCTCCTGGCAACAGTGTAACTTCTACGGGCATCGGGTCACCCTGGGTGCTCATGTCCAGAAAGGTGAAGTTTAAAAGGTCAGTAATTGTTGTTCATCAATGAGTCTGACCTTATCAAATTAGTTTAATGACATTCCATTAACAGACGCATTCATCCAGAGGGACTAACTCGGCACAGACCCACAACTTTTCCGGCCCTTAAACATCACCCCACCTGCTGTCCTGCGCTAAAACTCGCATAAAATATTTATCGGGTTAATATTCTGGCGGCAGCATAGCTTAATAAACAGCACTTAAAGATGCATTAGTGCTTCACTCTCCGGCCTTGCAGCATGAGTAGCAGGAGCCTGCAGAAGTGCATCAATTCGCATGCTCCACAGGAATCCTGGTATTATCCCAGTCCCGCCAGTGCTGCAGAGAATTGATGAATTGACCAGGGAAGGCCTAATTAAAGCTGCTCAAATGAAATGCATTGATGTATTACATCTATTATACCTCTGCTCGATAGATCCTCCCTGCCAGGACTGCCAGGGCTCCTGAAGCTTGCTAAACAAGCTGAATAAGTAATGCGGGAAGGCCAGCGTGAGCCACGGGAGGGGCTGTACCGGCCATACTGAGCAGACCGCGCCCGGGTCAATAAACTCGCATGTCCATTTGACGCGCTCGCCACTGTAGTGGAAGGACTGGCTTCACTCGTTTTGCTCTTTGTCTGATTCTTCCAGCTTCATTTCCTAAAGAGATGTTCTTGAAGGGGCCCTCAGGGCTGAATTTATTAGGGTTTAACTCATTCCCCCTCCACTTATACGAAAAAATCAGCTTTAAATTATCAGCGTTGGCCTTGTGTGAAGCCTGAGCGAATAAGTTTTAAGAAACATGGCATTGACGTTCTTGGTATGGCAGTACTGCCTGAAGAACACATCATCACTGACAAATTACGTCTGTTAAAGATGGAGGGAGCTCATATGAAGGTCAATGCTTTGCATCGGCGTGTCTATTTAATATTCATAATACAAATCTACACCCATTGATTTAAGATCTTGGGTACTGAAAATGACACATCGCCAAAGCTAAGCATTGACAGCTATCTGAGGAAACAAAGAATTAACAGTACGGCAGTATGCATCAACATATGCTAAAAAGGTTTTTTAGCCAGGAAACAGAATATTGAATCTCAGTTTTCAGTAACATTGTGAGGTGTGGGCACGAGCCAACAGGGACCTTTGTCTGGTGCCCGATCAGATACAGCTGGCTTCTGCTTTCTCTCGGCCTCAGGCCACACCCCCAGGGCCTGACGCCGGAACCTACACCTCTCCTCTCCTCTCCCCATGAGCCAAAAATTGCTTTCCCATGCGTTTCCCTTGTGCAGAGCTTGATGATCGTTGTCTTGATGATAGTTTTCCTCTCACAGCATCTTTTTGTCAAGCCCATCTTCACTCCTCCGTTGCTACCTACTACTTTCTCCCACCGTGATTCTCACATGGTTCTGTTCAGCATTCCACCTGGAGCTTAGCCATACTACAAAGCACTTCTTTTCATCAGCCTTTAACTGTCCAATCAGTCCTTGAAGTAGGTGAGTACTCACTGGCTTGAAGTGGGAGAGTACTCACTGCTACACAGTACTGGCAATTCGGAGTACCAGGAATGTAGCAGACCCTTGCAGAATCTGTACTGAATAACATGGGGAGTGTGTGTGGCCCATTTTTCCCGCTTAAATACAGTAGCTGGGTCAAGTCATTGTTGTCCTTTGAATACCAATACAGCATACTACACTTCTCACTCATTTCTGTCTCAATATACTGCATCTGCATGCAGTTGTGGCTAAGGCAAGCTGCCTTCATAAACATGCCAGAGATCTTATACAAGGAAAAAAAAACAGAAATGATTAATCTGAGATGTGAGGTATGTATTGCATGGTGGGAGACATGATGTTAAACAGAGCAATGGGTTTAGTGGGAGAGCAAGAAAGAGGGCAGAAGTACAAGGCAGAGATTTCCAGGGGGGGGGCAGACAGAGCTGAAATGCCTGATGGCATCTCGTCACGGTAATAGATGCTGCGAGCTGAGTGTACGCTAAGTGTAGGAAACAGTTCTTCCTCCTCCAGGAAATCTACTTTTCTGACACAAGAGCAATAGTAGAAACTTTAATTTGTCCACAGTTTGAAGGTTGTGTGTGTGTGTGTTTCAGATGTTTGTTACGCCATCGGTATGTGTATCTGCTGAAAGCCATTAAAAGATTCCCCAGCAACAAAACTTAAGAAAGCAGACCCATCCAATCTCGAAAGAGATTAAAAAAAAAAAAAAAAGACTTACAATCTTTCCCTGTATCACAGTTTAATCTGCCCTTGTGCGAGAAGTCTTCTGACTGCTCACTGGCCTTGGATTTTCAAGCAGCAGATGAGTTACACTTTCAGGAACTTGTCTGATTTTTCAATAAACCTGTTATACGCTGTATGCAGCCTTAGTATTAGCAGGTGGAGTAGCTGCAATAAAGTCTGAACTCCCTATTAAGACGAGGAGTGGGACAAGGCTCAGGGAAAGTCAGGCCATCATTTTGTAGCGGAGTACAATGACAGGTCACAGGTCTTCTTTCACCGAGGAGTTCTTAATGTAAAATGTTGTGGGTGGTCAAACGGGTCAACCTGATGGTCCGGCCCATATGAAACATCCATTTATGAACAAGTTAATTTTTGCATGTTTAAAATGAGGTCAGTGTGGTCGCCTCACTCCTCCAAAGTTGTGGGTGTGGTTTTTGCCCCCAGTGTGGGTGGAGTTTGCAGGGTCTCCTCATGTTCTCCCGAGTTTCCTCAGTGTCCGTGCAATAGGCTGACATCACGCTCAGGGTGTTCCTCTGCCGGAGACCCTAGGTTCACTGTGAACCGGTAGATATTCAGTGGATATGTTAGATGGATGGATATATCTTAAATGATCAAGTGTCTCTATTAAATGTACATTTGAGGCATGTATCAAAAATCATGACTATTATCTTCTGCCCTTTTGTTAACGTTTCACAGATATTTTCCTGCAGTTGTGATAAAAACAGAAACACACACCAGGAGCAGTGAGCAGGCTAACGCACCATTACACTGGGTGCAGCAAGCATTGCAGAGACTGGGAAGCATGAAGAATATCTCGCCTTGACACACTTGTCTCTGCGCTCATCTTGACAGCAATAGTTTTTCCCTGTATTACCAGCTCATCATAGCAACACGCCACGTCGCTCGCTTCTACTTTGAAAAGTTGACGCAAAGTTTGAACCTTAGCTGCTCACACTCCAGATCTCATCTGTCACATATTTGAAGGATCCCATCCATTTGGAAGAGCAGCAGTAGCAGAGCAAAGCTGCCCCCCCACCCCCTAAAGGGAATACCTGCACCTGGCAGCAACGCAACACATGGTAAGACATTGCCTGATAGGCTCCAGTTTATTGAAGTATAAAACAACTTCAGACACAATTTATGTAATTGACACGGTAAAGTATATTACCTGCCTAAGCTATTGGTTTTAATGTATTGTAAAATTGTAACGCTACCTTGGCAAATAGTAATTCTTGCATATTCTACTTTTTTTTCTTATTATTATTATTATTATTATTTATTGCTAATTAATTTTGGGTTGACTTGTATCTTATAGCATTGAGACAATCACTGATATTAATGTGGTAGCTTCCTTCCTTGCACATGTGTGACTAATAAATCTCTAGAGTGTTCTGTTTCCTGTGAAGAGTTTCCTTTTTGTTTCCAGCTTTGGCATCTCTTTTAGTCTCTTATGATAAAAGTTTGACTTTTCCTAGAACACATGTTTCATAAATACTGTCATGTGAGAATGCCAGCTCGCTTAGAGAATAAGCCACTCCTGGTGTTGGTCCCTTTAAAAGCCTGGGCCACCATGCACTCCGCCTGAGGTATTGTTCTTCCATGTGTGATATACTGGGTAGTTCATGCTTGTGTCCCATGTTCCCATTTGCTCCTGTTTCCCCCGCATCCCCGTATTCTCTCCATTCCCATCCATCGTCTCCTCTGGAAGTGATTTCCCTGGCTTACCTGACAGTCCACTCCATGACCCCGGCCACATCTCAGCATCTGAATTCTGCTTCTATTTGCCCTGGTTATAACACAAACACCTGCTTGCTCAGCACCTTGATATCTCCTGAGTTTTCTGTCATACCAGAATACATCTCCGAGAACATGATGGGGCCAGTGAACTTCCAAGATCAGCTGCAAGATGCTCTCGGCTGGATCGACCAGCTATCGGCCAGCTCCAGCTGGCTATTTGAGCTGCCTCTCCACTCCCAAGGTCACACCGATGCTCGTCTCCCGGGATTCCCATTGCCATGCCTGAGCGCTGTTATGGTGTCCCAGACCAGTCTCGGGCATTTTTCATGCAGTGCAGGCTCTATATTGTTATTTCTTTGTCGACGGGAATAGCCCACAAAAGGGTGACAACTAAGAAGAGTCTGTGTTTAGTTCATCTTTGGATTTGCAGCGTGCTTTGAGTGCCATCTTCAATCATCCCACAATAGGAATGCCGTCTAGGAGATCACCTACTGGACCTCTCCCTCTACTGACTTAGCCCTCAATTGCCTTGGAACTGGATTGGTCACCGTCTTATATCCAGCTCCTCTACCGGCATACTTTGAACCCTAATCTCCAGGCATAGCTAGCATGTCGAGGTGAGGTGTGGACTTTCAACGAGTACGTCCAGCTGTCCATTGCACTGGATAATGTCGTTCGTGAGTACTGACAACCTCGATCTTGCCCCAAAGCTGTTCGGAACCTGCCCACCCCCCCTGCTCCCGAGCCAGAACTCATGCAGCTGGGTCAGGCCCTGCTGTCTCCACCATAGTGCCACCGCCACTTCCAGCAGTGATTTTGGATTTATTGCAGGGACCCAGGTAAGAGACGGTTTCATCCTGTGACATCCCTGGTTGCAGCTCCACAAACCGTATGTGGACTGGGCCGTGGAGGTGATCAAAGCCTAGTCTGCTTGTTGTCTCACGGACTGTGTCACCCTGCCATGCAGAATCCTCTCCCCGAGGGTGAAACCCAGGTTCTAGGGGAGTCTTGAGACTTTGCTCACTTCTTCAGTAAGTCTAAGGCATTTGGCCTCCCTCCACACCAGGAGTCAGACATTCTTGATTGAGCTGATGGAGGAAGCATCCTTGCCGAAGGGTTAGCTGTTTATGCTGTTCAGGCCAGCAGATGAGATGATGGAGGTGTATGTCAAGGAGGCTCTGGTGCAAGGTATACTTCACCCATTAACCTTTCCCATCTCTTCCGGGTTTTTCTTTGTTAAGAAGGATGGAGGTCTCCCGCCATGTATCAATTGTCAAGCTTTGAACAATATTACCTGTAAGTACCGTGAGCCCTTATCTCTGATCCCCTAGAGAAGCTACAACTTGATCTGTATCATTGCTGGGGATGAACAAAAGATATCTTCAAGCAAAACAAAAGATATCACCAGTAAGGGTCAGTTGAAATATCTGGTCATGCCTTATGGGTAACCCAACAGCTCTTTGAGCTTTCAGGGTTTCGTGAGCAGCATCATCTCTGACATGTTGAATCACTTTCTGATCATCTACATCAATGATATCCTGGTGTAATCCTCCTCTCCCGAGAAGCATGCTGCTGCACCTCTGAGAGAATAACAAATGTTTGTTAAAGGTGAGAAATGTGAATTCCACCGGAGCACACTCAAGTCTCTTAGTTACAAGATCCACCCTGGGGGTGTAGGTATGGATGAGGAGACATGGCTGAAGGAGCTCCAGCGTTTTCTGGCACTTTGATGCCTCAAAGACCTCTTCTGCTCCTCACCAGTCCTGCAGCAACCCAATTTCACATTGCTGTGGGGGGAGTGGGGGTTGTGCTTTCCCAATGCCAGGGGGAGTGGGAAGTTACATCCCTGTATGTTCTTTTCCAGAAAGCTGACCCCTACATCAGCCACAGGGAGTTGTTAGCCATCAAGTTGACACTAGAGGAGAGGCGACACTGGCTGGAGTTCACTGTTTACCCCTGTGAAGTACCACCGATCATCACAACCTCAAATATCTCAAGTCCACTAAATATATCAATTCACGACAAGTTCATTGGGCACTCTTCTTCACCCACTTTGAATTCAAGGTATCATACCTTCCTCGGCTGAAAAACATCGAGGTTGACATCCTCTCTCACCAGTTCACACCTCTGGTAGAAAACAAGGAACATGTCACATTCTTTCATGATTATCAACTTCCCTTGCTCCCCTAAGCCCAGTTCACTCCCGGCAGTGGATGACTGGCTCTAAAATATTTAAATGGTGTCGTGATGGATTCACCAGCTCTTGAATAAATGGTTCTGGAGGCAGAAACACCAAGTTAACCATCATCCCCGTTCTTTGACTGGTCAGTGAATCTGGCTATTTCTTTATTCAATTTCTTTCCTTCCTTTTTTCCCCATTCTGTATCTCCCTCTACTTCTGTTTCATGTATCACAACACAACCCTGTAAAGTGCTTTGGGACAACTCTCTTGTGAAAGGTGCTATATAAAAATAAACTGAATTGAATCTGGAGCTTCTGCCTCCATGGTTGCCGGAAGCTGGCCCCCAGGTTCATCAGTACATCCCATGCAGTAGAACACGTGAGTCCTGTAACCTTCTGCCTACAACTCCTCTTGCATCTACCAGATTTTGTCCATGTTTCATGTTTCCATGCTGAGGCTGGTCTGGTACAGCATTGCTCATCCACTGGAGTCAGATGTACACCTCTTCCACAGGTCTGAGTATAATGATATATATTAATCAGTTTGATTTACATTTGACATGTTAAATGCAGGGCGTCCTAGACAACTGGATAACTGCAAGTTTGTGATTTAGATTTGTTTTTCTGAAATAAAAATCTTTAAAAGCCATTACAAGATAGTCCAGAAGCACTGTTTATAGAAACTGGGCTTAATTTCAGTCCCTTTCAATGACAACAACAAATACTCTTGTAACACTAAATACCTTGTTAGCTTGACGTCCAATCAGTGAAGGCTAAAGTTAGGACAGATGTGCAAGGAAATGTCTTATTATTCTTGCTATTGAGATGAAAAAGCAATATAAATTGTATGGGTTAAACTTCTTCATGTCTTAATCTATGAGTACTTTGTAATGGTGAAAACAGTCAGGAATAAACTCAAATCAGCTGCACACCAAAGACAGAAAGCCGATTTCCATGCAAAAAAACTCTCATGTAATGTCTTATGAACAATGAAATGTGATATGGCTTAAGGAACTGTTCTTTGATGTTTTCCGAGGTAAAACTGGTCTCTGAGTACTGTAATGGTGTCAGCAGAATTTTTGGTCTGTATCATTTATTAAGATATAGCAGTTAGGAAGGAAGCACAGTTTGCTACAGTATATACCGAGACTCCTTATGTATGTCATATCCCAGTCTTTTTCTTCGCTAGAGGAGTTTGATGCTACTTTGGGGTGACCCTGGAGGAGCTTGCTGCTCTTTCCAGAGTGATATGTTCTTCTAGAATGAAATTATCCACCTGCAGAGCTTTTCTCCATATTGTCTGCACTGAACCTGCTCCAGGTGGTGTTCTTACTGCCCTGGCTCTGTGTGACAGGGGAGCTGCTTTTTGTGTGGATTTTGATGTGGATATAGTCATATGTCTGCCTGGTGCTTTTCCATACCACAGAATGAGCAGCAGTGAGGGTTGGTGTTCCTGCTAGCCCTGCCTTCCTGTTTAGTGAGTAAGACCATGGCTTCACATTCTACAGTAAGTAGAAGAGCACTTGCTTGCATGATATCAAAGGAAATAATAATTTGATTGATTTGTCATTTGGTATTTTGTGTGGGGCGAAGGACGGGAGTAGGTAGACAATGTCCTGGAGAATCCTGAAAAATAAGTTTGCTTTGCCTGCAAGCGCTAGCTTGAAGGGCAGTCTGCACCACTGTTGCCGAGCAGTCTGTACCTCACCGTGACTCTCAGCGGCACCCGTTTTTTTGTCCCAACGGAATTGCAGTACACAAGCCTGTCCTCTCTGCACTCTGATAACAAGATGTCTGCCACTATTCACATAATATCCTATAAATTTAAACATGATGCATTGTCACTGAGAGACACCCTGCAGATTGAGTGTTGAGGGCTGGGACAACTTTATATTCAACTGAGGAAGAGTACTGAGGACTATATCAAAATACACTAACTGCTTAAGCAAGCATTCCATTAAAATGCAGTGTAAAATCAGCATTGTAGAAGTTTGTTTGATATTGACACAGACCATGTTCACTCACATCGCATGTTTTAATGGAAACACACTGTCTAGATTAAATGTATGTGTCTTGAGGACGAGTGTTCCCATTAACAGCTAATGTAAACACATAAATGTGGTAAAGTTGACAATTTGGAAGAGTAAAGGCATTGCAATTCTAAGTGGATGTGAGATCTCGATGTAAAGAAAATAAACTGGTTTTATGAGGCTAGGAATATGCTCCTTTTAAGACGTGTACCAGTAGCAGTAAAAATGATGAATATTCTCCAATACAATACTGGAGATATTAAAATTCTAATGCAGCCACTTGGGATGCCCATCACTTCTTCCATAAATGTGTTCTCCTGATTTATTGGTGTACTGAATTCACGTAGCCCAGCTAAAGTAGCGTTCATGCAGTGGCATGAGAGCAGTGCTAGAAGCTTGGCCCAAAATTGCAAAAATAGCGCTTCAGGTGTTATGTTATGAAAGACATCCTTTCTCACAATTAATTTATGTCATAACTGGGGATGTGTTTTGCTGTTACCTCACAGGTGGAAAAAAGTGATTCCTGTAAGTCTAATTAGGAATTAAAACCAGCATCGTCTCTAAACAGTAAGACAAAGGGATATTTTTTGATGTAATGAGACCAAAAGTTCAGAAGTATAAATCCCTGGTGTGCATGCATTGTTGCATTTTTGAGCTCAAAATGAACGGTGAAGCTAAATAATATGGAACTATCCTAATGAAAAACAGGTTTGTTTCTTTTGGGATCATTGTAGAGCTGACTGGAAATACTGCAAGATTTCATTTAATTTTTATTTCATTTGAAAGATATAAGCAAAATATTTCTACAGATATTTCACAGTGATGTAAGCAATATATATTGTCTTTATTGTCGGTTACCTAACTATTCAGCCAAAATATAATCTTAAATATGAGTTTAATAAGTCAGTTAAATAACATTTCAATATGACATGCACAGTATGGATTTTTCATGCATAGGGTTTTTGCATCTTGCTTTCTGGTTATATATTGTTACTCAAACCACTCCATTGTCTCCAGATGGGCTGAAGTGGATCTTATCCTGGAATCTGGGACCTCCGGCCATTTTTAATTGGTCTGGGCTTAGGCTTTTGTAGGTTTCTAAGGGCCATTGGTCATCTAATTAATGGTAAGCACTAAGTTCTACGTACATATCTCAAGCGTGACTCTATAGACGTTCTGTCAAATTAGGTTAGTAAACTTAACTGTGGGTGTGTAAGGAAATTTTGCATAGCCCCCACCCCACTCCTTGCATCATGACGGGGTTTAGCTAGAGGTGACTGCTAATTGCTACACAGGTTCAAATTACCAACCAACTCTACACAAATACATCAACGTTTGTGTCTAGTGTTCTCACTGTCTGCAAAGTGTTATATTTAACTGGTTTGGGTTCATTTGTTTGACAAAGTATCTTTTGTCTTCTGTAAGAACGCGCGCATGGGCGTCACAGTGAACAGCAAAGCTAGGTGATGACCCCAATCGCTGACCTTCCCGATTACCGGCAGTGTGAAGCTCGCTTTGCTTTTCGTGTCATGGTCCCAAACCTGGGTGCCTGACCCCACTTGTGTTGTCCTATTCCAGAACTGAGTGCCTGCTTGTATTCCCTTCGCGATGATGCCTTGCTTTAGTTACCCGGCACCCTTTTGTTAAACCAGTCCTTAGAATAAATTTCCCATTCATCATTCCCATGTCATTTGTGCTGTTCTCTGTTCCTAATTGAGCAAGTCCTATCTTTGTCTTTGTTGTAGCAGTGTCAAATGCTGCTCTATTGAGCTTTTTATATCATCTGCATAGATTTTTAGGCTAATAGTGCCTTTTTCGACATCTCCCTCAAAAACATTTACATGGCAAAATTAGCAGAAGTATAAACTAATATTTTAGAATTTGCTTAAGAAATCGAAAAAGATAAAAATCACATTCTTTCACTGAGAGCTATATATATGGGTGTGTGTG
>JAODLC010000038.1:24346052-24366204 GCA_026781145.1 Hippopotamyrus pictus | reverse complement strand
TGAAAATCATATCACATAAACATACTGAAATACTGAAAATCATATCCCATAAACATACATGAATTACTGAAAATCATATCCCATAAACATACAGAAATACTGAAAATCATATCCCATAAACATACAGAAATACTGAAAATCATATCACATAAACATACTGAAATACTGAAAATCATATCCCATAAACATACATGAATTACTGAAAATCATGTCCCATAAACATGCTGAAATACTGAAAAGCATATCCCATAAACCTTTTTATCAGGGGGGTGAGGGGTAAGTGATCATTTATGTTGCAGATATGTTTAGTATTCCATGCATGAAGCTTCCAGAAGATCGGCCACAGAGAAGCGCAGGTCGGGTATTCACTATGCATGCTGCTGAATGAAATGCTGAAAAAGATTTTTTCTTGTCCGTTTCTACACCCACTTGATGCCAAGTAGGCAAAAGTATAAAAATGTGACCTTCCCAGAATGAATGATTTTGGAAACTGTTTGGTTTACTGGCATGCACATCATTCACACACACATTTGGAATCTCCAGTTCACCTTTGCATGTTTTTGAACTGTGGTTGGGGAACTCGACTACCTGCAGGAATCCCATGATGACATGAGGAGAACATGCAAACTCCACGCACATAGAGCCAGGGCAGGGAATCAGACCCTGGTCGCAAAGGTATGAAGCGATCGCATTAAACACTGTGTCTGTGTGTGACACTGTCTGTGTGTGACACTGTGTATCTGTGTGACACTGTGTGTCTCTGTGTGACACTGTGTGTCTGTGTGTGACACTGTGTTTCTCTGTGTGTGACACTGTGTGTCTGTGTGACACTGTGTGTCTCTGTGTGACACTGTGTTTCTCTGTGTGACACCGTGTGTCTGTGTGTGACACTGTGTTTCTCTGTGTGGCACTGTGTGTCTGTGTGTCTCTGTATGACACTGTGTGTCTGTGTGACACTGTGTGTCTGTGTGTGACACTGTGTGTCTCTGTATGACACTGTGTGTCTGTGTGACACTGTGTGTCTGTGTGTGACACTGTGTTTCTCTGTGTGACACTGTGTTTCTCTGTGTGGCACTGTGTGTCTCTGTGTGACACTGTGTTTCTCTGTGTGGCACTGTGTGTCTGTGTGTGACACTGTGTGTCTGTGTGTGACACTGTGTGTGACACTGTGTTTCTCTGTGTGTGACACTGTGTTTCTCTGTGTGACACTGTGTGTCTGTGTGTGACACTGTGTGTCTGTGTGTGACACTGTGTTTCTCTGTGTGACACTGTGTGTCTGTGTGTGACACTGTGTGTCTCTGTCCCAGCCCCTGAGATAGATATTCACACCAAAATAGCATTTGGGCTGAGTGATACCTCATAAATGTTTAAACTTATTAACAAAATGTCTGTTGTCTTACATTTTTATCCAAACCCAAGAATTTTGAGCATTGTTTTTTGATCGAGAGCATCAGGAAGTGAAATCCTAGGATATTTTCAGTTTGCCGTAAGGATGCTGTAATTATGCAGTAATAATTCTATATGCTGTTATAAAAACAAAATGCATGTTAGAAAGGAATAACTGCATTTATTTACCTAACTATACAATTTTCTCTTTCTGAGGCTTGGATTTTCATTTGAGGGACATGCAAAAGGAGAGCCGTTTGTGAGCCAATCCTGAACGCTGCCAAAGTTTCTTAACCTCAAAATTTCCCTATAGGGTACACGCCTGTGCGTGTGCACATGCATGTGTGTTTTTTGGTTTGGAAGCTACACCATCACGATACACCGTGCTCTGTAATTCCTGCGAGATTCCACGCAGAGCCGTAACGCTGAGCAGAACGGCTTAGCAGCTGACTGAGCCCTTGTAGTGCAGGCTCTCATCGTGTGGCTGCACCGACACGTGGAGCCGCACACTGTAGCTTGGCCGAGACCACCAGTATTTATCATCTCAAAGAAGAGGACAGGGGCTATCTAATCTGTCAGCATAATTATGATGTACAAGCAGGCAAAAAAAGCCGACCCTGACGGAGAGATTCACCATCTTTTCTGCTCTAGTCGTAAGGAGGAAGTGAGGTTATTACAGTGTCCCTAATGGAGCAGGGGTGCGTCCTCCTCGCTGAGGGCCTCTCTCCAGAATGATGGCTAATCTTTAGCAGGCCCCTGGCTAAGGTGAGCATGTTCACCTAGCTGTCCAACTGCAGTGTGCAATTCATATGAAATGGAAGGGAAGATAATAACATGAGTGAAATTTTATGATAAAAATATCATAATGGGGTGACTCAGATGAGTTCTGCTTTTTTTATCGTAACAATTCCATTGCATTAGGTTCAAAAGTTCAGGGCTATAAAATGAGTTTCTGGTGCTTCTTTGGACAATGCTTCTTAAATTTTTTTTCTAGTTTTTTTTTTTATTTTTTTTTAAAAAAAACCTTTTCCAATTATGTTGTCTTGCTGGAGAATGAAATCTGCCTTGTGTATTTTTATGTATTAAATGTGCATAAGAATTTTGTTGCAAGAAATGCAGTAACTCTCAAGAGAGAGTTTTAAGTTCTATATAAAACAAGGAGAAATGATTCTTTTTTGAAACCTGCCTTAAACTACAACTATCACCCGTGAGAATCTGCCTGATTCAGGAAGCAGGGGTTTTGAGCTAATGGGGAACAGTGTTGAATGCCTGTCATATGGAGCAGAACAGTATCAGTACTGCTGTTCGCCTAAGACGTGCAAACCTGCTCTGAGCAAAATATACACCCAATAGCTTTGCTCGGCTTCACTGTTCCTGAGTTCCCCAGAGAGATGTTCAGCAATTTTCAGCAATGATCAGGTCGAGCAACCAGAAAGTAAACAAACCCTAAACAAAGAACAAGCTAGACATGAACAAAAATTTGCAGTGACTGCCTGGACTGTTTTTTGTAAATATAATTACATAATTTTTCTTTCAAACCCCCGTAATATTTGTTATATTTTCCAGAATATCCCGCCATCATTTCCCCATACATGTGTATCTGTTAGCGGCCTGGAGCTAAGTCCCAGGAGGATTCAGGGCACAGGTGCAGAGGGTTAGGGATAAACTGTTAGTTTAATGCAGCAGGTACACACTGTTTTCAGTTTAGAGATGCTTTGACAACCAAAATGCATGTTTTTTCGACTGCAGAGGGCCACAAGTACCCAGAGGAAACTCACACATACTTAGAGAGAACCATCCTCTGCATCTCTGTTCTTGACTACTGGAACTATACTTCAGCAATGAAACATGACGTGAAACGGGTATGCAAAAACACAAGAATGGTCAAGTATGCATATTGATAAACATCCCGTGAGGTGCATTTCAGAGAAATTTAACAAAAAATAGTGATGAGGAAAAACACGAACAAGAAATGGTCACCGAAAGATATTCGTCTTCCATTGTATGGAAATACTTTCTAAACAGACGTTAATTATCAAAAGCAAGTAAATCGTTGGCACTGTTTTGTGTCTATTTACACAATCTGCGGCAACACAACATATCGGTAGATGATAGTATGTTGTATTTGGCTATATTTTATTTTGGGTACATTTTTAGCTCTTTTTTGGCTTATAAATATCACAATATTTATCGTAAATATTTCACAATGTTTTTTTTCAGTATTGTGCAACCCTACACACAGAAACTAAAACTTGGAGGAAAAAAATTTGTAGTGCATTGTGAAGGCAGCAAAATTGTATGACATATTAGTTCATATCAACAAAGTAATGCCACACAAGTATTCATTAGCTAACAGTCATATGTACAGCATGCACACCCTCCTGTAAATGTTACTTCCAGCTAAACTACTGGCAGTTTTTATTAGTGTCCTTGCTTTTCATTTTCAGAAATTAAATTAGCAAGCGTTTAGTTGTCCCAAGATTTTTAATCAGAGTCAGAACTGTCACTGTGACAAATTTAATTAATTTCTTTTTGTTTCCTGAAAATGACAAGATTCCATTACCCCTGGGGTAGACTATCTGCAAATTGTATTCTGACCTAATTGTCCTTATTTATATCCAACGCACTATCCAGGCACTCCATAGCAATCAAGCCATTCACGTCATACTGGGAATATACTGTGAGATCAAACCTCTTGACATTTGGACTTCAGGCACCACTCGATAGGCGAGTCATGTCGAAAACTCAAAGGTTTTTTGTCATTGAACCCAGAAAAGGGGGCTGGGGGGAGTCTTGGATACCCTGAGCTTGATGGACCCATTCATTCATTCCATCTGAGCCTTAGTAGGGCCCCTCCCCCACTTACACACTCACTCATACAGTGCACCCCCAGACCCTGATGGTTAATCTTGCACCACAGTGTAGCTCAACACTCTTTCCTGTTTTTCACCCTAGTGTTCAAGTCAAAATAGTTTTCTCATGTTTTCATTCTTCCCCACAGATTTCTTAAATATAACTTCACTTCTGTCCCAGATCCTTCACTTTATCCCCATGTCCTGTGGTTCTGTTTGTTGTCCCTCTTGTCGCAAATCTTTAACCATCCCTGATCTGTGTGTGACGATATGGTGGCTATTCTGAGAAGGGCAACTGTGTCTTTGCCAAGGCTCATGTTTACTCCTACTGTAGTTAATGGAGGACAACTGCTATTTACCTACTGTATTCATCTCTACAAGTTTGTCTCGCAAACAACCCAAGATAACATTTTGCTCACAACACCAAGCTCATTCCATCCCTGTGCCAATTCTGATTACACAATATCTGTCTTGCTTCATGAACCCTAAGAAAACTACCATGACAAACTACCATGACTTATAACTGCAGACTCACATTATGTCCCTGTGCATTTTCTGAGTGTTATTCTTTAACATTCCTTCTTCCTCATATATTCCTAATGCAGACATCCCTTCAGCCTACTTCACTGCAGAAACTATGTGAATAAACTGTGCTGTAAAATAATAACTTTGTGAGAAGACAGAGATGAGGAGCGTGGAGCCGATCTTGGGGATGGTAAGTTAGGACCACGCTTCCGGGGTGCCGTTCTGTAACGGGACGCAGACTTGCACATTATCAGAAATGTAGGGCCAGCATTCTGCCATATTGCATGTAACATGGGGACAGCATGCAGGCTTCACACACAGAAAATGGGGTGAGATATAACCCCATACTGCCTCCAGTTATGACCTATACATATAAATATTACACATTGTGTATTTCCACAAGAAAAATATTTAAGATT
This sequence comes from Hippopotamyrus pictus, assembly GCA_026781145.1. Classification (NCBI taxonomy): domain Eukaryota; kingdom Metazoa; phylum Chordata; class Actinopteri; order Osteoglossiformes; family Mormyridae; genus Hippopotamyrus; species Hippopotamyrus pictus. The sequence continues at coordinate 24,361,022 of JAODLC010000038.1, read as the reverse complement.
TAAAGGTGCCTCTTTTAAATTAATCTATAATAGTCAGATTGATTCATGGCTTAATAATGATCATTATTACACTAAGCAAAATAAGTTTTGTAAGAGAACGGACCCAGATTGTCCAATGTGACCACCAGGGGGTGCCAGAACACCCAAAGGCATCCCAGCAGTTTTCTACTACGCTCAATGTCCTGTGTCCACAGGAAATTTAGCTTCCAGGGTTTCTAGACATTGCAGGAGACGTTAAAATGAAAGAAACTGTTAAAAGAAAATAAACATGGTTTTCCTGTGCATTAGTTGCTTAAATGTGCAACTGACTGAATGAGGAAAAAATAAGGAAATAAAAGATTTTTATATTAATAATAACTTTACCCTCTAATCACATTTAAAGTGTCACAATGTAAAAAAAAGAAAGAAAAAGAAATAACCCTGCAGCACACTGCCCTTGTTTCTATTCTAATCAGGCTCCCCCCACTCCCCCCACTCACCAGAAATCTGGGACTGTTTGGGACTTTCCCTCTTGGGTGGAGGCTGTTAGTCCGTGACCTTTCTTCAAACCGAGCTGCTGCCGTCTCAACTGTCCAGAGGGCACGGTGTTCTTCCAGACCGAGGTCCTGGGGCAGCTCCAGATGTGCATGGCCCATGAGCATAGAGCTAGGCTGGGAATTCCTGACACGACTTTCCTGCAGGCGAGCCGTCGGTGTGCGTGAAGCCGGCGACTCAGTGGCGAGCCGTCGGCGTGCGTGAAGCCGCCGACCCAGTGGCGAGCCGTCGGCGTGCGTGAAGTCGGCGACGCAGTGGCGAGCCGTCGGCATGCGTGAACCCGGCGACGCAGTGGCGAGCCGTCGGCATGCGTGAAGCCGGCGACTCAGTGGCGAGCTGAGTCACAGCCAACAGGTGACCCTCCTCACTGTGTCACATGCTTTTTCTTACTGACATGCTTCATTAGTCTAACACACAATGCTTACCAAAAAAACAAATTACAAAATTTCACCACAGATTTGTTGTCCATAGATTTCTCTACGTGCAATAAATAATTTATATAGCTATTCCACCTCCATAAATCTATTCCTCAAAATTATTGCATCAAATTAATATTTTAATATGTATTCCTGGATGAAACTGAGACACTGCTCTTTACTTCTCAAGCTAGCTAATTGGCACATTCACCCAGAAGGTGGCTTATTATAACTTGTTGCTCACCTCATCTATTACTGTTTTTGTTTTGTTTTTTTGCATTGATGCCTAAAATACCTAAAATCAACCCTTTACAAGTAATACTGTTATTAAATTATTTGTATGTCTGTGAATACTGAAATAATGAAAATAATTTCTGAAAGTAATTACATGGTTTTCTTTGTATATATACAGTATATCTCACGTACGTGTCGTACATATTTTAGGACATCTGAGGATATATGAGGACATACATTCCAGTTGCATGACAGTGAATCAGGCTGAAATTGAAAGCAGATTTTGTGAAAGATGAAAAAATGAACCCATGTCTTTGGTAGACACAGGTCACGCACTTTACAGAGTAACTCTTGGCTGACCTATCCCAGGTGCCCTTTTTCGTTGAACATGTTTTATTCCCAGAGAGAGTTTTTTCTTCCACAATGAGAGATTTAAGAAGTCAAATCAGCCTTAGAATTTGGGAGTGCAGGAAGAGCCTCAGCCCAGTATAGATAGGATTCCTTCAGTATCTCAGTGGTTCAGCAGCATTACTTTGTAGCAAGCCGGTGCGTGGTATCTTTCACCACAGCCTTGATGGATTACTGTGTCACGCAAAATGGATCCTTCAAGCAAAATAGCTCAGAAAATACAGTTTACAATATCGGATAAGATGAAATAGGGTGTAAAATAGACAATCCATCACAATGTCTAAGCAATGCTAATGTTGAAGCATATATGTTTGCTGACTTTTGTTAAGTTTTCCAGTTAAAAATCATTGTTTCTGTTATATTTTTCGCAGTGGTTACATTGACTTTCAGGCAGCTGACCTTAAATAATCATGCATCAGTCCAGTACAGGTTCCTGGTGAGGCAGAAGCCTATTTTGGGAAGTACAGTGTGCAAGACAGAGAACACCATGGACTGGTGCCCTATTCATCACAGGGCACGCATACTCACACCCAATAACACAACGTGTGATTCAGAGACATTAATTCACCTAATTGCATGTTTTGGAGTATATAATTAGAGTTGCACAAACACAAGGAGGAACACATATTCCACAAGTGCAGAGATGCAGATGGAAATAAATTTCACAGCTCTGGAATTACGAGGACACCAGGCCAACCTGTAAATGACAACCCTTTGCTCTAAATCAAATCTGATGTTTCAGCTGATGTTTCCTGATACCAAAACTCCAAAAACATATGCAACTGGTCCCACCAAATTAAACATTTCAACTGTGAAATGAAGTCTTCCTGCATTTGTCATAGGCAGGCATACAGCTCCATAGACATTATTGCAATAAATATCAATAATAAGTATAAAACAAGTTTTATTGCAAATGTTTATTTCTCATGATCCAGAATTTCTTTCAGCCGGCATCAGCTATTAAAAGTTAAAAGCAGGAGATCAGTCAGATTCTCATGTTGGGAACTAAGCGCAATTCACAGAGGTGTGTTAAAATCTGTTCTCGATCTCTGCTCTTCTAGGCACAGAGTTCCAGGTTTGTTCTTGGGAGAAAAAGTATACATGTGTAACATGGGCTACACAGACTTTACCACTCCTCGTTCTTTAATTTCTGAAGATCATCCCAAATTATTTTGTTCTTTGTTAATCTCAGCTGTTAAGATATTTACTAATATCTCAAATTGTTTGTCTCCCCATGGTCACATTAGATATAACTGGGCAGTTTATGTTCTAAACGGGAAATGAACAGTTTGTTTTTAGCCTGACTTGCTCGGCGAGTACGGCTTAGTAAGTGTTTTTTGAGAGGTGGTCATCAATTACCTTATTCAAATGAGCAATCAGATGGTCCGTGGCTTATCTCTCAGAAGACCCCAAATGATCGCTGGCTTGCACAGTCATTATTTACTTTATTCCCAGCAGATGCTGGAAAGACAGATATGTTTTTAGTAATGTGGTTCATAATGGTACGATATCTTTGCTCAAATTCCAGAGTACTTATTGTCTTGTGGAAATATACCTTGTTTTTGCTTGGTTTTAATTGTTTTGTTTTTAATGTGTGTGTGTGTTTTTAATCTAATTCTTAGGTTTATCTCGATATACAGATTTTACGTGTCTCACTCAAAGCAGGACTCTTTGGGGAAATGGCTTCCACATCAGCCTATTTATATTCTGCATAAAGATCCACATCACCTCAGCATTTCTACCCCAGTGGTGCGGTGCAACGGTACACTGGGATTTCAGTGGCAATGCCATTTCGTATTTTTAGCTTTTTGTAGAAAAACACAGCTGTGAACATTCATATCATAATTATTCTTTGACTTTATTGTGTAGCCGGTTGTGGAACTTTCCAGGATGATGAATAAGAGCTGGGTGTAGATCTTACAGCTGCTCTCTGCTTTAATGGAAGCAGGGATCGGGTGAAAGCCTTTCTTCACATTAATGTTGTCTGCAGCCCGTGCAGATGCTCCGTTTTCCTCGGGAAGTCGCAGTCGCATTGAGTGCACCTTCGCTTCTTCACCTGGGAGCTGGACGGGTCTTTTTTGTCACTAATGAGCTGCCCTGCATTATCTCCCCTCTTTCATGCTGCAATAAAGCTGTGCTCATGAAGATCCACAAGGTGGCCCATTAATGACTTAAAAAGCAATGTTTTTTTTTCCTGGCTTCTTTCACTGGAACTTAGCTCTTAATTAGACAATTATTACACAAACAATTGAATATGTAATCCCATTAAATGTTCCAAAAAATGCATATTTAGAGTGACGCTTGATAATAGCATACAATGACATTGAATGGCATTTTCTTCAAGCTTGAGGTTATCAAACTATGGGAGTGAAAAGACTCAAATACTCGCTTAATGTCTAGAAACATTTATTTATCATGTTTTTCAGTACACTGATCTATTATATACTGAACTGCATGGTCATAACATCCTCGTTCCTTAAGATTCCTTAAGATTATGTGTCATCACCTGCTTATACTGGTTGGGGAGACCAGAAGCCTGTCCCACACAAACCAAACAAAGCTGGGACTCGAGCCACTCGACTTCAAACGCCTTTAGATTGCATGAAACAGACTAAATTAAATAATAATGCCATATGAAATACAATGTACTGGTTGGACAATTCACTGTAACCTGCCTGAATATAAGGCTGGAGTCTATCCCAGACATCGGAGGACATGAGACTGGGATGGCCATCATAGGACACACACAAAACGCAGTCAGCCAGTATGAGTGAGGCTGCAGGTGGAAAGCCTTGGGCTGGTCAAATCCCTGTATTAGTCTGCAAGATGGATGTGGATGCATGCTTGTGGCGTTCTGATGGAGATGCCAGGCTCCCAGGCGTGGGGGCGGAGTTGCCACATGACAGCCATGAACCGCCGTGTGAGGCGCATGAGGCAAAGCGGGTTCTTTCTAGGGTTGGCGCTGATGGAGCTGGAGAACTGAACCAATGAGTTCAAGTAGGGTTCAGGTTCCTCACAGGCCTCAGAGAAGCGTTTGTGAGTCACCTGTGAGCGGCGAGCGCTGGAAAACAGGCTCCGCACCACGGATTCTCTCTGCCTCGATCTGCCTCATCTCTTTAAAGCTGATTAGGATTTGGAGGGCAACACCAGGCGTGATAGCGGGCATTATTCTTTCCGGAGTAGTAGTACTGGCTTTCTGGTGCATCTTCCCCTTACAGAATGATTAATAGAAACCTTACTTCTGCCCTTCTTATGGAGCATTTTTACTATTAGGTAGAATACTTTAGTTTTCATTGCACCAAGGAATTATAGGGAAAAGCAAAGCACAGTGAGTGAGACTCTCCCCCATAAAGTCAGATGTGATATCTGTGTGTTACACAATGCCAGTGCGGGCTGCTTTCCTCTGGTTATATTTGAACCCATTATCACAAAAAAGCAAACAACACTATTTCTTCAGGGAGGAAACCAACAAATTAATTTTGCTGTATTGAAGCATTTGCCTATTATTCAGACTGCAGCACAAATGCCAAAAAAGGCTTTTAGAGTTCACCACAGCAAGGGTGCCCTTTTAACAAATTAACCGCTTGTTATGTTTCCTCGCAAGGGGAGTAATGATGTTCACTTGTCTGGCATTCATGAGAAAACAGACGGTAAGTATAGCGGTTACCAGCAGTTGGGGTCTGTTTGGCTAGTCGCATGTTTCAAATGCTGAAATGCTCATTCACTTCACTAATTTGTTCTCATTGGTTTAGTTGAAATGGCTTTCATTCACCGGTCGATTACTGAAGCTTCACCCAACTGGAGTCCTGTTGTGCTGAAGGTCCCAATGGTGAGGTTATAAACAATGTGATACTGTATTCCTTAGGATGGAGAAAAACGAATGACACAAAACAAATAAGGTCAAAGCATTACAGCAGAGTGTTTATAGTAATTCGAAGTAGCTGCAGGAAGGTGGGGGGGGCACAGAGGACATTGTGAGGTGGGGTCAGGCATTCAATCCATTCACCTGTGTCTAATTAGGAACCATGTAATACTGCTTCCCCCCACCCCGAAAGCATGCCCATACTGTGTTGCTCAGTCCTATTCCATATCGTAACCCCCTCCATCACCGAGGTCAGCTTTGATATCTGGTGTATTTTTCTTTTCGCTCCAGACAACTTTCTTTTGATTTGTTTTCTGCACTTCCACACAGTGAAGTGCCTGATCCTTTCCCGTAACCCGCTGTCCTGTGCTTTTTTCTCTCCTGCCAGGAGCCTGTGCCTAATGTGCTTGGGAGTGTCTCTTGTGTCACCAATTAGTATTTTTCGCCTCACTACTGAAAAAGCTATAGCCTTCAGCTATGGACATGCATGGACAGAAAGATGCGCTAAAATCTCTATAAACAAAGTATAGCTATTCACACCCCTGAAATGCTCTCTGCGGGAGCTGTTTTTTCTGTCATGTCATTCAAATTAATACTTCAAACACTAATTCATACTGTTCTCTTCCATGTGGTATCTCACGCTTGTGGCTTATATTTATGGATTTATCAGTTTAATCCTGATTAATAGCTGGTTTTGAGTCTGAGTAGGTTGTTTAGTTTGCAAATTCGTCTGCATGGTGTGAGGCTGAGCCATTAGTTCTTCCATAAACGCAACCAGAACATCCGCTTCCTTTACAAGTGATAGTATTCATTATGCATGTGTTACAAACCTATCACATCACATCACATCAATCACATCACATCACATCACATCACATCACATCACATCTATACATAAACCCAGGATGTACACAGCATATCAGGTGGAGGCAATCCATGTGCATGCATGAAGTACATTAATAAAGTATTCATTTGTTAATTTCCCTGTATATGTCCTTTATGTATGTATGCATGTACAGTATGTATGTTTTGTGGCATCGGTGAGCCAAGCCCCAGCCGGTCGTAATTTGCATATTTCCCAGTGTGCTGTGGGGCTTGTGTAAATAGCCCCTATGCCATGTATGTACTTAATGTGCCTTGTGTTGTGTGCTGCATCTTCCTGTACATCTTCTGCTTAATTTCATGGCCAGCCCTCAAATGTTTAACGATGTGAAAATCACCCACCGTGTACGGTTCCCCCTCTTTGTATCGTGACCTCCCCTCTGTTTCCCACCCAAGAAGTCAGTCTCGCGTGGGCGTGCTCTTTCTCGCTTGCCTTTTGAGTGAGTTTTGTTTGTGTTTGTCCAGTGCTGAGTCTGGTTAAGGATTATTAATAAAACCACACTTCCAAACTGCATCTTACCTTTGAGCCCAGGTCTGGTGGATACCACAGTATATATATTTGCGTGTATTCATTTGCTTACTTGCTCTACCAGAGGCAATGATGAAAAGGCCAGTCATATTTCGCTGCTGAGATTGTTTTTAGTTATATGTCATCTGAGGATTAATCTTGTATTTGTATGATCTCTGAGGATTATTTCTGCATTTCAAAAGAATGGTGTCTCAGTCACTATAGCTTCATGAACTGCAATGCCTGTATGGACAACCCCTGTAAGCTTAATTTTCAGTCTAAACACACATTTCAGCTTCTCTTTGTTGTTCGGCTCTTCTATTCAGTCTGAAGGAAGTATAAAGAACTGCGTTAATGGCCCGGGATGAAAACACTGGCTACTTACAAGCAGCCCGTACATCGGCCAGCATCAGACTGAGTCATTTCTCCACTGACAAACACATTATTTCATAAAGATTTCCAGAGGGGACCTGGCCCTGTATTGGCCATAGATTCTGGGGCAGATGTCAAAGCAAAGTGATTTTTATCTGTCGCCTCTTGTCATGCATGTTGTGCCGGATGCATATCTGACAGTTCTCTAAACAGCACAAGCTGAACAGTTAATGCAGGGTGACTTTTTAGGTCAGTTGTCATCAAGGAATGATGGTGGGATAAAGAAAAGAAAAAGATTGAAGTTACCCAACTATATTATACTGGGCGGTTTATCGTATTTTAAATAATAGTTACTGATGCCTTTTCCCCAGTAATATTGCAGTGTCCTGGGAGGGGGGTCCTTTTATTTATCAGCCATTAAATATCACTGAAGCTTGAACTGAAGAATATTCAAAATATCTTCTGCCCAAGCTAAAAATTCCAGTTTTATAATTTCAGCTGATATGAAAAGCTGTGTGATTTGGCAAAGCTCACTGGAACGTGATGTGGAACCTCGGATTCAAATGCATGATTCGAATCTTAAGAGAGACTCAGCGCATGAGTTTACATCAGAATCGCTCTTGCCTGCAGTGGGCATCGATTGCCATAGCAGAAAGAAGATGAGAGGCTCTGCTATTGAGGCGGATGTGTGGAACGTACATTTATATTTAAATGAGGAATGGTGACGACATGAAAGGAGGCAGTAATAAAGGAGCAGGGTGCTCAGCTGTTCCCAAAGGGACGGAGAACACAAACAGGTCCAAACTGCTCACTGGTTCTTTGGAATCCTTTTATTAGTTTAATTTCATCGCCTTTTTTAATCATATGAAATAATTTGTAGTATTTCTATTAATTTTAAAATGGCACGTAAGGTTTAAAAAGCCATAATTTGGTTATGTCTGATCTGTCCAGTTTGCCTAGTAACATTACTACTGAGAAAATAGGTTTAAATTAAAGGTGGGTTCTGACCTTTTGCATAACAACACAAATCAGCTTTAATATAACCAGTTGCATAATAAAATCTTGTGTGTTCTACATCCGTGCGTCCTTGTGCTGACGCATTTTTAGCACTGGAATAACTGTTGTCTCTCCTACTAGTTTTGCTACGCATGTATCTACATTTTGTACAATTATTCAAACAAAAAATATGATAAATATAATGGTTAATGTCTCGCAATAATAGTGCATGTCTCAGCTTGGAATGAGTTATTTCTCCAGCACTGGCTCATGCATAGAAGCCACAAAATCATTCTGCAAGCTTCCTTTGTCAGTCAGCTGTTGACTTCCTTAAAAACTACCGATGGACTCATTGATTTTTACAGTGAAATGACATGACTAGCCACTCGCACTTAAGACAGTGAGTGTTTGTGTCTCTGAAGGTTGAGTTCTCCCCAGAGAACTTGCTTTCACTGAGGATATTGTCATTTTCATCCAATTTGCTGATCCATAATTACTTTGTCCAGGTGGCTGGATAATACTCAGCTACATTAACTCCTTATTATTCTTTCTTGTTTTCTCTCATCCAGTCCTGGCTTTTCTCTTGTTTTGGCCAGACATCAGATGGTGCCTGATAAACTGGGCAAATATGAAAGTTTTTTTTGGGCAGACATGAAAGTTTTTAATCACGCTTGATTGGAGAACTCCCTAAGTACTGTTCCAAATGCCTAAATTAAACTCCACCTCATCTTTGTGCTGGACCTTTTTATGGACAAAAAAAATGAAAGCCCTTGCATTGGCCTAGATGTTCAATGTAAACTTCTGGAAAGTTTCACAGCAAGTTTCAGAGCAATTGGACTCAAGACCTCATCATCATTGTGGCAGAAATAATACTCGACGAGTGAGAGCCCTGGAGCGCAACTGAAGGGCCACATTTTTTTATTATATATATATTGGTTTGTTGTGCTACACATCTGTGCCACACTTGCTGTCCAATGGATACCACTCCAAGGCTTTTATTTAGCACTGAACTGTGCTCCATTGGAAAGCAACCCACCTGAGAAGTGACATCGTTATGTAGATGAACCCCTCTCATTTAGTGTGGTTTTCTAGCACAAAGAAGCATAACTGTTGTTTTCATATATTTAAGTTTCTAACACACTGCTTGTATCAAAAGCCATGGGAATGAGGAATTAGATGCAGTCGGCTGACTTAATCCATCATGTGGCATTCCAGTAGTTATAGTTTTGGTGGTATTTTAGATATGTGGGGCCATGGCTTTTTATTTATTGATTTTCATTGGGCTTGAACATCAACAGGGTGAAGCACCTTATCACATTTATCCAATTACGTCTCCTGCTAATCGGATGATGCAGCGTGCCACAGTCAATCTGAGCAGGTCACGGTGATGTGATCAGTCAGGAAAAAGGCATTAAAAATATGCATCATATTCTTTGCTGTTGACCTTATCTGGTGTGATGTTTGCAGCTTTTCAGCATATGCATTCTTTATTTCATTCATCATTATTTATCCAGAGGTGCTGCAGTGCTTAGGGTTAGTACTGTTATCTCACACCTCAGGCACTTTGCTTGGAGTGTCCACTTCAGCTCTGTGTGTGGAGTGTGCCCTGTGATGGGTTGGTGCCCCATCCTGAGTTATTCCCTGCCTCGTGTGTGTGAGTGACTGGTGTGTGAGTGTGCCCTGTGATGGGTTGGCGTCCCGTCCTGGGTTATTCCCTGCCTTGTGTGTGTGAGTGACTGGTGTGTGAGTGTGCCCTGTGATGGGTTGGTGCCCCGTCCTGAGTTATTCCCTGCCTCGTGTGTGTGAGTGACTGGTGTGTGAGTGTGCCCTGTGATGGGTTAGCGCCCCATCCTGAGTTATTCCCTGCCTTGTTTGTGTGAGTGACTGGTGTGTGAGTGTGCCCTGTGATGGGTTGGTGCCCCATCCTGAGTTGTTCCCTGTCTTGCGCCCGTAGTCTCTGGGGTAGGCTCTGGACCCCTTGGGACCTTAAATAGGACACTGCTTATTATTATTCATTATTATTATTTTATTATTATTATTATTATTCATAATAATAATCGGGGATGGATATAACTGGTACGCAAGTACACGTTAACCTTTAAAAACAATACGTGCAACAATTGATTGTTTGTAAAAGCAAAAATGCGTACTTGTTTTATGTGCATTTGCGCTGCTATGACAAGAAAGTACCTGCATTTTAACCTGTATACCGCAAATGAAGTAGAGTTAGCATATAAAGATTAAAATTCAATATATTTTGTTTTCATATCAAACGCACATAAAATAAGTACAGATTTACAGTTACCACACTTTATTGCTGCACGTATTGTTCCAGTTTTGTCCATCCCTGATAATAATGTTATGAATTAGTGAGCTTTATTGCAAAAACCTAAAAGGTTGAACAGAGGGCAAAGTGAAATAAAACTGTATAGTAAATAACAGAACTGACATTGGCCCTTTCTTACTTACTTTCTTACCTCAATTTTTATCCATAAATGCACTGTATTGTATAATAAATATGAATAATATTATTAATAATAATATAATAATAATAGTGATAATGTGATGATGATTATGATGATGTAAATATAAGGGCACAAATTGCTACTGTCTTTACAGTCCCGTTGTAGTCTAGTTTTCAATGTGCCTTGCATGGCGACAGCAGTAAATACAGCCTTCTCAGTCCATCACCTCAGTCAGAGCAGCTCAAGGCGAGAAAGACCAGCATGAAAATGACTTATGGGCTGTTTTTCCTGAGACCGCCCTCCCCTGAGTATGACTCAGCTTACACAGAGTTCCACCTAAAATACAGATCGCCCTTGGAAAAAGACACTGGTAACATATGGGAAAACTTCATGGAGGAAAAAAAGACTCTCATCAAGGCCAGTTTTTTGTCAAAAGAATTTCCATCTTCTAGCAGTAAAGGACTGAATTCTTCACTGAAACCTTTTCATCTCCTCGCCCTAACCTGAGCCTCAAAACGACACGCTTGAGTTCTCAGCTGAGTTCTTATGGTATGAGGTAGACTGTGGCCATTTTTAAGGGAACAGATGTAAAAGTCTCACATGTCTGATTATAAGCTCGGCATAATATTCTGGGAATTTTAGAGGTTACTAATGAAGAAAGAGAAATCACCCCTGCTTGTCTGTTGCCAGGCCATTCACACATACACACGGCAGTCCAGTTCAGAGCTCAAATGAAATATCTGATTTAACATAGAAATAAGGTTTTAACGCTCGGCCCAACAGGCTGTAAGAAAAAGTTTTATGCTTAAATATGTTTATGTTAATGATTTTTAGCTTATGAGTAGACAAAGCATATGCAATTCTGTCCTTATTGTTCATGAAATTGTAGAGATAAGCTGTCCTTGGAAATTTTCATTAAAATGGAAATTAAAAGAAGGAACATTAAGCTTTAATCAAAATTATGCTAGAGAATGATAATTAATTTCTTGTATTTAACTTGAATAAGGCGTTTGTATGGATTTTACAACAAACCGTTATGATAAAGTGCATCTGATTTTAATATTTTTTTATCTATCCCAGCTAATTACGTTGAGATAAGATTTACTAAGACCTGAATTTATTTCTAGTGGTTAATATCATTGTTGCTACTACAATATATTATTGCTTATGCACAGAGTATTGGCTAAATCAGCAGACAGTTTGAATGTTGTACAGAGCAGCAATAGTGAGTTTACTTCACTAGGGTATGCCTTCACTAAGGTATGCCTTCACTATGGTAAAGTGCAGAAGTGACACGTTTTCTGTACAGGAGAGGTAAAATGACTAATTCTGTGGCTTCTCACAAAAAGGCTTATAAATGTAGCCCTGGGGGCAGCTGACTACACCATTCTTATTGACATGACTTTAGACATTTATTTTTGCAGGATTCTGACTATTACCTGAAATAAATCCTCAGATATTCAGAAATACAACATAAAAAATCTGGAAAGCATCATTCTCCTATAATAATTTTAATGTTCATCTCCTTCATTATTGAAAATGCCAGTAATTTGTTGCCAGAGGCCACGGGAAATAAAAGGTCACGGCAAAGCTTTTGAAATTGCAGCGCTGTAAATTTTGAATATATTTTCTGATATACTCCGCCCCCAAAATAAGCCACCTGTCTGGGATCATTTGCCCAGTCCTCTCTCATAGGGTGTAGCTGGAAGCGTGAAGCCCTCAGAAACTAGAGCCAGGAAAATGTGCTACTGATCCAGACTGATCAAGGATCTTTGCTTTTTAGTAAGTATATAAAGACAACACAAGCGGGGACACTTTGCAAATGGCAGCATATCAACAAGTTGCTCCAGCAGGTGGCCTTCTTCAATCATGTGTCAGGTGATGGTGTACTGTATGTGTATTACCTATGTAGGTACATGGAATATAGGACATACTGTAAACAGCCGAATATTGAACTACTTGTGGATAGCATTAGTCTGTGACCCTAATTGAGTGAAAATGAAAGCATGTGTGTGTGTGTGTGTGTGTGTGTGCGTGTGTGCGTGTGTGGGGGGGGTCATGTGTATATATATTGCATTGTGGGGACCCCATAAGAATAACCTCAATTTGTTAAAAATCAGTCACTGCAATCAAGAACCTAAAAATGCCAAAATTTTTGTATTTTATTTGGTTTCTTATGGTTAAGGTTAGGGCTGGGTAGGAGTTAAGGCCATTATTTTGGGATTTTGGTTTTTCTCATAGAAATTAATGGACGGCCCCCACAAAGATTCAATTGAATTTATTTTTATTTAGTGCCTTTTACAACAGAGTCGCCCCAAGGCACTTTGCATTGATGTGTTGTGATACATAAAAGATAATTAGAGAGAGTAATACAGAACAGGAAAAAGAAAGGAAAGAAATTAAATAAAGGAAGCCAGATGACAACGGAGGAGAGGAACCAAAAACTCCAAAGTAAAGTGAAAAAAAAACTCTGGGGTCCAAGTTCAACTGGCTGCCCAACCCCCCCTGGACATACTGACATTACTGAAAGCAGAAAAGAGTGGACTTGCTTGCTAAAAGCTAGGTTTAAACTGGATCAAGACAAAGTCCATCAATCCATGTTGGCCTGTGAAGGGTGGCCTAAGTCCATCAATGAGTCGACACATAAATGGACAAACATAATAGACAGAACATATGAGTACAGGTTGTGTGTGTGTGTGTGTGTGTGTGTGTGAGTGGGTATACTTATCCTTATGGAGCACAATGTCCCCTTAACGTGACAAATATCCATTTTTTTCCCTTATGGGGACCGGTTCCCTGGTCCCCATAAGGGAAAATTCTATTTTATAAAAAAATGACTGCTATGAACTAAAAATGCAAAAACTCTTGTATTTTGCTTGGTTACTTATAGTTATGATTAGGGCAGGGTGGCAGTTAAGGTTGTCATAGTTAGCGTTAGCATTTTTCCCATAGAAGTGAATGAGCCGTCCCCATAAGGATAGGTATACCCGACATGTGCATGTGTGTGTGTGTGTTACCAACATAAATTTGCTGAATATATACTCTGAATCATTCAGATATTGGCTGTAAGAGATACATGCCTATGTTTAGTTTTTCTGGGTTAGCGTAATAAATAAAAATAAGGCCACTAGAATATGAGGCAGCCACACGCTTTCTGATATAAAAGGCCGCTAGAAAATGAGGTACCCATGCCAAACCTAAAGTCAAGCTGCAAACCTTAGCCGTTAACTTGAATGCTTCAGCTTCTCCTCCGGCTCTTTTGTCCCCTTCAGTTGGAGTACAGATCCATGTAATTAAAAAGAAGTGAAGTGAAAAAAAAACTAAACTAAAAAAAATATTAAAAGTACCACAGTGAAGTTATCAAGAGGCAGCCATGGTGTATGTTATAAGATATGTGTTTTAGTTCATATATATTTATACTATTTTGCTGAATTTCCTAGATTTTGGATGCATTTCTTTCTGATAAGATGAATCTGTTGTTTGTCCATCATTTTACGTCATTGTAGAATGTGCTGTGGCATGTGAACTGCCTGCTCGCAGAAAGCCAAGGCTGATCTTCCTGACCGCCTTGTCGAATGGCAAACTCTCACGTGGACCCTGGTCCTCAAGTGTTATCAGTGTTACAGACATTCAACCGCTCAGCACTGCCACTGAGCTGGCTGCTTTCTGCTTTATGAGCACAGCATTTAATACATTGTTCTCTGTCCGCAACGTCTGACGTGACCCTGTGCCCTGAAGCAAATGTCAGTCTCTGTCCCCACATCTCTGGACACTCTGCACAGCGTCAGAGAGGCTCTGTCATAATTATGTTCATGCCTCAGTTCCTCCTTATATTTGTGACTAGATGACGCTTCCGGAGAGTTCCTTGGAATTTTAACTGGAGAAAGAAAACAGCCCCAACAATTCAGCTGAATTTCTTACAAGGGAAAACATTTGTTGTGTGTATATACAGTGTGTGCATATATATATGTATACATATACAGTGGTACCTCGGTTCTCGAACTCATTAGAACTTGAATTTCTTAAAAGTTAAACCAACCAGTTCGAAAAAAAATTACCTAGAACTCGATCTGAATCTCAGAAGTCGAACTGTGAACACTGACCTAATATAACTTGTAAGCGCGGGGAAATGAGTCACACAGCACATCTCTCAGCGGAAACAAAGGGTAACACTTCAGTCTCAGCCTCTCATTCGCTGTGATAGCATCGTGCATGTTGCATGTTTACACTAGCTGAATACATACAGTATATTTAGACAGTAAAAATACATTTAGACAATGATAGACAGTAACA
>JAODLC010000038.1:24318907-24329097 GCA_026781145.1 Hippopotamyrus pictus | reverse complement strand
GTAGTTTGGGCTAATTGTAAGTGAACGAAGATAAAGGCCATTTAAACTGAGGTACCTTAAATCCGACAAGTTGTCCGACTAAGCAAAAAATCTTGCTTTTTCCATATGGATCCATGGTATTGTTATTTCTGTGGCAAATGGAACGCATCCGACTCGGTTTTTCCGACTTTTTACCGGATGTGACGTAATCTCGGATCCCGAGGCAAATGGAATGTAGGATAATACTGCAAAGAATTTGGGAATTTCATATACATAATATCATTAAAATATTAAGAGAATCCAGAGAAATCTGGATAGCTGTGATCTTCAGGTCCTCAGGCTGCACTGTATTGGAGACATTATAGTGGAAATCACTGCATAGGCTCAGGAACACTTCTGAAAAACCACTGTCTGTGAACACAGCTAGTCACTGCATCCATGAATGCAGAATGAAACTCCATCATGCAAAGAAGAAACCATATCGAAACATGATCCATAAATGCCGGCAACTTTTTGTGTCAAAGTTCATTTAACATGGACTGAGGCAAAATGGGTAACTGTCCTGTGGAGGACCACCCAGCTTGTTATCAGCAGATAGTTCCAAAGCTAGCATCTGTGATGATATGGAGGTGCATTAGTGGCTATGCCTTGGGTAACCTGCACATCTGAGAAGGCACCCTTAATGCTGAACAATATATACAGGTTTTTGGAACAACATATGCTGCCATCCAGAAAATGTGTTTTTCAGAGGAGGCCTTGTATATTTCAGCAAGATGTGCAGTGTCAAACCGCTTTCTGAGCATATTACAACAGCATGGCTCCATTGTAGAAGCTTCTGGGTGCCTGACTGACCTGCACCCAGTGAAAACATTTGGTGCATCATGAAACAGAAATACGATAACGTACACCCTGAACTGAAATCCGATATCAGGCAAGAATGGGACAACATTTCACTTTCAAAACTCCAGCAACTGGACTCTGTTCCCAAACATTTACAGTGTTATGAAAAGAAGAGGTGGTAAACATGCCCCTTTCTGAAACATATTAATAACATCAAATTCATATCTTTGTTGTTTAAGCAATAACATACGAGGAGTGCGGTTGTACTCCAATATATCACGGCTGTGATTATCTACAACTGAATCACAGCCGCACATCATACTGGAGTACAACCGCACTCCTTCTCGTATATTATTGCGTTTATGCAACAGTTCGAGTAGCATTTATAGAGTAACAGTAATAAGATACGGCATATTTTGTTTAGTTGTATAAACATTTACGGGCCACCGCAAAAAATAAAAAATAAATCCCCGAACGTCAGCGGAAGTGGGAAGGTCTATTGCATCCAAACATTGCCGTATAACCGGAAAATTCAGTTCATAAACGAAGTAGTTTTGTGTAATGTCGCCGGTGCCAGCAGAGAAACAACTAGTTAGCTTATTGGCAGAATAACTTTGCATTGTAAATTGAATCCATGTCGCAGGCCTTATAAATAAAATAATGTAGCGTTCAAGTGACGAAGGGATAATGAGGCGTATGTACTGCGAAGTTCAATTATTAGCAGACTCTTCATTGCAAGATCCTTAAAAGGACAGCGGTGCAACGAGCGAGAATAAAGAATAAACATTTTTTCAGCTTATAAAAACTTGAAATCCGAATTAGAATAAAAACCAACAGAACGTAATACAAATGAACCTTTACTGTCACTTCCGCCTACCTCCATTTTTCAAACCGATGGAAACACGGATTGGTTCTCAAAAGGCACCAAGCGAAAACCAGCCCAGCACCGGCTCCGGGTTGGTGGAAGTGAGTTATATGTAACGATTTTTAGATACACCGGTAAATCGGAGTGATACAGCTGATGTGAAATATCCGATTATACTCTGATAAGCGCACCCATAAAACGCCTCTAGTCCAATTAGATTTATTGGTCGAAACTAACAGTATAAAAAACAAAATTTCTCAGGTTCAACATTTGATATGTTGTCTTTGTTCCACTTTCAATTAAATAGGGGTTTATATGATTTGTGAATCATTGCAGTCTGTTTTCGTTTTTTATTTACTTTTTACAGTGTCCCAACTATTTTGGAAACGGGGTTGTATTAGCTAAGTATTAATACCAAAAACAGACTTGTAACTGAATGGCAGATTAAATTTGCAAAACGTGTAAACAAATGAGTGCAGTATAAATCCAGTACTTTAAAGCTTACATCTCCAGAATTCACAATCTGTGAGCTAAAACTTTCAGAACTTCCAGCATGTTCTATCATATAGGTGGGATTGAGGTCCCAAATGATGGTGGTTTTCTACAAGGTCTTGTTGTAGCAGTGCAGCCTCTGGGACATCTGCACTACTCTGGACAGCAGTGTCCCAAACACAAAGCATGGCACAGGGTACCATGGTGGGAAAGCACCAATTATACCTGACTGGCGCCTCAGGACGAAGCCAAGCCTCTGCCAGCTTCCCATAAGTCCCCGCATAAAAAAGAGGGCTGGAGTCAGAGGTAAGCCAAAGAATGAGGCAGAGAAAGGCTATTAGCTGGCTCTCACGGACAGAGTGGAGCACCACTGCCTCTTATAAAAGCATCTCCATCTCTGCCAACTAACCCTGACTGAGGACCCTGCAGAACGCCCTGCTCCGGGGACCTATGGTAGGACACCAAAAAGGGATTTCTGTAACTCAGCACCTAGCTCAGCCCCCACTTCAACCACCATGTGTCTGTGACACGTCTGTGTCCTTTAATTCGCACCTTCACAAAAACATCCAAGAAAGCTCCACTCTCAGGGACTTGACCAATGCCTGTCTTGATCTCACCTCTTCACCTGCTACACTCTTAAGTTATGAAATAGGAGAATGGGGTGTATGATGCTAGGCGATCTCTAATAATAATGCTTACTGAAATGCCCTGTAACTTTAAATTTTCAACTACACTGAAATTCCAAGCAATACACTATGACAAATTGCTAGCAATTTTCACATAACTGGTGGAGGTTTAAAAGCACATGGTTGCAGTGTATGGCATTTTCGTCTTCTGCAGTATATTGAGTCACACTTAAATCACCCTGCGGAAAGCATCAACCAAACTTCATCTAAGGCTATATTGTTTTGTCTACAAATTGTCTGTAACCAAGCATTAGATGGATGTTTCAGCTTGATAGCTTTTTCTCTGTGTGTCCCTGTTGAAAAAGACACAGGAAGCTGAACATTTCGATGCATGTGTGTCTGAAATTTCTAATGCCCCTGAAAATATACTGTTCACTAGTATTCAGTGTAACAAATGCTTTATAACTTTTTGTTCCTTGGTGCTTGATCAGTGTCATCAGTGCAAAAAATTATTCTACTTTTCATAAATGAATCAGGAGCTTGTTTCCCTATGCTTTTACTTGAGTATAATTAGGTTAATTAATCTTGTTACAGATCCAAAGCTAAACAAGATTAAGCATCCTTGTTGCTGTTACTGGACTATCTAACCTAACAAATTAGCCAAAATGTCTCCTGTGATCCATTTACTTTCAATTATGTCTGGATCCTTTGCCAGGATGAATGGACAGGGGACGTGACAGTCAGCTTCTTTCCACAGCCTTCATTTTCTTATGATTTCTCTTTTTTCTTTGTCTCTTGCGTTTGTGCTGGAGTGATGCGATACGAGACCCTTCAGCAACGTAGACTGTTTAGGAGCCCTCACAGGCAATCAGACAGTCTTTGTCATTTGGAACAGTACTACTGTCTGATTGTGGGTACTCTAGTGCAGGACTCTTGTGGAGTCCAAGACCAGGACTAGTTGAGACTGAATCAAGACCAAGTCCAAAGAGATTTGACTCCATATTGAAAATAAAATGTTGTGTCTGGGTTTTCAATTAATATCAGACTCAATTCGTCTCATAGTTTCCGGCTGAGTGATCATGAGTGTGATTATGTATTTCATGAGCATGTTAAACTAAATGCAGCTTAGTATGTTTTACCTTCTTTCCTGTAGCTCATTTAATAGAGCATTGTGCTAACAACGCAGAGCTCGAGGCTTCAGATGACAAGAAACACAACCATATTGTTCCTCTTCCCTCTACATTGCATTCCATTTCAGATAAACTGTAGGTTATGTCAGTTGAATATAAAAGAGTTACATGTATACTGTACGCGCAAAAAAGCTGTCCATGCCACCCTCCTCTCCACCCCGACCTCATATATACCATCATTGTCTGTTACAATGACAAAATGTCATAGGAAAACTCTGATCATAGTGCAAAAGAGAAATAGGAGGATATAAATATTCAAACCTATAAATTATTTGATTAATAAATGAATAAATATATGCCCTGCGATGGGCTGGCCCCCCATCCAGGATTGTTCCCTGCCTCGTGCCCACTGCTTCCGGGATAGGCTCCGGACCCCCCGCGACCCAGTAGGATAGGCGGGTTGGAAAATGGATGGATGGATGGATGGATGAATATAATTTCATACCTACATGTTAAAACATGAGAGAAGTATGGATCAGATGGGCAGAGAAGGAGAAGTAGCTGTACGAGGTAGATGCCGCTCTTTCCGACAGCACCAATTGTGTTGCTATGAACTGGATATCCGGGTCAATTACATTTTACATGTACTTAATCTAGGACATACCTCCTTCTTCAGAATTCTTTTATGAACTAAATGATTCGTGCTACTTTTAAGTTAAGCAGGGAAAAGTCTTTGCCACTCAAAGCAGTTCACCGGACTTGCTCTTCCTGTACAGCATAAGCCACAGCCGCTCTGGAATGTGCCGTTTGCTGAGCAACTGCGAGGCAAAAAGTGTTGACAGAGTTATTTGGTTATTTGGTTACCTCGGTCCTTTGCAGCTGCTTGTTGTCAGATGCTTGTGATTTGTGGGTCGCTAACAGGAGAATCATACCCCCCACCCCCAATCTGGACTCTGTTCTCACACAGTGCCAAAAGGAGGCAGAGGGATGTGAATCTGAGGAACACATGCTAATCTAACACCTGGTCGCAGCAAACATGGCCTGCTCATCCACACCGCATGAAACCAAATACTGGCGCTTTTACTGGGGAAATTCTACTTTGGGAATATTAAAAGGAAAAAATAAACTCTGGGGCAAAAGGCATATGAATAAACAAAGAAAATGTGGGCCTGAAAGGGTTTGGCATCAAAATAAAATAACCTCCACGACTTGCTGCCTGAACAGCCATGTGAGTGATACTGTAACTGTGACGGATGGCCACAACATCAACCAATTTAAAATTCAATGCGATGCCGCATCAGTCATTCACCGTGAAGTCCTGGAGTGCGCACGTCCGTTATCGTAGCAGAATAACCGCAGTCGGGCAGATCTGGGCCCAATTGCACACCAACTACAGGCATTCTTGGAGAGCAGACAGTGAATGCAGCATCGCCTGGCTCTGCCTTTGATGCCTCTGTCATTTTTTAGGAGCCAGGTTACTTCCACGCTGCAGCCAGGCCACACCAGTCCACACACATATATGTTGCCACGGCCAATCATATACACACACACCCTGTCCCTCATCACCTTCAGCAACAAAAATAGGAAGACAACAAAACACTATGCAATTATTCATTGACTGTAGGTTGTGGAAGCTAACCACTCGTTTTGATGGTCACTGGGTGATAGTTGTTATTACTTGGGATCTATGGTGCTGTAATGGAGATGTTGAAATATCATTTAACAAACATTAAAATTTAAAATTTTACAAAAAATGGGTTACAGTAATAATATAAATATTCTAATGACAGCATGTAGCAGACTGACACAACTCTCATGGTCCACAGACTGAAGCGCAGTGAGGTTTTGTGCGGTTATATACTTTGCTTTACATGCATACATCATATGAATTTTGCAGCCAAATTAATTTACTGTTTCCTTAAAATAGCCCTGTTCTGAAAACGCTTAATCTGTGTGAAGCAGAACTTTTGGAAACGACGAGCATGAGAGGGAAATGTGTTTAAGGGTCTGTCGCTCAGCCTGCAGGGTAATATCCCCATTTTAACATTGTTGCTGGGAGTTTTAACTTTAACTTCTCTAGAGGGCTTATAATGACTTCTGAAGTTATTCTTAAACCATGTTTGAAGTTCGGGTTTTTTTTGCTTGTTAATTTAAAGAATCGTTACTCTTAAAAAATTTTACATCCAGTACAACTGAAATTTGTTTCTTTTAGACAATTTTAGTCACCTTTTTCACATCTTCATCCAACAAAAATCTCAGAATTACATATAAATACTGTTTCATCCTGCTGCTTTAATTTAAATAGCAGGAAAGATCTCAGAGAGATGTAAAATTCAGCTTTTTATTGTTTCTGTAGTTTCCAAGCTCTCTCTGGATAATACCTCCATTTAATTCCTCAGTAATTTTAGCTTCAAAATGTCAATGCCAAGTTGCTTTGCTTTTTACAATTTTCCCCTAGCAAGGACCAGAAAGCTTTGAAAAATAGTAGGTCTGCGGCATTTTATATTTACAGTGCTGTGACAAGTGTGTGTGATTTTTTATTTTTTTGCATATTTTGACATGAAATGTTATCTTCAGCTAAAACTGAAGGATACTGGAGTGCAAAACCAAAGCTACGTTTTTATGTTTGTCAGCACGCTTTAGATTCATACGTTGTTACACCTCTTAAAACAGTAACAACTGCAAACAGATTCTCCCTGCAGTTACTGATGTGCATCACAGTTCAGGGAAGAATTAAGACCTTTCTGTCATGGAGATCCGCTAAAACTTACTGACATCTATGGGTTTAGGAAACTGATATGCTACCATGATCCAGGTGAGCTTCAGGTTCAGCTCAGAGTACCCTGACATTCTCCTGTAGAATTTTCCGGAACAGAGCAGAATTCATAGTTCCTTCAGTTATGACAGTTTCCCAAGTCCTGATGCAGCAAAGCGGTGCAAGATTATGACAGTATCATCACTAAGCTTGATGCTATGATGCTCTTGTTGCATCATACAAAGTTTAGCTCCAAGAAATCAACAGGGCCAATGTCACCTATAATGTTTTCACTCATTTGTCCATCTATCATTGATCTAGAATTATTATGGGTTGTGCAAATGGTTTCTGACAAACTACTGACAAACATTCATGTCTTTCTTAGAGAGCAGTAGTTTCACCTAGTTCCACACATCTCATTTTTCTCTGTGTTGACTCAAAGACCATCACAGCCTTTCAATGTGCAAAGCAATGACGGGATTCAAAAGGCATTCAAACATAACATACTAAGCTTAGTATGCTAACACCAGAATAATAAACAGAGCCTCTGTCTGCTCTATATGAAATAAATAGCGTATTTTTAAATACTGTGTATATTTTGAAAGCAGGTGGTGGTCTGAATTGTAATTATTTTGACCTTTTCTTTAGAGAGCCACCTAACATTTTCTTCAGACACATTTTCCTGTGTCGGTGCAATTTGTTTTTTCTTCGGCAGGTGATTATCACACCATAGGTGTCCTACAGTTCAATGAATATCAGCTTCAAATGCAAAATAAAACCAACCAACCAGCACTCAAAACCAAACCAATCTGCTTCATATGTCTTAGCAGTAGTTGTGCAATGGTTGCAGTTCCCCTTTCTATCAAAATTAAAGCATATTGCAGTCTGATGGTTTGCTGATACAGTATCAGTCCCAACCATATGTATTGACTATTAATAATTAATATTAAACTGTATATGTTGACAAAAAACTATATGAATCCTATGTTTACATACCCAGTTTGACACAAAAGCCACCAAGAGAAGTGAAAAATGTAACATGCTTTATTTCATTAGGACCCAGCTCTGCAAAAAAATAGCAGGTCTATCACGTAAAACTTAAAACAGTACGTGTCATCAACTCCATAGCAGCACTAAGTGACAGAAATGTTTGCTAGCTCAAAGTGCCTTATCTTGTACTGTATCTTGTCCTTGCACTTTTCAGTAAATCATTGATCTCATTTGTTAAAATACATTCAGTTCTTTACAGTACGTAGCATTTGTGATGTGATACAGTAATTCATAGGCAGAGTTCAAAGATGGCCTATAACCAGTATCTGAAACAGTAGTTTTATCAGGACTACACTATGAAGCCAAAATTGAGGGATAAAACTGACAGGCATCCTGGTTGAAAACCTTCTATGATCCTGTCTTACGGTATTATGTATTTGGCTGCTTCAGCCAAAATGCAGGTAAAGATTATTTATATGCCTCAATAAACCGCATCCTAGCATCAGGATCCATGTTTGGTGCCATTAAATTACTGTAATTTTTTTAAACCGCAAATTAAGTCTTAATGAGCTGCATGTTTTGCAATCCAGCGTCATTAATCTCAGTCTTGCATTTGTAATAGGATTATCCCCGGATTGATGATGAACTCACTCTCTGTAGAACTTTTAATCCTTATTGGAAAGGTACTTGTCACAGCATATCTTCTAATGAAAAATGAATGATCTGAGGTAGAGAAATATATTTATTAGTGAATCCCCGTTATGCAGATTAGTTGACTGAATTCACCAGAAATGCATGAAACATTCCTCAGGAATGTTTAGTGCTGAAATGAATGGAGATATCCATCTTCCTTAACTGCACCTTTCGTTTTTCCATAAAGTTAATTGTGAAAATAACACCTTCAGAGAAGACTGAAAAAGCTCTTGATATTTGTGACATCTAAAAATTAAAATAAGTACTTATTAAAGGAAATCTATGAAGCAGCACACATAGATTTCAGGTCCTGCTGGACCTTTTTTTTTTCTTTTTCTTAAAACGCAGAAGAAGGTGAGGACACTGTTTGTCAGCTTTAATGCTGGTGCGTTGCAGTACTTGACACCTGGGGAGTCAAGCCCCTGCGACACCAGCAGAGACTGTGTGACTATGTCAGATAGACACGCTGCTGAAGTGATATCTGACATAAATTAGGGGTGGCTTATTTCCCGTCGCTCACAGGAGCACACTTCCTCATCAGCACCTGGCTGCTGTTTGAAGTCACTAAGTATGAAACACTGTTTGCTTTCTGCTCAGATAAGACTTAAAAAAAAAAAAAAAAACTTGTAGCCATTGCTTCTTCAATATTACCATTAAAAACTGCAGGTTGATGAAGGAAAGTCAGTAAGACAGTATACATATATCGAACCTGCAAACTGGTTGTGCAACAGTGGCCTAAATTGTGGAAACACTTCCAATTTTTATAGATTGCAGAGCTTTATTCAACTGTTGCTATGCTACAGTTACTTATTTAATCGTCCAATCTATGATATTTTGTTCATTAAACAGTACCTCCAATATTCATGGAGTAATTCACAAAACATAATGCCAAAAATTCTGGCTGTTTTCACAATTTTGGCCATGCATGTATGAGAAATAAAGAGTAGGAGTTTTGAATGTGAGGCGTGCTGCATTTCAGTGTTGACTGTCCCTCTCCAGGATCAGGAACCTTCCATACGTCCTGCTGCTCTGCTCTGATCTCCTTCTTACGTTAAGTGAATTCACCTGTATACTATTTCTTGCATAACCATTTAAATACCTGTTGTGTCTGTTGTTTCCTTGTGAAGGGCCTGTCAGTCCTACAGGCAACATAGGCAGCCGCCTAGGGGGGCAGCTTCGGAGGGGTGCTAACTTGCCAGCTGATTTCACTTTGTCTCAGGCAGGGGGCGCCAGCGGTGAAGCAGGCCTATGGTGCCATCTGTTGAGGGGACCCTGACAGCTGATTTCACTTTGCCTCAGACAGGGGTGTTGGCAATGAGGCTCAGCAAGGGTGCCATCTTCTGAGGGGGCGCCGACTTGCTAGTCAAATTCGCTTTGTCTCAGACAGGGGGACCAATGGTGAGCCTTGCCTAGGGTGCCATCTTCTGAGGGGGCGCCGACTTGCCAGCCTATTTCAGTTTGTCTCAGACAGGGGGCGCCGGCGGTGAAGCTCACCTAGGGCAAAACATTGGCTAGGACCGGCACTAATTATGAGGGATTGTGACCAGTACGCCATACTGAGCATTTCCCTTGTGATTAGTTCTTATAGTACCCATGTTATTTCGCCCGTTGAGTATTACCCATGTTATTTGACCTTTTGAGTATTACCCATGTAATTTGGCCCATTGAGTATTACCCATGTAATTTGGCCCATTGAGTATTACCCATGTTATTTGGCCCATTGAGTATTACCCATGTAATTTCGCCCATTGAGTATTACCCATGTAATTTGGCCCATTGAGTATTACCCATGTTATTTGGCCCATTGAGTATTACCCATG
>JAODLC010000038.1:24306053-24318807 GCA_026781145.1 Hippopotamyrus pictus | reverse complement strand
ATTTGGCCCATTGAGTATTACCCATGTTATTTGGCCCATTGAGTATTACCCATGTTATTTGGCCCATTGAGTATTACCCATGTTATTTGGCCCATTGAGTATTACCCATGTTATTGACCGTTTTAGTATTACCCATGTAATTTGCCATTTTATGTATTACCCAATGTTGTTTTACCGTTTTAGTATTACCCAAGTTATTTGACCCATGTTACATGACCCTGGTCTTGACTTTTACCTGTCTTTTTTGGATTGCAGTTCTCCTCTTGGTTCTGTCTTGGTTTGGTTTTTGGATTATTTTGCCAGTTTAATGACTACATGATCTGGATATTGTTTTTGGCTTTGGTCAAAATCAAATCCTTATGGATTCCTCTGCAAATGGACCTCAGTCTGATTTGTCACATTCAGAACATTTTTCTAACTGATCTGCAATAGTAATGAAACACCAGTGAACAATCATTTCTCCCAAAATGTTTATAATTTATCCTGGTGCAGGATTCTGATGTAATAAATGCACAATATAATTTGAGGTTAACCTTCAAAATTCCAGGCACACTCTAAGGGAAGCTGAGGCCAAAATAAAATATATTTTTATATCAATGTACTCCCAATGAGTATTTTTAATTTTTTTATCAGTCAACAATCCATTCCTTTCAATGATGAATCTGATTAATTCCTTAAGAAGATCATAGTATTAGTAGAAGTTTTACCTCAATCTTGTCATCCTACAGAGATCTGAAAAGAATATCAAATGACAGAATAAAACAAAGAATGAAATCTTGTTAAGGCATTACTGTATTAATCTTCCTTTACCTTATTTAATAGCTGAAAGTAATCATTTTTGAAAGCTGAAACATCAATGTACCTTTGCCTAACAATGGATATATACATGGGCATGAATTATGGGGCGGATGGGAGGGGGTGCTACCCCCCAAAAAAAACCTCTGGGTGCAGACCTTGAACCCCCCAGTGCTCAAAGTTATGGCCTTGGATATATGTATTTAATATGCTCATTTTATTTTCTGTTATAATGTCATACTACCTAGTTTCTGTTTAATTAATTCTTAGGTGAAACCTTTTATTTTTCGTTTGGTTCAGCCTTGAGTGAGGAATTGTAGTGCTTTTTGTTGCCTTTATGCATCTGCTTTGCTCTCGCTTTTGTCCGCCTTATTCCGTTTCAGTACACACTTTAATGTTGCCATGGATGCACTCCAGGAAATGAAAACAACCCCAGAACACATTGAAGATATGCCTGCAAAAAGGCCATGGGTGACTCAACTTTCTTTGCATCTGGATACATTGTGTTGTGTAGCAAACATTGTTTCACTTCCTTCACTTATTTTGTTGAATTTTATTTTATTTTAATCCTTGTGTAACCACTACTATGGGTTACACAAAAATGTTAGAAAGCAGACACTTTACTTTCATGGCAATGTTCATGATTTGTTTCATTATTGTTGCTTTTGTCCAGAAATACTGCTTAAACTACATTTTTTTTTTCAATTGATTTGATGTATCTCTCCAAACAACACTACATGCTCTCAAAACAATTAAGACAGCCATCTGAACCCTTCGTAATTATTCAAAACACATTGTACATTTTCATTGATTTAACACAAAACACAAATTGCAGACATCTTTCTTCTCAAAACACTACACAAAAACTAAACTAAGGTTCACGTTTCCAACTCACCCACTTAAACTCGTATCATACAAAGCCAAATGCAACATTATGATTGTTTGCACGCATATCCAAAAAGTGCATGTATCGTTTTTCCAAATGGGGCTACAATTTGCCTCATTGAATGCTCTCAGTAACCATGAAATGGATGTTAGAAATTTGTTAAATTGTTCATTCAGCAGTTAGCACTTCGTCATCTGTGAAAGCCATGGAGCCTGAACACACTATGGAGGAGTTTAGAGCGGAAGGTAGAAGATGAAAAGATGTAAGAATGAAAGGACTAAGAGAAGAGGAATTGTAGAGGACAGAGCAATAGTGGAGGAAGAGCCAAGAGTTTTGAGGAGAGGAGGTGAAGCTGGTATAAGAGGACAGGGAGAGGAGGTGGAGCTGGTGTAATAAGCGGATGGAGAGAGGAGATGGAGGTGGTCTATTAGAAAAAGTGCATGATGAGATATTTCTAAAAAATATATATAAATGAATAACTGAATACAAGTCATGCAGCATATCGACAGAGAGCATTTGCATGTTGAGAGCTGGCGAGGCAGGCCAAGAGGCAAGCAAAGAGAAAGGCCAAGAGGCAAGCAAAGAGGCAGGCCAAGAGGCAAGCAAAGAGGCAGGCCAAGAGGCAAGCAAAGAGGCAGGCCAAGAGGCAAGCAAAGAGGCAGGCCAAGAGGACCTCAGCACAGCCCATCCATTTTGCTTAGTCATATCACACCTACAAATTCTGTGCTGTGTTCTGGAACACCCAAGGCAGGTCTGCCCACTTCGTTCATTCCTTTGATAAAAAGGTTGAATGTTCCAGACTAAGCTTATGCTCCTGATTCAGGCAGTCCCCAAGTTACGAACGATCCTCTAAGTCTGTTTTTAAGCTGAATTTGTAGGTAAGTTGGAAAAATACAGTGCATAATAATAACAATTTACAGTAATAATAAAATTAAGTTCGTACAGTACTGTAATGAATCCCTGAGCTGTCAAACCGCTCAAGAAACACAATGCTTCCTTGACCGTCACAAAGTGGTGTGTGCGCTTGTTATTACAAACCTTGTCATTTAAATCAAATTTTTAATATGATTGGCTTCATGGCAATCCGTTTTAAGTACGAGTTGTCCATAAGTCGGATGTTCTTAATCCAGGGACTGGGTAAAGCCAAACTAACACTGCATCTATGATTGATCTGTGATTTACATAATTAAAGACGTTCTGTTGTAGTTAGTGTTCAGTGCAGAAACCTGTATGTTCAGTTAGAAAATTTTGTGATTTAACAGCAGCCAATACATACACAGGTGAAGAGGCAAATTAAAAAATACAGAGACAAAACACTGGAAAGTAAGCTCATACCAGCGGATATTCAAAGATGATTAATGTCTACATTCCATAAGTGAAAATAGCTGCTACCACTGTATTCTACATAAATTACTGTATAAAGTTAACAAGTAATGGGTAGCTATGTGTTGGGGTGAAATAATATGCTCTTTTTTACTGCTTTTCTTCCAGCATAACTTTTATCCAAACCAGAGAGTATTGCTCCATGCATCTTTTTTCCCCAAGATTAAGGAAAAAACAAGCTTGCTTACTGAAAATGGATGCGTAGACATCCATTACATTTATATATAACATCACTAGATGGGCCTTCAAGAGCACAGTTTAATGTTGTTTTTATTTTATCTAGTCCATGTAGTGAATTTTTACCAAAATAGGATCAATAGAAAAGAAGTCTATTTATTCTTATTTGACTGACATGGCTGTGTAGGACAATATTCTATAAATGAAAATGCACTTTGTATTGTGCACTTAATAATGGAATCCTCACAATACACTTTGGAAAGCAGCGTGCTGAGACTGTTGCGAGAAATCAAGAACAGTTTAATTAAATCTGTAGTACAAAACAAAACTCTTTCTGGTTTATTTTAAGGTATAAAACGTGGAATATAACGGTGTCTGAAATGGTGTTTTTCTGGGGGGTTTTGCTAGGATAATGAACAGAGTAGTACCCTCTTAGCCACCGTCACTGGGACAGCTGTGTGTTCGAAGAGAAGTATGTAAACGCAGGTCCAGGACGGAAGTGTCAAACCATCGACGGCACAATATGCAGAAGGCATGTTGAGTTTAGAGTCTAATCGTACTTAATCATCGGAGGCATGCTCACCATGGCAAACAGAGCACAGTCCCCCTGGTCTGATTTGGGGGGTGTGCCCTAGAGGCAGCTGTCAGAGCTGTTCAGTTCGCTCTCAATCAGAGGCCTGCTAAGGGACAACTGTAGGGTAACATGACAGCTGTGTCTGCCTGCCTCTTTGAAATGGGACATTCTCCACAGCCTTGAAAGCTCCATAATAATAGAAGACATTTAAAAAACAGATTAGTCAATAAATTGAAAATCAGAAATCCAATTAGATGAATTGCTAATGACAAGCCTCTGTCTATTGTGTATTGTTCAGCACGAGTAAAGGTTGCTGGGAGACTGTTATTGCATGCACAATTGTAATTACCTTAAATAAATAACAAAGCAGCTATTAAATTCTGACATGAGCAATTTCTTAGATTCCAATCACAAAAGAATGTAGATTATGAAGTAGCACAGTGTTCTAAGCGGAGTGAAACTAATTTCTTTTGCACGGCAGTGGTGGTGTAAGTGTCTGATGCAATATTATTATGAAAGATTTTATTTTTCTTCCTGGGTAAACTGATTATGTTTCCATTAATTCTGCCAAGTTCAAAAATCCATTACTTAAATATCAGAATAACAGAACAAGGGTCAAGCTTGCATTCTTTGTCAGAGAAAATCTGGAACTTCATGGTAAGGACATCTTGTAAACATTTCATTTATTAGTTGCCTCTTCCAGGTGTGTTCGTAAGATTTATATGCAAATACCTGTTGTTGGTTCATAAATTCAGTAAAATACTGGTATAAAAAATGTTTAGTTTTGTTTTTTTTTGTCAGACTGTCAAGTCCCACAAGCATGAAAATACAAATGGTTTGCCCAGAGTAGTGCTTAGCAGCTCAGGAGCTACTTAACCCTGAAAAAGAGAATACATCTACTAGGGAGACAGGAATGCTTTACTCATTACTGATCATAGAAACAGGGAGTAATGATTCTTGAGTGTTCATTCCTGGCTTTAGAATTTGCCTTTTTTATTCCTTGATTAGATTGTATCCTTTTTCTGTTCAGTTTTCTCTAAGCCCAAGTCAAGGAAAGGACACTCCATGAGGAGAATGAGGGCTTTCATATTTATTTGTTTGTATGTTTTCTAAAGCAGGAATGTATGCGAGATTAAGAGACCACTCTACATTTTAAAACAAATCCGCATTTTTAAATTCTGCTTTAATCCTAATTCTGTTAGCAGAAGGCTACACTGAGCATCAAGTTGCTTCCAGGTTCAAGGTTTCTAAGACAGCAGCACACAGGGTGAACGTGAGGAGACACTGGGAACGATCAAATACCAGCCAGGTAGAAGGTGGAAGTGACATTCAATTCAATTGAGCTGTTGTCTATTAATTTTTTCCAAGGCTGTACGTTACACAACAGAACTGGAAGAATCGGTACTGCAAAAACATAGACATAAACAGCACAAATATCAGTCTCTTTATAATTTTTTAATTCTTGTAAGCATTATGTCTTGGAGGAAACCTGAGAAAGGCAGCATTTGGAGTGTCAGACCTGATGTCTGGTCAGGTCAGTTCAGGTCAGGTTGGGGAGCATGCGCTGATGCAGCACGTTGCCATACCCACCACACAGTGAAACTCCTCGGGATCCCGGCCAGCAATCCCCCAGGCAGACACACGGTCCAGTCCCACCCTCCAGAAATGGCCATCCCTCTGCTGCAGCCAGTTGTTACGTGGGCGTCCCCTCAGCCTGGTCATAACTGACACTCCCTCATAATGCAGGTAATATGCATCATTCAGGACTCATCTAGCAAGCGCTCATTCGACACAAGGTCAAATAAGCGGTACCCAAGGATTCTCTGAAGAAACACAGCACCAAAGGAGTCCAGTCTACATCTCAGGTCCCTGGATAGCGTCCATGTCTCACAGCCATACAGCAAGACATGGAGCACCAGGACTCTAAAGATTTGAACCTTTGCCCTCTAAAAAAGATGCTGGGAATGCCACACACCCCTTTCGCGCGACCTCATGACCCTCATGCTCTTCCAATCCATCTGCTGATTTCATAGGAAGAGTCACCAGAGACATGAATATCGCTGCCGAGTTAGGTCGACATTCTCCCCGCAGACAGACCTGATAACTACTGATGGCTGTGCCCAAGAAGTCTTTAAATGCCTGGACCTTAGTCTTTACCCAGGATACCCGCAATCCGAGACACTTAGACTCCTTGCTCAGTGTCTCGAGACCCCCGATCAGACCCTCCATTGACTCAGCTAAGATCAAAGCATCGTTGGCAAACTCAAGATCAGTAAATCTTTCTTCACTAACATACACCCCACAGCTGCTGGTCCCCACAACCCTGCCCAGCACCCAGTCCATACAAGCATTGAACAGAGCGGGAGCAAGAACACACCCCTGGCGAACTCCAGAATCAACTGGGAAGAACACAGAGGTTCTCCCTCCACTCTGCACAGCACTCACCGTACCAGTGTACATGCTGGCCATGATGTCCAGAAGGTTCCGGGGGATCCCGCAAAGTCTCAGGATGTCCCCCAGGGCAACTCGATGAGAACCCTCAGAGCAAGGATACGGTCAATGGTAGACTTCTTAGGCGTACAATCCAGACTGCTCCGGTCACTGATAGACAAGCAAGTGTTCACGGACCCTGTTAAGGAAGCCATCAGCCCGACCATACCCACCTACAGAGATCTG
This sequence comes from Hippopotamyrus pictus, assembly GCA_026781145.1. NCBI lineage: Eukaryota > Metazoa > Chordata > Actinopteri > Osteoglossiformes > Mormyridae > Hippopotamyrus > Hippopotamyrus pictus. Next base: position 24,312,316 of record JAODLC010000038.1, on the reverse strand, counting down.
ACCTCTCCCCGGTCTGCGTATCTCAGAGAGTGCTCCCACCGAAATGTGGAGTTTATGAAGCTCCCTCGACAGCAGAGGAAGATGGTCATCTTGCCGGAGAGACAAGATGTTCCACACACCCACCCGGATGGTTCGCCTGAAACTGGAACCCAAGTGCTGCCGTACAGCAGGCGACGCCTCAGCGCCACACCAGCCCCCACCCCCAACAGGCCTGACCCTATTAGCTCTCCGATGGTCTCAACTCATCCGGGAATGGGGCTCCTGAAGGCTTTCCCCCATCCCCTTCATGGTGCGTGCAGCCTTCCTGCGGGCGGCTGCAGCAGAGATACTCTGGCAGAGAGCAGAAGAGTTTCGTGTTTGTTGGCATCGAGCAGTTGTGAGTTGTTTTACGGTGGCAGGAGCGCCAATCCCGCCACCAACACCAAAAAAATTATTTCCCTGCAAGTTGGAAGACCACTTTGCAGGGCCGGATGCAGTTTAACGTCATACCCAGGTGGGGGTATATACATTATTATACACGACCCATTAAATTATACAGTGCACATTTAGACTTATGGCTCGTTCAATGGGGTCAGTTCTCTGTGGCAGGCGCATTGTGCATCAGTGAGCCAGATCACAGAAAAGGAAGGCAAAATAGTAAGGACTTCAGCATGAAGTGAAAGACATACAGGAAACCAGAGCTTATGTTTAATAACTGAATGATAACCTGTTTGATCTATTTAAAAATTACTAATTATTATATTATAATATATGTGTTTGGTGTGCGTTTGTGGCTTTCTAGGTACAGAGCATCATCTAGGTATCATCTTTTGGGAGGGATGAAACCTTCTGCCTTTAAATGGTATGACTTCAAGCAACCGTTAGGGCTTCATCATGTCTCCACCTACCCAATTTAGGCTGGAAGGTGACCTGGACCCCATCCCAGGACGGGAGACATAGTGTGCCAATTAAACACGATGAGGTCCCTCAGATCGCTGTCACTCAGACACACTTGTGTGCCCATTAAATGCCATTAAATAACACATCTTCATCAATCTGTATGTGACAACAAAGGAAGCTTCTGCTGTTTACCTCCGTTCAGGTTTCTAGGACCCTGCTGAACCGTGGCCTTTGTTTTCTTGATCAATCTCAGTGTTTTCTCATGGAGTGGTGGGAACACAAGTCGAGTCACAGGCCCGTGTTGATTTAGCAGTGCGCTGTGGGTTGCTGCCTCATTACTGACACTCTCTGTGAATGCTGGGGTCCAGTGCAGGGCCTGCCGAGCACGTGGTCAAGCATTACCATCCAGGCCATTTTGGCTTCCTTCCATGTCAAGTAGGTTAAAAGTATTTTTCATTGACTGCTCGCCATGGTTTTTCTGAGTCTCTGTGTGTGTGTTAGTGTGTGTTTGTGTTTTATAACCCATTTTTTATATTTAGCTTACCATGTAATGGTTTCTTGCAAACAGGAAAGAAGAATATGTTTAATATGGACATTCGGCAAGAATTATGTTCTAATATAAAATGTAAACCAATATCCCATCCTAAAAATATAATTACAATAAAAATGAATCTCATATTTGTTGAAAATGTGCTGTGATGTAATAGTATTACATCCCATCTGTGAGTCCTGTGATGAACTCCACTGTCACCAAAGCTCTCTGATGGCTGAAGAGTTTGGATGGGTGGATGGACCAATTGATTATTTAAAAAAAAAAAAAAAAACATTATTAGTTTGATCTTTTCTTTAATATTATAGGTAAAATTTTGCCAATATTTGGCAAATATATATATATACGTGTGTGGACATAACTTTCATTTCCAAATTTGTACTATTATTCCTCTGTAAAACACATTTTCTTTCCTATAAAAGTTCAGCTTAAACTTCAGTTTGCATGTTATGTCTGCATGTGACTTCTCCATGTATGAAATCTGGCTGATTTTTCTGAATGAACCTTATACTAGCATGGAATGAATGTTCGAGTTTCCTGGGCAGACTGACAGATAGGATGCTGCACCTTTCAGAAAATTACTCTGTATACTGGCGCTGCTATGGAAACACAGGAGTTGCTGAGGAAACATGGAAATCCTTATTTCTACCAAAAATAGGTCTGAATATGACAAACAGTAGGATGGCAATCATGTTCTCTCTCTCTTTTCTTGCTCTTTTTCCTTCCAGATAGGTTGTTTTAATCCAGGAATTGGGATGGACTGACAGTTTAATGGTAGAATTGCGAATGACAGTAAAGACCGTCTGATGTAACCTCTCAGATTAGCTCCTCTCTGTCTCTCACCCCCAGTGAGACTGTATAGTAGTGGTGCTGTTGTCTGTGCTTAGAGCCGAAATCCAAAATATCGTCATCTTGATCCCTGTATGTGCATAGTTTAGGGATGGATTGGGCAGAAAGTGGATATTATTATTATTATTGTTATTATGGTTGTTGTTGTTATTATTATTGGTATTATTATTATTTTATAAGTTATTATTACTTATTGTTATATCAGTGATGCACCTACACTGACAAACACAGGCATGGATTAAAATTCGTGTGCATAATTTTTTTTAATTGCTGCATGGAATTCACAAACTCGCCCAGTCATAAAGGTCAGACCTGCCACTCAGAGTTTTACAAATCAGCAGCTGTGCTACTTAACTGACCTCCGCCGTAAACAACAGACTCGCCCTCTCAACCAGACACATTATTATTGTCTTTATTATTTTTTGTTTCCTTGTATCTTTTCCCTTATTCTGAGCAGGAAGACATTCAGCAACAGCGTGGTTAAGATCTGCGTCTACTTAGTCAAGATTAGACATTTAATTTTGATTGAAGGTTTAAAAAAGCAGAATGTTTTAAAACTGGTAGTTTACTAATAGTAAAAACAAACAGGAGCGTAAGAGTTAAATCAGGACCTCAGATATGGTTTGGAGTTATTGTCCATCTTGACTTTCCTTTGTACAGCCCATAAAGATAATGCTTTCAGAAGCACTAAAATGGCAATGCACAGGACAGGTGAACTTTGGATGATATAATCATGACCTGAGTGCCACAAAGCTCTCCATTTCATGATTCTGAGAAATTTGTCTGAGAAATTTCTGAAGAATGTGCAAATTGCATCTTATTCCTAATAAATCCATCGTCTATCCATCCACGCATCAATCATGCAGCCACTTACTCTGGTGATGGCCAAGGGGAGGATTTGGACTAAAGCACTGAGAGAATGTACAGTATATATACCAAGACATAAGCATTAGTAGAATGCCTGTTCAGGGCTCCAGTATGTGACTGGGTCTGAACTAATTCAAAACCTAATAATAAAAAAGCAGCATGCATAAGTAGCTGACCATGATTAATTATCTTGGGTGTGTCTTTATTTAAGGACACAGGGGATTAAGAACAATAGGGGACTGTGGTGTTGGTGTGGGGTGGTGGTGGGCAAAAAAAAAAAAAAAAAGAACAATAGGTGACACACTGGAGTGGTCACTCCCTCACACTACTGTACAGGTGACTGCTTTTTTTTCGGGTGTATTTTACAACAATTTATTATTACGCGCCACTGTGACTTCAATGTTTACCTGAGGTTGTGTGTGAAGTTTATATGTTCTACCTGAGGTAGGGTGTGAAGTTTGCTTTTTCTCCCTGAGGTAGGGTGTGACGTTTGTGTGTACTACCTGAGGTTGTGTGTGATGTTTGTATGTTCTACCTGAGGTTGTGTGTGAAGTTTGCATGTTCTACCCAAGGTTGCGTGTGAAGTTTGCTTGTTCTACCTGAGACAGTGTGAGAAGTTTGCTTGTTGTACTTGAGGCAGCTTGGGTTTGCTCCAGTGGCAGTTTTGCACATCATCCAGAGAAATGCCATTTCAGTGAATTGTTGAACCTAAATGTTCATAATGTCTGAGTGCTAGGCTTGCAATGGGCTAACGTCCTGTGCAGGGTCTCCCCTGCCTAAGGCCCTGTGCTTCCTGAGGGTCCCTGAGACCCTGCACTGCATAAGGGATTATGAAAAATGAATGGATATAGATTGAAAAGCTACATCATCTGAGATGTCAATTCTATTTTATCATGGTTGGTTGTACCGCCCCCCACCCCCCCATGAGTTAATATGATGAATAATTTGTGATTATCCGTTGCCTAAAACCCGCTATATTTAATTTCTCTTTGGTATAGACTTTTATTAACACAAGAAAGACTACTAGTCAATAGTGATCTGGAGGTCAATCTATTCTGAAATGATCTAATGAATAGATATCCCAGACCTGAAGGTAGTACCAAATCATCTTAAACACAAGAAACGACGCCACGCGACATGAAATGCATCACATCTTGGCAGGATGTCTATACACACATACAATCCTTTTCAAATCAAGATGAACATGAAAGATGAACATAATGGATAAAGACCAAAATTGTTTTAGTGAGTTATTAGTTATGTACGCAGCATGTAATTTCTGTAGCACAATTAACATAAGATAAACTCTGCATCTTATCTTTTTTTTTAATTTCTTGTAACATCATGATCTTAGTAAATCCCCTGGGAAAATGTGTTTACAGAAATAAGCAGTTTGATTTTATTTAATCAATGGTCTGTAGTGTAATTAAACTTTGTGTAATTTAATGTGAAAATCACCCCAGGGACTCATGTGGCAATCATCATCACATAGATGCAGACAAATGTGTGTCTTTGGTTTTGTTTACTTATTTATTATTTATTTGCCTTGAACAGGACTGTTTCACCTTGACAGCAAACAAATATTAGGCAAACAATTACCTCACAAACAAAATGACTATAAACAATGACTTAAGCAGTTAACTTCAACAAAATATGTATTGTATGCAACTGCTGTATGGTTTGTTAATCAGTCCATTTTGAGTGAAAAATAATTGCTTGTGTGCATCAATACTTTAATATTCGGAAATAATTTAAAACTTATAGATGGAAATCCAGGAGAAGAAATGAAATAACAATCATATTCACAATATATTAGAAAAATGCATTCTTGAAAAACGTGTGGGTGTTCAGGTCTATATTAATCATATTTAATGAGAATCCAAACTAGCAATATGGGCAGATGCCACAGGTCTTCTGTGAACTGTCCCTTATGAAGAGTCACTCTCAGAAACACCCAACATGTAGTGATACTAGCCCAGACAGACAGACAGACAGATAGATAGATAGACAGATTCGGTTCAGTATGTTCCTTGGTTTTGAAGTCGCGGTTCAGTATGTTTTCAGTACGGCGGGGGTAAAAGAAACAAAACATAAATTGCTTCTTTTTTTTTATTTATTAAACAGTGGTTTACAGAACAAAGCATTACCCTCTTTCTTAAATACTGCTGCAACATGCTAACAAAAAACTGAAATTCTCTTAAAAGTAAATCAAAATAAATATCCATTAAGGTGCACATTTAGATAATTAACTGTGTCTGATCAGTACTGTATTCACATATTCATATTATAACTGTACAAAACAAATATTGCCTCAAAAAAACAAAACATAACATCAATATCCATTATGATGCAGCATTTAAAAAAATACCTGTGCTGTACCTGTATTTACATCAACAACCTCCAACTTCACATTAGGACGCACACACGCATGCGTAGACCCGCGGTTTCATCCGCCCCTTTCCAGTGTTGTTCGGGGGAAACACAAACACAACAAAGGTTCTGCATTTGCTGCATTCGTTCGGTGCATATGCATACCAAATCTGAAAGACCGGTACTGAAAAATTTTGGTTCAAATGCATGTACCGTTACACTCCTAATAGATAGATAGACAGACAGACAGACAGACAGACCCTGCTGGTTGCAGGAGACAAACTGGTCTGAGCATTCCATGAATTCATTTCTCTAAGGCTTCCAAAGGAGCAGCATAAGGTTCCTTTGATTTGCCAATTTGTTCCAGGTGTCCAAGGACCCCAGAGAAAATCCTCTGGCCCCATCTGAGCTAATGGGGAGGGAGTCTGTGTGAAATAAGTGGGCTGCTGTGACTGAAGATGATACGTTGAGTTCTTTAATGGCTTCTCAGGAGAACGAAAATTTAGTGTCAAACCCTGCTTGGACCGGGAAGGATTTGTAGAAGTCAGTTGAGCAAGAAACAAGTTTAAGTAGCATAAGAATTATGTGAAAAGCAGACGGCCACTGAGAACACCACGTAGTACTTCACTGCGTACCAACAAAGCCCGGATACGGGAAAAGCAGACAGTCAGTGAGAACACCACGTAGTACTTCACTGCGTACCAACAAAGCCCGGATACGGGAAAAGCAGACAGTCAGTGAGAACACC
>JAODLC010000038.1:24269399-24291945 GCA_026781145.1 Hippopotamyrus pictus | reverse complement strand
TCAGTCTTGCTGCTGGTAGCCGGTCTTTCTGCTTATAGTTGATCTTGCTGCTGGTAGTAGGCCTTACTGCTTGTAGTCAGGCTTACTGCTTGTAGTTGGTCTGACTGCTAGTAGACGGCCTTGCTGCTCGTAGTCGTTCTTGCTGATTATACAGTAGTTGACCTTGCTGCTGGTAGTAGGCCTGACTGCTTGTAGTCGGCCTTACTGTTCTTAGTTGGTCTTACTGCTAGTAGACGGCCTTGCTGACCCCTAAGTCGCTGAGCTGCACACTGCAAGTCTAACTTCCCAGGTATAATTTCTTTGTACCTTATTATTGCAGTAATCTCAGTCATCAACTGAAGCTGATCCATAATCACTTTTGCAGACTTAAGATATTTTTTTGCTTCATCTAAGAATAAGCAGTGTCTCAGAAACTGAAGTACCACGGCGACAGTGTGTGTTTACATGTGGAGGGCAAAAAAAAGTCAGCCTGGGAACAGAAGATCATTATAATGACATTAAGTGGCATTATATATTTTTAAATGTAATTAATGAAGTGACTCTCTTTGACTTTTCAGTTGCTGTCGGTTGTTGTCTGAACAAAGCTGTTTGAATCAGGCATTCTGCAGAGGAAAATCTAAAAGACATTTGGGTGTGATTTCATTTAACAACATTTGACCATAATAACTGAAGAAATTTGAATTAATATAGTGTTTCAAAAACATAGACTAAAACAAGTGTTCAAAATAAATGTGTAACCACCAAATTCAAGACAAAACTTACTTCAACGAGTCTCAGTCTCACACAAGGCTGATTACTGTGAATTTAATAACCTGTTTCTCAGATGTGGAGCAGTGTGTCATTAAATTATGGCAGCCAATCATGACTGCGGTATCAGTCAAACTGGCCAGTGTATTTGTGCCGTACCCAAAGTGTTCCCTCTTTCATGTCGAGTAGCTTTTCTGGGCACACAGGACTCGGGAAAAGCTGAATGTTTGGCTAACGCTTAGCACCGCCAGTACTGCTGACAGTAACTTTTGGGATTGCATGCTCACCAATTTCACGGCCCGAGAAATGAAGACCAATTCACTTTATTCTTTTTCTGCTCCTGAAGGACTCGCAGATAGAAAGCTTTTTCCTCCCCTCCGGTAATTGTTCTCAGGTAGCTTCCAAGAATGAATTTTAGCCGGCCCAAGTTTTCAGGGGATGCGCTCAGGCGGACGGCCCTGGATCATCATCGTTAAACGGGCTCCTTTGTTTACGCAAAGCGTGTCGAATTAACACATTAGTAATTAATGGGGTACTGAGAGGCGCACTGCGGGGCCCACGCTCGGTGCAGTCGGGGACTCGTTGTGCTATTCTTAGAGAGGTGAAATGAGATAGACGGGGTGCAGTGGAAGACGGCGTCTCGGTCCGGAGCCAGAGCGCTGTGTCGGAAGTGTCATTGTCCTTGTAAATTTAAGCACGGCAGACGTCACAGGTCTACCTGCTCTCTTCATCTGGATATTTATGGAACAAATCCAGGCTGATTTCCTTCCTTTGGAGTAACCTTTCTAGATCCTTAGCCATCACACAATCTGCTGCATGCCCAATTGCTTAATATTTCAATAAATAGGCTCTTTTTGTGCTATAAATATAGAAACCATAATAGGTCACCTATATAAAATGGTTTGTAATTTTCAACAATCTGATTTCACTTGTATCTTACATTGCCAGAAATAATGTGGTGACCCAACTTCCATAGTCCTCTGAAAAATCACTTTGACCCATTTTAGATGTAAAAGAGCACATGTTCTCATTCTTTTCATTGCAAACAGCACAAAGGTTACTGTGCAATGTATTAGACTGTTATATCTGTGATGGTGTCTCAAGACTCGCTGCAATATGAATGTGGTGCTTAAGAAGACGTGGTAATTTGTCTGAAAGGAGAGCTCTTCGATGATGATGCGGGTAGGCCCATGTGGGTCCTCTCTTCCAGACCGGCTTCGATTCAGACACCGATAACGCTTTACGTCCTTTATATCTTTGCGTAACCAGAGCGACGGTAGAAACCCCTGTGCATTAAGGGCATTCGAGTTCAGTTCAGACGGATAGAAATCGGCGCCTCGATTTCTGTCAGCCACTCTGGAGCAGCGCAGCCCGCCGTCATACCGAAGGTGATTTTCAGGAAAGCGTACTGGGGGTAGTGGGTCCACGCGAGGGCGGCGGCAAAGGAGGGAACCGCCTGTGAACCCAGGCAGAGAGCACAAACCCCCAAGGCTGAACACGCCGTCTGCTAATCCTGAGAAACATTTACACACCATATTTAAGCATAGCACAAGCCACCAGGAACTCAGAGCGGGGGTGTGCTCTACTGTTTTTACTTTCGTACTTTATGCCCCCGAGTCACAAGTCCGGTGCTCTACCCGTTATGAGAACGATTTGCCCACCCAGAGACAAATAGGTGAAATCAGTGCTGTTTCAGTGCCGGCTCTGCCCAGAAATCCCTCCAGGCGATTCCTAGACTTATGCTCCTAATCAGTGGCCCACGGGCATCCCAGCCGTTCAGTAATAAATCCTGTAGCGTTGGTATTTATTTGATTTCTTATTTTGTTTTGAAGTTTCCCATGGCGCTGTCATATATCAGCCCCCGCCCGCACCCCACCCATGTTAATGCTGTATTATATTACCATAGATATTTTTTTCAGATAAGTAGATCAGCATTATTGATTTCAAAGAACCCTATACAAGTTCAACACATTAGTGTGTTTGACTTCATTGAGTAGTCTGCTGCCCTACAGCTTCTTGCCTGCTCTCTGGATCATTAGCCACGGTTTGCCGCTAAATAATGCAAAATGAACTGAGAAATTTCCTGTCAGACAGGACAACAAAGGGGGAAAAAAATATTCTGCATTAATTAGTTCTAAACAAAGAATTAAATAATTAACCTGCAAGGTCCTGATTAAAGTCATTCTACAAAGCTTTTTGTCGGTAACCCAACAGAGAATACAGAAAGCGAGGTGGAAGAAGCATTGTGTTAAAACAAACCTTTTAATCATTAATTTAATGCGCAGAGATGATGAAAAAAGTTTAAATATATGTCAATTCAGTTGCCATCGATGGCCAATCTTTTATTCCAGGGGGCTTTCACTGACAGTGCGGTAATTAGAATTTCTTTTTTCCTCCGCTTATCTCACACCTGCAGAAGTGTCTGATTTATGCAAGTTGCAGCCGGGGCATTCAAAACGGACCGCCTACGAACAAAGTGCACTTGCCTCGGATTTTGGAAAAGGACCTCATTCGTGTCTTGGGCTGGACATCGCTTGTCCACGTAGGATTACAGCCAAAAGGAAACTGTTACTTCTGTATTGGATTTCGACGGCGATGAGGGCGTGTGACTATGTAACGGGGTAGGGGGTCGGTGGTACATCTTGGTGGCTGTTGTTCCCTTCTAGAGCCCTGGTCCTCTCTATCTGACCCTGTATCTCTATCAGCTGCTCACCGATACAGCAGTGATACAGCCCCCAACCTGAGCAGGTGACTGCTTAGCTGGAGAGAAGTCCTTCGCTCTGGCCCCCCCAAAGCGTCACTTAGCGTCAGCACATAGAGAGGTGTGGGCTAGGGAAGGAGTCATCAGAATCGCTCTGGAGGTGGGGTGTTAATCACTTGCTTGTTCCCTGGCCAGCAATCGGTTGACCGAATTTTATCGAGTATAGCCTACTTCCGCAACCAAGATTCTCAGAACGCTTTGCAGTGATTGACAACATTATTCCACAGAGAATCAGAAGATGGAAAAAGAAAGCCAGAAAGCCAACAGTGGGAAGCCTGAAAAATTACTCCAAGGAAGGGAAAAAGATGCTCCTTACAAACAGGCCAAATAACAGGGTTAGGGCATATTGGAAAACGAAGAAGTAGTATACCATAGAAATACAGTACAATTTTATATAAGTACAAGCTGCATAGTTTTTGTATAAAGCACATGAAAAGGTGTCAAGGTACAGCATAGGCTGATCAGATTCCAGTGACCCAGCTGATTGAGGCCGCAGATTTTAAAGGCTCTGTGATGACTACAGTGTTAGTCTGTTGTATGGCATGCGGCTGCTCCTGGTCTGTTAGCCGAGGGCCTGGTATCAGTGGTAAGAGGAGTCTTTTATACCATAGGATGCATGTTGCCTTAAGCAACGTCAACATCCATCCATCCATTTTCCAACCCGCCTTATCCTTATTGGGTCGCGGGGGGTCCGGAGCCTATCCCGGAAGCAACGGGCACGAGTCAGGGAACAACCCTGGATGGGGGGCCAGCCCATCGCCCACTCACACACCAGTCATGCACACAGGCACACCTATGGGCAATTTAGTATCCCCAATTAGCCTCAGCGTGTCTTTCGACTGTGGGGGGAAACCGGAGTACCCGGAGGAAACCCCACGACGACACGGGGAGGAGCAATGTCAACATTCATCTTTAATCTTTACTTCCTGCTGTTTCTTACTCATCACGTAAAAGTGATACTAATCGTATCATTTCAAATAAATGTGACTTGGTACTTTTTCAACGCTGTTTTGCATTTAAAATGTACAAAAAGAATGTGCAGTGTAAATATGGAATGTTTTAGAAATGAATCCAGGTGGGGTGCGGGATACAAACAGTCACACTGTTTTCTCTGTTTCAGGGATGTATTTTAGTTAACTTTCAGGCATATTGTAACAGTCTCACTTGAGGGAACACAGAATCCTGTCCAATTGAAATAATTACACTTGTGCTGTATACAGAAATGTTCCTCTCTGATAAAAATGCATTTTACGTCCCATAAAATCACATTTCAGTGCCATTATGAGCTGTGTTTTAACAGCTGCCCAAGAAAAGCACTCTCTCCAAACCTGAAGACTGACTATCCTCATTAAATTCATTAAATTTCCCATTCGCTGCAGCATCATTTTTCGTGTCCAAACTTTGCAGGACGTCCTTTGCTTTGCACAAACGAAAGGTTTGGAAGGTTATTTCATTACTCTAAAGGCAAGGCCACGGCATCAGGTTGTGTGACTGTTCTGCTGATATTCACTGCATCTCCTGCAACTGAGAGTTATTTGAGTAGATATTTGCTTTCATATTAGAGAAAGTCTCACAAACAGGTAGAACATTCATGTAATTAAGATTCAGATTAACAAAACTGTGCTCAGGGCACATTTTTGTCATTTCTTTAATTGCTTCTCCAGGAATCATTTACCAACATGTTTGCTTATATCTGACAGTGCCTGTACTGGGCCAGAATCTCTACATACCTGCTGAAAAGTTAATTAATTGACCTAATAAGGTCAGTATTTTTGTGATTCCGCTCTTTATCTTGCTGTTTATCTCTGCTTCATCTCCCAGCACCTAGAGCACATATACGTGTAAGCGTCCCGGCCTTACTATAAAAAGAGAGAAGGTTAGAAATGGAGCAGAGCCTCCGTTACATAAAGGCAGAAGCTGGCCTGATTTGGGGGCAATTCAGCATCATTCTTCATTGATTTAATTAACCATGCAAAATGCACAACAGCCTTCATCAGACAGCTAAAGGAGGCATCCCTGTCCCAGCTCTCATTGAACACGGTCGTTATAATTATTTGCGTTGCAATGATCATTCGTGCCAGAAGGCATAACACACAAGTGCACTGGAACGGCTTGCAATCCAACACCTTTCCTATTTTTGTAATATTTACAAAGACTGGTATTTATTTAGGGGGGAGGTGGCGTTCGACTCAATGTTGAGTGTTAAATTACATGCATGCGATGCAGTGGGATTGAGTGCATTCTTATGATGCATAGGGGAACCAGACGCTTTTTCTGGTCCAACTCATTTTTAGTGGGTAGCTCCGTTTTTTTTCCCTCCTCAACAATTTGTTTAATTCTGAACACAAGCATCACAGACAAATTAACTGAATGAAAATTGCTGAGAGTAAAGGAAATTAATATAAACATAATATTTTTTCTTCTCTAAGTCTGTACAATGAAATGACCCTGAAAACGTGGGCTAATTTAACAGTCGAGCAAATTTAACTCCCATCAAAGCCATTTGTTTTGATGGAAGGGGCGGCAGACCCTGCCATCTGGGAAAAGCATAATCAGCTGGCATTTCTGTTCCTTTTGATGAAGCAGCATTGCCAGGTAGTGATCTCCTCTTAAGCCAAAGGGTCTTTATTTTAGTCTACAGCTATATGATGCACGGATCATACACTGAGATGGAAGATCCTTCTTCATTAGCCATCATGAAAAAAGTAATAAATAGAATAGAAATATCTATGATATATAAACATGTAAGAAACAGGACACTAAAATCTAGATGTGGACATGACATATAAAGCAAAAAATATACAAACACCTGATTATGATGGTAAAGATTGGACAAATGGGCAATGATATTATATAAACAGATGAGGGAAGTTGTAGTAAACAGGCAAAATGGAGTTTAGTTTCAGTTTGCTGATCATGAGATGTTTTGAGTCTACTTCAGAGACTTGAAAGGCTCCCAAGCTCAAAACAACAGCATAGAGGAAATGCCATTAAGTTCTGACAGATTAAGCAATGAACTAATCCGGTGTGGCAGTTTGGATAGGTCGCTATCGCCACTATATTGCTGAAAGTATTGGGACACCCCCCCGAATCATTGACTTCAGGTGTTCCAATTTATCTTCCATAGCTACAGGTGTATAAAATCAAGCACCTAGGCATGCAGACTGCTTCTACAAACATTTGTGAAAAAAATAATAGCTACAGACCTCCAAACTGCATGTGGCCTTCAGATTAGCTCAACAACAGTGAGTAGAGAAATTCATAGCATGGGTTTCCATGGCCGAGCAGCTGCATCCAAGCCTTACATCACCAAGTGCAGTGCAAAGTGTCAGATGCGGTGATGTAAAGCACGCCACCACTGGACTCTAGAGCAGTGGAGACGTGTTCTCTGTCTGGCAATCCGATGGACAAGTCTGGGTTTTGCGGTTGCAGGAGAACGGTACTTGCCTGACTGCATAGTGCCAAGGGTAAAATTTGGTGAAGGGGGGATTATGGTGCGGGGTTGTTTTTCAGGGGTTGGGCTTGGCTCCTTAGTTTCAGTGAAAGGAACTCTTAATGCTGCAGCATTCAAAGCCATTTTGGACAATTTCATACTCCCAACCCTTCCTGTTACAACATGACTGTGCACCAGTGCACAAAGCAAGGTCCATAAGGACATAGATGAGCAAGTCTGGTGAGGAGGAACTAGACTGGCCTGCACAGAACGCTGACCTCAACCCAATAGAACACCTTTGGGATGAATTAGAGCGGAGACTGTGAGCCAGGCCTTCTCGTCCAACATCAGTGCCTGACCTCACAAATGCTCTCCTGGATGAATGGTCAAACATTCCCATAAACACACTCCTAAAGGTTGCGGACAGCCTTCCCTGAAGAGCTGAAGCTGTTATAGCTGCGAGAATGGGAGGGATGTTCTAGTTCATGTGTGTGTAAAGGCAGGTGTCCCAATACTTTCGGCAGTATAATGTACCTCTAGTAATATGTGAGAAATTCAAATGGCTCCCTTCATTATATATACTGTACCATATGCTTTAATGTCTGCCGAGTCTTGCCCTCTTAACTAATCAGAAAGATGATTTTCAAAATATCAACATGTTCCATGCACAAAAATATGAAATGCATGTTTTTTTTCTTTTTTGCATGCTTCTCAGAAAGCACTTTGTGCCCATTCACCAGAGGGTGTTATTCAGTTTTTATCCCCTTCTTTCCCACTTTGGTATTATGAAAAACCTTTTTCGGGTGGTGCTAAAAGCGATGTTTGTCACAAAAGTGTTAACAAAATGTGGAATTAATATAATATTTATTCCAGCCTATCTGTTTGGAGTTATCAGGCTTGTGAACACAGGCCTAATGTGTGCCGTGGGGCAACCATGGTGGGTAAGGCGCTATATAAAAATAAATTTTTATTTATTAAAAAACTGAAAATTTGTATTCATATTCTGCTTTTTTACTGCCTGCTGTTAGATGAAAGACGTCCATTAGAGGATGTTGTTCTCATTTTTTGTAAGACTTGCTCCAGCCAAGATGATGCATACACATGAATGTGGAAGGAGGACTTTGCTCAGAGTAAGAGCTTAAAAAAGCAGCAAAGAAATAAACAAGGAATCAAGATGGGTGTCAAGACAAGGGAATAACAAACAGAGTCAGACAGCAAGATCTGTGCTGGTGGACCCACCAACCTTCAGCAAAAAATGGCAAACTCTGCCATTCTTTCAGGTGACACAAAAAATCCACACTTTCATATAAATCTACAAAACAAATATGTTAGCAAAACCCTAAGTAATTATTTGAAAGTACTGTGACAAGGACGAGCTATAATGAGGTTCCCAAAGGAAGCATAAGACTCAGAGCCGCACTGCCCCCCCCCCCCCCAGCTCCCACTGAGGTCTAGGCTACGCTGTTGTTTACGTCGGCATGCCACTGGCTGCCATAACAAAGGAAAGGAGGAGCGAAACACTAATCGACTTTTATACAGCCTGCAATGTTGCCAAGTGTAACTTAATTTAGCAAATTGGACAGCATTTTCGGGGTCTCCCACGGTGACAGTGACTGCTTTCGCACACCAAGAGCTGCAGTCACAGGCTCACCAGCCAAAGGTGTGTAAAAAGCCAGCCTGACCTGAAGACCTAAACATGTGGCAAGAGACTTTGGAGGGGAGGGATTTGGTTTGTATAGCTGCCTTTTAAGGAAAGTGGGGTGGCAAATGGGCAGGGTGGGGTATAGGCAGGATGAGGATATGGGCAGGGTGGGGTATGAGCAGGGTTGGGTATGGACAGGATGAGGATATGGGCAGGGTTGGGTATGGACAGGATGGGATATGGTCAGGGTGGGGTATGGACAGGATGAGGATATAGACAGGGTTGGGTATGGACAGGATGGGATATGGGCAGGGTGGGATATGGGCAGGGTGGGGTATGGACAGGATGGGATATGGGCAGGGTGGGGTATGAGCAGAGTGGGGTACGGACAGGATGAGGATATGGACAGGATGGGATATGGACAGGATGGGATATGGGCTGAGTGGAAGATGACCTACTCAATCAAATAGGGGAAAATAACATAATTGTCTATGCTGCACCTACTAGGACAGGGTTATTCAAATCACGGTCCTCGAGGTCCGAGCACTGCTGGTTTTCCAGCCCTCTACCTGTCAGTCAGGTGTGAAGCCTCTGACCAATCAGATCAATCAGTAATTATTAAACTAACTACCTGGGAGAACTGAACACAAGACCTGGATTTAGAATCAAGGTTCAGATTTGAAGAGCCCTGTACTAGGACCTAGAAGGCCAGCAGCAAACTGAGCGACATCGGACAGAGAATTATCTGGAGCTACTGTAGAAACAGCAGCTTATTATAGAGAAGCAGAAAGGGCCAGATGAAGACACATGATCCAAAGCTGGGCGGTCACCTGAGCCCAAGCCCAGAATGAACAGCGGCCTCACAACGCTTCTACAATCACTACTTTACAGCATGGATACAGGCATTATACTTGTGGTATTGTAAAGCTATTGAGTATAAGTAAACTACACCAGTGAAAGTCCCTTTTGTAAAACAGTAGAATGAATGACATGCTTTGAGAAGTCATTGGTATTACCTTACTTGTCATTAGATCCCTGAATTGTATATAAGGTCATAATACATTATTAATGATAAAACACAGCTAAATCAGGTCAATACACTGACCGGATAAGGGTTTTTCTTTTTTTAAGTTACAGTGCATTGGATTCTATAACATATTATAATGGTAAACTGAAACATCTGAAAATAAACATTTTACCTAAGACAAACATGCATCAACATTTCCGCACGAAAAGCAATGCAGTACATTCTGTTAGCTTCTAAAAGCACATAGTGAAGAAACAGAGTAAAATTTCATAAGGTCGTGGACACATCTGCTCCAAGGCTGCAGAAACCAGTTAATAGCATCCTGGTATCAAACATATTCGTCTGCAGGATAATCATACCACATCGGCGACTGAAGTACTTCAAACGGCCGATATTACAGAAATCAGCTGGCAATGATACGACAAAGGCCCTGCAGAGAAGCGCAACGGTCGGTGCATACCAAGCGCCTGCGCAGGCCCACAGCATCGCAGGCCCACAGCAGCGCAGGTCCACAGCATCGCAGGCCCACAGCAGCGCAGGCCTGTCTGCTAAAGCGCCAGCTGAAGGGCCTCGCTTCCCGGGTCTGTGTTCAGCAGGAGTTTGAGGGCTGTAAACTCCGTCGTCGAAACCGGCTATATCATTTCTGT
Organism: Hippopotamyrus pictus; assembly: GCA_026781145.1. NCBI lineage: Eukaryota > Metazoa > Chordata > Actinopteri > Osteoglossiformes > Mormyridae > Hippopotamyrus > Hippopotamyrus pictus. The sequence continues at coordinate 24,281,688 of JAODLC010000038.1, read as the reverse complement.
TTGCTTAATAGGATTCATTTTATCAGAATAAATTGGAGCAAAAATTGAGTTTGCCACATCTCATGCATTGGAGGTAATGATGATTATTTTCCAGTCATCAAAAGTAGGGTTGTTGCAACATTAATTAAACCTCAGAGCATTAAGTACTTAATCTAGTTACAATGCATAAGAATGCTAAAATAAGGAAAAATAACATTTTTAGGTAAATATTTGATTTTTAATAAAGAAGAGCAACGTCACATAGACAATACTTAATATTTCATGCACAGCAGAAATTCTGCTGCATATTACATATTAAACCACAAGGAAGAGAGATTAAGAACTTTAAGCACAATGCTAGCTTGGTACTTACCTCTTCCTCATACATTATCAGAGAAATGATGCAAATTTGAAAGATCTGAAGAACATCATTACTACATATTACTACTGTAGATGTCCTTTTGGCATTAAAGTTTATATTTTGTAAGAATTTCTGTAAATTATGTAACTTAACTGGGATTGCTTTTGTTGGGTAGTTAATTTCCATGTTTCAGGTGAACAATGCCCCCATATAACTATCAAACTTTTTGAAGAAGGTCATCCTTCTTGCATCTTGTGGAACACTCATCACTGGCACTGTTAGGTCTGGTGTTGGATATGCCTCTTGGATCCACATCCACCAGCATCAGTGTCTTTAATGGTACTGCCTTACAAAACCAAACTCCATCTCACAGTGATGGCACAGTATGGAGGATGTTTGGGAAAAGGCTTAAATAGCAGCTCCCAGTGTCAGCAAAGCTCCCCATGCTAGTGCATTGGTCCTCGGCGTGACTATCAGAATGTTCCTGGCCACCACGTCCAGAGCTGGGGCCTGTAACGCCTCACCTTGCCTTGCCTCACTCGACTCTCAAATTGTCCTCAGTGCAGGAGACTTGTCGTCTGATGCCCAATAACCCCAAAGTCCAGCAAGGCAAGAATCCGCACTCGCTGAGGCCTTCGGATGGACAGAACGGAGCGGCGGCCAGAATCGGCATCGCCAGAGGCCTTCGGATGGACGGCACGGAGTATTGAGTGTTTCTGAGAAGCACTGAACCATGATGTTCTTCAGCAAAAATGTGCAGCTTTACAAACAACTGAACTATAAACCATGACTTTTGATTAAAGGCATCTGATTAGGGCTTGAAAACTAAATAAAGTGCTATCCCATGGGTATAATTCACTGGCATTTGCTGAGCGACATCACATGCATGGGGTAATGGAAGAGAAGCTTTTTCACATATATTAAAGCATATGTCCTTTTTTCATAATGAGATAGTGGCATTGTGGAGGTGGATCATCCACAAGGAGCTTTGTGGCTGCTCTTCGCCTGCCATCACAACAGTTCCTAAAACCATGTGCACGGCCCCCACTGGGAGCAAATGGCCCAATTAATAAGAAATTATCAGTAAATAACAGTAATTTCTACACATTTTGGATATTGTAGATTATGTCCACATTTGAACTATTTAGCTGTTATCAAAATGCCAAATGTACATATCTTTATTTAGAAGTATGTTCATAAAATAAAAACTTTACCTTTGCATTATCACAGCTACTGCCAGTGGAGTTTCTCGAACTCATTTTTACATTGTACTATAAAAGAATAGCTTAACTGCATCATCAAAGGTAAATAACGCTATTAGCAGTGCCTGTGCATTGAATACCGCTAATTGTGGTTTTGATTCACATGTATCTGTTGCTTCGGATTTCCTTAGTAAGTCTCGCTTTCTCCACTTCTCGTAAAAGTGAATTTAATTAAGTCCGGATAATGAGCAGGATCTTCCTTTGCCGCCGCACGCATATTCCGCTCCAGCCCACTTCACATCCGTCGATCGCCCGATCTCGGCTGATTGTTTGTTCTTCTGAATGTCGCGTATTTTGCCTAGTCTCCGATCGACAAGAACTTTTTAATCTCACGATTAAGTTTCATTAGCGACGTTATTGCAAGCGATTCACTTATGATTGAAAGTGATCTATAAAGCTATTTTTCGTTATTTTGAAATTCGAGTTCCGAAAGAAAGCGCTATAGCCTACATAGATCGTATAATTACAATATATCGGATGTATTTTTTTGGCATATTTGTAATATATTCAATTGTCAGTTAGATCCTGAAATTTTACGTTAAATGCAGCAAATGGCTGAAACGTTCACGCTTTAAAACGTTTAACCACATTTGACCAAGCCTGTGAACAGTGAAAAAACGTAGACAAAATATTTTTTTCATAAATCCGCTGCGGTTTTCAATCAATCGGATACACACACGTATTCATCTTAAGTGACCGGTGTCTGGAATAACTTGCCAAATCACGTACAGAACTAAGAGAGTCGTAGGTCCCGCCCTCGAGGGAAAGCTGCTGCGCCTATTGGATGATGCTCGAAGGCGGGGTTGGTCCCCGCTCCTATGACTGGCTGGGAGCAGATCAGTAATAATGTTAAATGCACTCTGAGGTGAACGGAGTTTGTCAGTGAGAAGCACAGAGAGGAAGGCATAGGTACGTGTGCATGTGAAACTGCTACTTCCAGGTCCTCAGCTGTTGATTTCAAGAGAAATCCCATATACTGTTCGATGACACGAGGTTTTTCTTTTTTTTTTTTTAAGAGAAAGTGCAGATCGGATCTTTCACTTTGTCCTATTCTCGTAAACGCTGGACTTATTCAGCGCAAGGGCAATGGCATCACAGAGGTGTTTTACCCTGCATCAATGCAGCATGCGAGGTGTTTGATCACACCGTAAAAGTCCAGTCGGAATACACATGTATATATCCCACATGGATTAAACATCTCAGAGATGACTGACAGGGGAGTGATGTGATCCGTGAACTGGAAAACGCGTTTCTTTATAATCACACGGAAAGGACCCGGCAGGACCCGACTCATTGATATTGCAGGCATACTTTCTGTCCTACTTGTATACGCGATATAATATTTCACAGCCTGTGGCTCTGCGACTCCGATCAAGGAATGAAGGACACAAATAACTGATCAGGAATTTATGTCTTAAGGTAAGACATCGCCTTAATTGTATTCACTGAAGAAATCGTACTGATTATTGTATGTGTGGATAAGTTGTCAGTGAATGCAACAGCTTGTAAAATCTTTCTTTTCTGTTGTGTGTGTGTGTGTGTGTGTGTGCGTGTGTGTTTCTTATTGAGTATTTATATTTGTGAAACTGACTGCTGAATATGTAAGAAAAAAATCATGCTTAAGCATTTTCTATAATTACATTATAATGATATAATAATAACATTGAGTTGCTATTTGGCAGTAAGATTTTTTTGGTGTTTGTATTGGAAGACATTTGTAATCGTCACATGTCTCTAAAACGGATGAATATTATTACAGTTTAGCGTCAATCGTATATTAAGCATCTCCAAAGATATTTTTTTTGCTAAACATATATCGTATTCTTTTCAAAAACGATATCCATGCAGTCCCGGACGTGCACTTTATATTAACAAATACGCATTAGTATGCATTACCATTAATGATTTTTCTTTCCTGTGCCATATGGTTTAAAAAACATGATGTCTGTGATCCTTTTGAAAGAAATAATAATAATTATGCATACTACTGGGAGCAATAGTTTTTTTTTTCCTTTCTGTATATGAGCTAAAAGGCAGATTTATTCAATTTCACAAGTGTCAAATACGAGCCTGCTATAGTAATCCTACCGCCGTGCTTTTTGTACTAATTGAATCATGTTATTTTTCTGTTTATTTCAGAGGAGCGCTACAATAATTTCGTTTTCTGAAAGTCGGATTTCGGCTAAGCTTCCGATGAGAAAAGACGTTCAGTTGAATTTAAATTGGACACACATCACCCCCGCCTTTAATTGAAATAGTTCTGGGAAATGAATTGAATGCAAAAAGGCATAATTTGAGTAAATTGTGTTTAATTATGAGCGGAATGCCCCGTTTGATGGCAGTTAGATGTAGAAACTGTCAGCTCACGGAGCTAATCAACAGGTCGAAAGCGTGAAAAGGCATATAAAAATACAAGCGCTCAAGTACAAGGGATGCATCTCTCTGTGCCGTTTTTCCTGTTGTTATGGGCTCAAGCCCTGACATTGAAGAACTTGAATTATTCTGTTCCCGAGGAACAGGGACCGGGAACCGTAATAGGAAACATTGCCAAAGATGCTCAAATTGGACCCGGTGAGAGGGGAAAGAAGTCCAACTTCAGGGTGTTGGAGAATTCGGCCCCTCATCTTATTGATGTGGATCCTGAAAGCGGACTGCTGTACACCAAACAGAGGATTGATCGGGAAACCATGTGTAGGCGGAACCCCAAGTGCCAGCTCTCCCTGGAAGTGTTTGCCAACGACAAGGAGATCTGCATGATTAAAGTGGAAATACAGGACATAAATGACAACTCGCCGAGCTTTCCGTCCGATCAGATCGACATCGACATAGCCGAGAACGCGGCTCCAGGCACGCGCTTCCCGCTAACAAGCGCTCACGACCCGGACTCCGGGGAGAACGGCTTAAAAACATACCAGATCACGCGGGACGATTACAACTTGTTTTCTCTGGATGTGAAATCGAGAGGAGATGGCACTAAATTCCCGGAGTTAGTTATTCAGAGACCTTTAGACAGGGAGGAGCGGAGCCATCATACACTCATACTGACAGCAACTGATGGAGGGGAATATCCAAGATCTGGGACAATGCAAATTAATGTCAAGGTTATTGACTCCAATGACAACAGTCCTATGTTTGAGCAGCCGTCCTACGTGGTAGAGATTCCTGAAAATTCACCCCCTGGGAAAGTGCTGATAGATTTAAATGCGACGGACCCAGACGAAGGCAGCAATGGGCAGATAGTCTATTCTTTCAGTGGTTACGCACCGGACAGAATCAGGGAGCTGTTTTCCATTGACCCTAGAACAGGTGTCATAAAGATTCAAGGGGAAATAGACTATGAGGAGAGTCCAGTTATAGAGATTGATGTACAAGCAAAGGACCTGGGACCAAATCCAATACCAGGTCACTGTAAGGTGACCGTTAAGGTTGTTGATAGGAATGACAACTGGCCTTCGATAGGCTTCGTCTCTGTTCGACAGGGAGCAGTCAGCGAGGCTTCCCCACCAGGAACTGTCATAGCTCTGGTCAGAGTCACTGACGAAGATTCAGGGAGACACGGGCAGCTCCAGTGCAGAGTGCTTGGGAATGTGCCCTTCAAGCTGGAGGAAAATTACGACAATTTCTACACCGTAGTAACAGACAGACCTTTAGATAGGGAGGTGCAGGATGAGTACAATGTGACTATAGTGGCCAGGGACAATGGAATTCCCCCCTTAAATTCGACCAAATCATTTACAGTGAAAATCCTCGATGAAAATGACAATGCACCCCGTTTTACCAAAACAGTTTACCTGCTGCAGGTGCCAGAAAATAACATCCCGGGGGAGTATCTGGGTTCAGTTCTAGCTCATGATCCTGACCTTGGTCAGAACGGAACTGTGTCCTACTCCATTCTACCATCTAACGTCGGTGATGTGTCCATCTACACGTACGTGTCTGTCAACCCCACTAATGGTGCCATATACGCTCTAAGATCGTTTAATTACGAGCAGACAAAATACTTTGAGTTTAAGGTCCTGGCGAAGGATTCAGGGTCTCCTCACCTGGAGAGCAATGCCACAGTGAGAGTCAGTGTCCTGGATGTCAATGACAATGCTCCAGTCATCGTCTTGCCCCTACTGCAGAATGACACGGCAGAAATCCATGTCCCCAGGAATGTGGGGGTCGGACATATCATCACCACAGTGAGGGCGGTGGACAATGACTACGGGGAAAGCGGTCGTCTGACCTACGAGATCTCGGATGGCAATGAAAAGAACTTGTTCGAGATAGATGCAGTCACTGGGGAGGTAAGGACCATCCACCCAGTGTGGGAGGAGGTGGCTCCAGTTGTGGAGCTTATAATCAAGGTCGTAGATCATGGGAAGCCAACCCTTTCTGCTGTGGCCAAACTGATCATTAAGACTTACACGGGACCTCTGCCAGAAGGTGAACCTCGAATCAACGAGGAGCAGAATAACTGGGACATGTCTTTGCCCCTCATCGTTACTCTCAGTATCATTTCCGTTATGCTATTGGCAGCCATGATTACCATCGCCATCAAATGTAAGCGGGAAAACAAAGAAATCAGGACCTACAACTGCAGAATCGCAGAGTACTCTCACCCTCAGCTGGGCAAGAACAAGAAGAAGAAGATCAATAAGAACGACATCATGCTGGTTCAGAGTGAGGTGGAGGAGAGGGACGCCATGAACGTCATGAACGTGGTGAGCAGCCCCTCCCTCGCCACGTCCCCCGTGTATTTTGACTACCAGACACGCCTGCCGCTCAGCTCCCCCAGGTCAGAGGTCATGTACCTAAAGCCCGCTGCCAGCAACCTGACTGTTCCTCAAGGACACGCTGTGGGCTGCCACAGCAGCTTTACAGGCCCAGCTAGCAGCAGCACAGAGTCTCAACCTAGCAGGATGTCAATAATCCAGGTAAGGAGCAGAACGTCGGTCTTCTGTCAGTCCACCTCTCATGTTCCCTCTCTCACATGCTTGTCAATGGCAGTAGTATATATGTATATACATACATACACACACACACACACACACACACACACACACACTCTGTCTCTCTCTCTCACACACACACTCTCATACATATATATATATATGTGTGTGTGTGTGTGTCTGAGTGTGTATGGGCATGTTTGGAAAGTACAGCAGCAGCTTGACATCTCTGATCCTTGAGTTGCACATGAATATGTAAATGAATTATTTACATGTTTGTAAATTCCAGTATTTCAATTTAAATTATGTTGTTTTTAAATATGTTTTTTTAAAATACGAGTATGCCAGATTTAAAAAAAAAAAAAAAAAACTGGCATCTGCAGTCTGTGCACATACATACACGCATACATACATATATACGGCTTGCGTGTTTCCCGACTCATTCCTATCAGTAAGGTGGTTTTCCAAAAGTGTGTATATATATATATATATATATATATATATATATAAACAGAAAAATCTTAAGGCAGCAGCACTTAGATTGTTGTTAGAACCCAGAGAAGGTTCCTGTGTTTTCCACATTTTTGGCTAATACCTCTTTGTGCAAAGCGATTTCACTAAGCCGCTGACAAGCAGCACATATCTGTTGTGCTAAGCCTGTTTTAAGTAATTTGGAATCTGTCATGTCAGACAAGGCGGAAATCCTGCTAAAAGCACTGTAGCCCAGGTATACATATACAAACTACAAGATTATGGGGTACAAAAAGTAATTGGGCTCTTTTTACGTCCATGCTGCCCCTACAAAATACCCATTCATTTCTGCTTATATTTTAAAAAAGTGGCTTACAGTTTTGTTCATTTATGGAGCTGGATATTTTACTGGTGGAATTTGGGTTACGTGTCTGGTGGCACAAACACAGGACCGGTGTGGACTGGTCTATTTACAAAACGCAAACCTGCTCTGAAATAAACTGGGAGTTTTGCTACTATAGATTTACTGTATTTAAGGTCAGTGAGTCAAATTTTTGATATATCTGCTGTATAAGTAATCTAGAAGGACGAGTCACTGTGCTAAAAACCAAGGAGATGTTTCTCCTTCACATAGCCGTCTGTCATGCAGCGACTCACTCGCTCTGAGCAGCAGAGTAAAACGGCGTGTTCCAGCACCCAGAAACAGGCGTCCCCTGCTCAAGCGGCACACGCTCTCCATCAGCGCTGGCAGCCTGCTATCATGTTTCTGAAAATGTTTAGACTACAAAAAAAATGAAAATTCATTGCAGGTGATCACCTGTACCTGGGCAGACTGCTTAGGGCAATATGCAAAGGGAAGAAAGACCTTGTTTTCTTTTATTGATTCGTGCGTTTATCGTTAAGCGTGTGACAGTGGAAATGCGCAAATATGGATGCACAAGGGCACCTTGAGACTTTCCGGGCCCACACTGAGCCAGTAGTGACGGTGTATGGGAAATCAGATGTCCGGGTCTCTGACCCCATCTATACTGCCCCCAGCTGGTCTGATTGAAATACAACAAGCAACAAACAGCATAGTTTGGGAAGAATTATTCATATCAGCAATTGATGGAACGTAATGATATTTAATTCAGCTTAAGGTATTACAGCATATTATTTACAGTTGAACCAATGTTAAAATTAAGCTTGTCTGGGTCCCGCACAAGCAATGAAGGGGATTTTCAATCTTTTCAAGGCACATGCTTGATTCAGAATTGCAGCCCACAGCTTTTTGGCAGGCCTAATGTCAAATCTGATGCCAGTGTTGAGTAAATTTGCAAATTGCAATGTTAGATTTTTGTTGATTTATGTGAATGTTTTGCAATAATAGCCCTTACAAAGTGGTTCGAGTTTTTAAATGCATGCAGGCATTTCTTATGCTATAAATTCCACTTTTGTGAATTTCCCAATATTCAACAACAAGTATTATTAAATAAAATTATGTAGGGGATTTTATATCCTCATATTTCCATTAGTGCCCTTGTGTTTCCCATTGGGTGACATTTAAGATGCTGAAACAGACACTGAAATCAAGCTCGTAATGCAACATGTGAAGGGGAAAATAATTACTGTGTAACTGTCCTCTAGGTGGTGTCAGTTTTCCTCATGGCTAGCATGCAGTCCTAGTAGCTGCAGGCACACATGGTAGTATGTGTTTAATAGGAACCTCTGCTTTATGTAATTGCTGGTAATGATATATGAAATTATGTGCATCTTAGTGAGCCCTCGGGAAAGCTGCTCAGCATTGCCACACTCTGAGCCCCATCAGACGCAAAAAGGAACGCAGCAGTTAAGCTCTTATCTGAAAACCGTCCGCCGTTTATCAGTTCTGCCCGGCCAAGGGGTCAATCGACTCATGCAAGGTCAAGCTGGCAGGCAGGTCAGTAATTCACTGGAGGACCTTGCAGAACTAGCAATTACAAGGTGCTCAGCAATGCCGCTGTTGTGTATGCAAGAACTGTCGCTATAATCTCAGCCGGACAGTAAATTATTGTATTGCATTGTACTTCTTGTATTTATTAACATTGTTTGCATTGATATGTACTCAGTTATCAAGCACACCTGCATGCTTTATATAGCATTTGGACTATATGTGACCATTGTCTCGCCCTGTCTTGTCTCGTCTTGTCCTAACTGTGTCTGTACAGTATTTACTGTATGTATGAGAGCCACTGACAAGCAGGCATACATTCTCTGTGTGTGGGAGCATATTGGCCAATAAAGATGATTCTGATTCTGAAGGTTCCACGTGAGTCAGTGAAGCAGATACCACCAAACGGGGAGAATCATCGATTCGACACAGCGCAGTCTCGGGGGGGATGCTAACATGATGATTTAATCATAGCGTCCCCTTTGGCTTATTTTCGGGTGTATTTTCTTTCTTATTTTAATAAAAATGAAAATAACTTAATACACTAGTACATCTCTATTGTATGTCTTTCAGTAACCAGCTGATATAAGTGTTTTTGGATGTGGAAAGAGGCTGTACTCTTCTGGCCAAAATATGAGCGAGAACAAGCACATGAAAAGAATGTTGTCTCCTCTTTAGTGTAAAAGCCACGACAGTTGTTCGATGTTAAAATAAATCTAATGGATCCCCATTGTGTATGAGGACAAACAAGGCTGTTTTAAGGATTTTTGCTTTTATTTTAATTTCTGTCTCCCTGGCATTTGTGTTTCAAAGGGAAAACAGTTACAGCAGTTGTAGTGTTTATGTCCCCGTTGTACTGCCATTTACGCGGGGGGCTTCTCCTGAGGGCGGAACCTGTGCTGTGGACGCATGGCTGCAGGTTCCATCAAATACAGAACGCATCATTCAGAGGGTTTTTTTTTCCAGTTGCCGTGGACATGGATCTTAACTGCAGGCCTCAGCCAAGGCGCGAGTTTACGTTTGCGAAAGCATCTTGTGCTGTTTTACTAATGGTCTTCTTTTATATAAATTATCAGTAATGGGGAGATGGGTGGGGCCAGCCTGACGGCTTTGTTGACTAGTGGAAGGATAATGGGTGCAGCATCATGATTCTTTTTCTTCTTCATTATTATTATCATTATTATTATATACAGGGCAAGTGGTTGTGTACTCTGCCTTAAGGGATCCTTGTCTTGGCATCTGAAAATGGATTACTGGATGTTTTCTGAAGATGGATGGTTGGTCTTTAAAAATCAATTAGTCAACAAAATAAGGAATTAATTAAGAGTTGTGTTATCATTATCCTCTTGATCCTTGCCTCATTGTGGTCAGCCCATGCATGTCCCCAATCAGATTGTTAAGGTTCTTAGAGATCTTAATTCCCATCAACAACCAAGACATTTTGTTATTTAACTCATTAAAATCATTTAGCACCATTAAATTCTCTTAATAGGTGTAGTCATATAAATACTTGATCAAAACAATTATAGGTCTCATCCCAGCCACATTTTGTCTTTTAAAATAAGCAGGTTTGTGGACCAAAATCTTTTCTTCATCATGGTATTGGTAAATTAATCAACAGAAATGCAGACTTTGCTTTACAGCGACGGGTTTTATTTAGTAAATATACAGGTAGATGGAGGCATGAATGTAGAAAAGTGTAGTATCATTTTTCTTAAGTTCCTGATAATCTGCGACACAAACATTTCTAACACATTTCTAAGCCTTGCTGTTTTCCTGGAGAAGCATCCATGAGTAAATGGAGGGAGGCTTGAACTTGCTTGTCTCTCTCATAAAGTAAAATCACACTTTTTCTAAAAATTGTATATTTTGCAAGTGTATATACTCATATTATTAGAGAGATACACAATGCTTACTAGGAGTCAAGAAAGAGCTAAACTTCATTTTATTGGGAATTTTATTTAGCACAAAAACTAAAAATAAAAATCAGAAATGTCCTTGTTTCCATGACAGCAGAACGGCATGATTGATAACACACTGACATTTCATTTCGTTTTATTGATCCCTTTTCTCATCCAGAGTGATGTTTGTCCGCTGGACTCTAGCTGGCGCTGATGAGTAAATCCTACTACACATCTGTATGGCTCTTACCATGTGACCATCTAGCTGCTTGGTTATATTTCACCGTAGTTTGAAATTCCCAGAAATGTTGCTAAAAAAAAGAAGGAACTTGTAATTGGTTAATTTGAGACTGAATCAACTATTTTATTATTTTTTTTAATTAATTTTGTTTATTTAGTAGAGGATTTTGTCCAAAGCGATGCACGAATGAGGAAAGTCTTGATTTTGATTTTTGATTGATTTTGACTTTCTGGAACAGCTGGGGTCACGGCCTTGTTTGGTGGCCCACCTGCGCTATGGTTACTCTCACAAGCATCGGATTTCAGCCTGCAACATAGATCCGTAATACGTAGAGCTACACTCCTCCCCACTCCTTCACCATTTATCCTAATATGCAATGGCAGGTAACTCATTTCTAGTATAGGTAAACTTCTGTTCGGCTTGCCTCGTAGCTGTCAGCATGTCATGTTGTTTAGTTCTCTTTCTCTCTGTCCATTCAAGCATATCCTTTTGAAAACAGCAGAAGTTATCCGGTCGGATGGTATCCTTTTTCGAGTGGAAATGAAATAGAAGTTTTTCAGATCTTTCTATCTTTCTATCTATCTATCTATCTATCTATCTATCTATCTATCTATCTATCTATCTATCTGTCTGTCTGTCTGTCTGTCTGTCTGTCTGTCTGTCTGTCTGTCTGTCTGTGTCTGTCTGCCTGTCTGTCTGTCTATCTACAGTATCTATCTATCTATCTTGGCCATAAGTGATGTCTGTTACAACAAATGAATGTTATTCGACTCATGACTCATCAGTCTAACTGTGAATATAAGCATGACTCACTCACAATAACTGCCCGTGAAAATAATAAGTATGCAGTTATTTTGGATTTTTTTCTTATCCTGAAACAGATATTTCTTGTGAAGTTTTATGTGAGAGTAATGCTTTATGTTGCTTATTGACATTTCCAGACAGGTCATACGATCCTTTTGTGGCGGAGTACAGGTTTGCCTGTCTCATCAACAGAAAAATCCATCACACCTGTTGGCTTCATTTCCTTACTGTTTTCTTTGTTTCTGTTCTTTTCAAAAGTTTGCTACGCATGATGCAAGTTTAACTCTGGCATCACCTGGCATTTATTTTGGCTCTGTCCGAAATCGCGCACTAGCGCACTTTTAGTGCGTGATTTTAGGGCGTAGTGCGTTCACACTGACAACTAAGCTAAAATTCAGTGCACTGAAAGTACCCGGATGGTGCACTG
>JAODLC010000038.1:24238278-24250507 GCA_026781145.1 Hippopotamyrus pictus | reverse complement strand
CTCCTGACCCCAGCTCCGATGTGTGACACTTATTCAAGGTGTCCCTGCACTTTTTAGAACAGGCTCCTGGCTTTGACGGATGGATGGATGGATGGGTGGATTCATGACATGAGGGCCAGTCAATTTTTAAGAAGTACCAAACAACACTCCCCAGAATTTGCCTAAACCAGGCAGTTCTCCCAACCTAGCATAAATCCTTCATGAAAAAAATGAACAATCTAAGCATTTTTTGAAGAAAGCCATTGTACGTAAATTCCTCTTTTTAATAAAAGGCACGGGAACGATTATAGGAATATGTGGCAAAATATTATATGGTCAGGCTAAATAAATAACATTGTCTTTTTTTCCAATCATTATTTTTCTGTTTCTGGTATACACCCAAGACAGACTGTAACCATGTAACCCTATATACAACATAGCACTGGCCAGATCCTGTTAACGTGATGCTATTTATCGACAGGGTGATGTCAGCTTGTCAGAACAGAAGGGAAATAATGGACGGGGGCTGAATATAGGAAAATCCTTGAGGGGAGAAACCTGGTTCATTTTGCAGGAGATGTAAGAGTGGGACAGAGATTCAGGGCACTGACCTCAAGTACACAGTCAGAATGGTACAACGGTGGCATAAAAAATCAAAATGTAGAGCCACTCGGATGCCCTGTTTCAAGCAGCATTTGACCAAGATCCAAGACTTCAGCCGTCTACCAGCAACCTCAAGATCCCCAGAAAGAATGGGCTGTTATTGCATAATCCCAATCTGCAAAGACTTACAGCTCTAATTAGTGGAAACACCCTTGGCAGCGAGTATTGACTTGGGGGGGTGGTAAATATTTATGTAGGACCCCTCTTTTCCTCACCCGGCTGTATCACAACAACAAATCAATTCAAGCAGCACACTGTCTAAAAAAATGCCAAAGTAAAAAGAAACCATTAAAATGCATCACAGTGAAAAGCATCAGATCAAAAAGTATCCGTACTGTGCCAGTAAAAACAATTTAATGCAACACAAGTTCAGAATGATCAAGTAGCCAGTACATGGTGTTATTTGTTCTTGCTGGGTTTTAACATTTACAGATTCTCTATATGGAACTTATGCATTCTACAAACATTTCCAAGTCACATTAATTTCAAGTAATGTACTATGTCAAACATTCAGTACTGACAGTATCTTTATCACTACTTGAGACACCCAGTTAATCATTGTGTCCTGATTAGAAGGCATTATATGACTGATAGATTCGTTGTATACTGGAACTTTGTTGGTGATTGAGAAATACACTCAGAAATATCATACACAGCAGTATTGGAGCAATCTGGTAGTGGGTAAACTGACCTTGAAAGGAGCAAAACATTATTTCTATATATGGAAACAATATCCATAAAAGCATATATTGGAATAGTTTCACGTAACATCAGTACGTTGAAATATTGAGTCTTTTTATTATGTTTGTGTATATGTGATAGAAAATTTCCCCAAATGCACATAGGATGGATATCAGATGCCTTTTAACAATGAAAAATAATTAAAGGATGCTTCATTTTTTAAATTTAATCAGTAATTTTTATTTTAATTTACTGAACAGTTTGCATGGCTTTCTGCAGCAATTTTTGATATTTTCAGCTCAACACAGAACTGAATGCAAGTCCTTTAAAAAGTTGATGAACACATTTTGCAGATGTATTTAACCTCAGAAAGGGCATGTAAGGTTGCTGTTTGGATTTTTATATAGCACAGATTTTGGAATGCAATTTAAAACAGTTTTACGGTAATGAGATGATTTAATGTTAGGTATTTCCAGAGAAAACAATTTTGATAGCAGCTACGGATGTGTTTCTCCTGCTTCCAAGATTCTGGTCCTCCAGTTTTTAAAATTGCATGTTAATGTCATTTTAATTCAAGTATTGGGGCCAAAGTAGCAAAAAATGAGATTAAACTCTGCTTTTTGCAATTAAGTAAAATGAGGCAGTAAAGTACAAAAACTAGGTTAGCCTATAGTGACTGCATTAATTACCATATGTTCAAGAAAGCTGTGCCCAAGACAGATGATAATGCATGTTTACATCTAATACTGAAAAATAATTTAAATAGTTTGTAAGCCTAGCAACAATGACCCTTAAAAATGCTTATTTCAGGGCTCGGGAAGATCACGTCCAATAAAATAGGAATAGAGTTTGTTTTTTGTTTTTTGTTTTTTGTGCTCACAGCTCAATAGTGAAACAATTAGGTAAACAGGCATTGACTCAGCATTTTGGTGTTTATTGTTTTAGGTAAACAGGCATTGACTAAGCAATTCTGGAATTTTGTCCTGCATATTACCGCAAGAGATATATAATATTTATTTGTCACATTTATTTACTAGTGAATATTTTCTTAAAATGTCACATGGTACAGTAACCGGTGTGCAAACGTGATAAGCATTAGCATTCTACATCTAGTCCCAGGCCAGCACATTAGAAATCTGGTTTAACCTTTTCCTCCTAGTGCTTTGCTTGAGTATGATTATGTGGTTAATTACCAAGCTGTTAGCAAAACTGATTAGGCATTACCACAGACATAGGTGAGGAGAGTGACATGCCGGCAGGGAATTGTGGGATACTGCTTGGATACATCAAAAGCCGACTATCACTGTGAGCAAACTTTTGTATTATTTACAATTTTTTAAACTTTCAGAACTTTATCTGTGATTAGTCATTTTGTTTGGAATATTGGCTTAGTGTGCATGCTTCGCTCTGCAACATGACTGTCCCTGAACACATTACTGAACACATTTCTGAACACATTTCTTTGTTGCCATACTTGCCTTGAAAGGTTTCGTGCTCCAGCAACTACGGATTTGTCATTGCAATTGTCCGTAGCAGCCGTTGGGTGTGACAGTAAAATTACAAATGGATATGCAGTAAAACAGACAAGGATCCACATCATTGTGGAGATCCCCTACAGAATCCAAGCTAAATATACCAGGACAGAAATGGTGTGCATTATATTTATCATCCTAGACACATTCAGGTCTCTAGTTTTCTATGAATTTTTTAAGTTTTTGAATCTAATTCAACATACTCTGTGGTCACATGAGACGGAGATTGGAGATTCAGGACATACAAAGGGAGATTACCGTAATACTCACTTAGGGGTGCTATGCTGTTCAGTCTGTCTGGCATTCCTGCAATGGGTTATGCTTATTTTAACTGCGAAGATGGAATGAAAGTCGCAAGTTTCATTATATGCAAACTTCAAGTGTTCAAGGTTGAAGGGGGAAATGAGTTGTTGCTTCCGGCTATTGAGATGTTATTTTTAATTTGTGACCCTAACCCCACCCTGGTTTTTTTTTCGTTACACTGGGATGACACCCTGTCAGTTTCGCCATTGCACACTTGTCTGATTATAATTTTTATATATTTATTTTCCTCCCCTCCCTGCCTGACTATGACAGTCTTATACCCGATTCGGCAATTCCCTCTGCATGCTGGCTGTCAGGCCGAGGAATCTGTCCAGTACTGTGTGTCCAGATATTACTGGAATAATTACACTCCTTGACTCTTTGTTTTGACGAGTGTCCAAGCCTTGCATGTCTGTCTATACAGCTGGTGAGGGGGGGATTGGGTGGGCAAAGACTGACGTCAGCCAATTCCAGTTTTTACTGTAACTAGCAGCCTGACTCGTCAGTGATCATAGACTTACAACCTCCCTAAGACGCATATTACCATTTTCATTCATTACATATTTATGTCTGTTTCACATGCAACTTGTGCTGCTTTGTAATGAGTGCAGCATAGCAGATAGCAGATCTCTTGATCGACATGCTGTCTTTGTCGTACGCATTTCCTGTTCTGTCCCTCCCACACGCGTCTCGGGGTGACAGTCCGACTCCTCAGGCTTCGCCTCCCTGTCGCTCCATTTGCATCCGAATGCCTGCCGGCTGCAGGTTCACCCCAGGGTCCGTAACACGAGTGTGGGCACAGAAGGAGGTGCCATTTTCCGACAGAAGGGTGGGGTGGGTAGCAGTGGAAGCCAGATTCTCTCTTTGAGGGAGGCAGGGAGGGGGGGGATTCACCATCCCCTCTTCAAATAACAATAAACAGAAATGCATTAGACAGAAGCTGTCACAGGTGTGTACGGTGAAGCCAAGGAGGGATATTTACCTACTCGGCATTTCCACTGAGCCGAGCATATTAGCTAGCAATAATGGGGGCTTAACGTGGCTGTTTTGCATATGGCTAAAATTTAATTGAGATTCCACCCTAAAGGTAATAATGTACATCTACGGTGAGGGGATCGTGCGTCGCTTTCAGATGATCGTAATCCCCGTTTATCCCGGTAACTTATGACACGCAATTAGCAGCGTCACGTGGCTGATTACCTTGAGAGCCTCTCGTCTCAGGAGATGTGGGTTTAATAGGAACAACAATTGTCCAGCACTGTGCCCGTCTGTGACAGCTGGAGATTCGCAGGGAGAATGAAGGTTAATTTGCAGCAACACAAATACTGTCTAATACTTGAAAACTGGATTTTGTGATTGTCTGCTCAGACATGCTGCTTGTTGTGGCAGGGCTGATGACTTGACAGGGCTGAAGAAGGTTTGATGCAACCTTGGGTATAAAACTGAGAAATCAAGCACAAGGCTTGTTTTATAATAACCGATGTCTCTTCACGATTTTATGTTTCTCATCTGTACCTTGGGGGGACTTATTATGGGATCAGGGTAGATAGCTAATCAAGAGTTCCAAGCAAGCAGAAACGCCTAGTAAATAGCAACAGCAACTAATGATCATCGGGGTAACAGAAGCAATTTGGCTTGTGGACGCAATATACTTCAGCACATGGCATCAATTAGGGGCTTTCTGCTTCAGTTTGCTGTTAATAAGCAATGAAAGTGTGCTCTGTAATGGGCCTGCTCGCGCTTTATATAACCTATATAAACGCAGACCCTATTCCACAATGCTCAGGACAGGGAGAGCCCTGGACAGGATGCTTGTACATCACAAGGCACATACATAATTTAAATACAGAGTAATCTAAAAAGCATGTCTTTGAATAATGACGGGAAACCCATCTGACGACAAGGCAAGCAGGCAAGATCTACACAGACATAGAGCTTCGATTTTTTTTTTGCATGTAAGCAAGTCTTAGGGGGCAGGTCTGTGTTCTTTGCTTTTGTAAAGGTTCCATGAAGCATGTGTCATCATGGGAGTTTAAGGGCTGCCTCACCATCTGTCCTGAAGATGGCTGAAACTTGTCTTAAAAAGTTAAAAATTTGACAAGATGGATAAACTTCCCGCCTGTCTGTATCTCCTTCAGATGTAGACTTTATTCTTCAAATCAGGCCCAGATGGGTATCTGCACATTTATTAACATACGGCTGGATAAAATAGCCGAAGAGACAAGTAGGCTACAAAACCCACGTCTTTTTGCTTTGAGGAAATGATGTCTTCAAATAAAATGACGCTTTTGTCTCTTCAGTTAATGTGTGTGAAAATTAAGAATGATAATGAGTCAGTACCCAAAAGAAAGCAGTGAGCCTGGCTTTGCATTAATTACAGTTTGAAATACATTTCGCATTGATATATGTTATAATTCTAAGCTGATGGCGTGACTCCTGGGCAGCGGCCTGCCTTCCTCTCTATTCTGTTGGTTCAGGAAAGTTCACGCGCGGTTTGTTGTAGAGATTTATCCCTTTCTTTGTGCTGCCGTAATCCCATAATTCCTCTGTCTAATCTGTGACCTTAATCTTACTGCTATGCACCGGATTATTTTACTAGAGGTTGTTTTTTATTATTATTTTTTTTTAATACTTTTTTTTTTTTCCCTTTGCTTTTTCTCATATATAAACAACCACATTCTGGGATGGGTAACCTGTGCGTACACAGCCTGTGTGTATTATAAACAGGCTATGCTTTTAAAGTGCATGTCCTTGGTAAAAGCTGCATTTTGATCACAGTGTCTGTCAGAAATCGGCGTGGCGTCGACCCCTGGTCCAAGCAGAACGGTACAGTAGAGGATATTGATGCTAAATGCAAGTAGGGAAAGATGCCCGTGTTGAGATGTTGAGAGCTCAGATGAAAGGATTATTCCTGATGCCGGCTGCTGACGCTTTGAAGGTATCCGCTCGGGCCCTGTGCGCTGTGAGCTTCACCCCCTCACACATAGTGCTCCTTTCGGAGGTGCTCTGTGTCTCTTTAAGTAGGTCGGCTTTGGTTAGAAGGCTGTACAATTGCATACAGTATGACTGTGTGTATGGGGTGGTGGGAGAGTTTGGTAATTAGGGCCCCCGTGGGGCTCTGCTACACCTGCAGCCCCGCCCCCTTCCCAGGAGCCTTCATCCTGGACCGAGGCCTGAGGTCTCAGACGTGTTCTGCGCTGCTCAGAAGCCATGTAGACACGGGCCCCGCGGATTGCATGTAGAAAGCAGCAGGCCTGGTGTCGGGCAGACAGACTGCCGTAGTGGCATCCTGACAGGTCTGGAGGACGTGTTTACCTGAATATCTTAAAGGCAGCCTGTGGGCTTCTGTGCTTAGAGGTGGGGGGCGGGGGGGGGGGGTGTTAGACAGCTGAAAAGTATGCCTCTCCAACTTTGTTCATTTTGATTTATAAAATGAACATAATAATTATTTAATTATAGATGAAATGTTTGCAAGAGACCAAGATTTCATATTAGCTGCTGACAGGTCGTGTTTAATTTTGCTTTCCGGTCTGCCGTTGGGCTGCAACGGTTTCTTGTACGATAACAAATAATGGCTTTTGTCATCTACTCACTTAAGTATCCTGCAGTCGTTGCCACGGCAATGGTTTTAGCGGCATTATTCCCAAAGGCCGTGTTTACAGTCAATTCACAAGAAAGTGAGGAATGATGGGTTGCTGCTAGAGCAGCACGAAACAGGCTGCAGCCACAAATACCAGTTTTCTGTAATGCACTGGTTCTGACGGATTCCTGTAGGTTGCTGAACGTCACGTTACATTTTTAAGCTTGCCACAGCCCATGAAGATACACCGTCAAAGCTGTTGGTTCTCCTAATACCTGTTGATTACTATCCAGTGAAGAACAAATTCGGAACACACAAGGACCATTACAGAGGAATATCGATTACAGAATAATAGTAGAACATATTCTAAAGGTTCCAGGCAGCCGAATAAAATGGCTGCACGTTATTTATAAAAAAATCCCTTTTTCTGGCCGTCTTTTGAAGGTGCCGACATGCCGTTACCAGCCTAGTTAACACTTGAGGTGTGGAGGGCCAGCCTGGCACGATGGCGGGTGTCCCCCCTTTGTACGAATACGCACCACATTCCATAATTGTGTCAGTGGCCGGTGTGCACTGCTGCTTCCATCCACACAGAGATCAATCACATATTTCCACTGCTCCCAGGATACTGGGAAATAATTACAGCAACCTTCACACATTCTGGACTGAACCAAAACAGGGGATGTGAAACACCTGGTGAAGATCTGGGAACTATGTAAAACTTCGGAAGCACCCTTAGTCTCGAGGCATTATCTCAGAAGATGGAATGTGTGATTAGGACATGTCATCTGAGATTCCTGACTTTTCCATGAACAGAGCTCGTAACTATGTCCAATATAATGTTTTCATAAATGATCTGTCTGGCTTTGCCCATCAAAGGTGTGCTATCAGGTATCACCTGGAGATTAGATTAGATGGAAATTTTCACGTCAGTTTTTTGTTAATTTAATTTTATTTTGCTTCCCTGCTGTACCATGAAATACCAGACTACTGAGTAAATGGAAGGGTTGATGCCATGCTCTGTATTGCCCGGTGTAAAACCAGACTGGACTAGTTGAAGGGTGCGAATGTTGCGAATGTTTTTGAGTCATTACTCCTCTATTAGGATGGAACAAAGGACTGCCTGAAAAAAATATTTTTAAGCAATTAGTTCCTCATTATGTCACTGAAAAGAAACAGAAAGTCCGGGGAGAACTTGCCTGGGAACCTCCAGGTGGGTCTTTCCCTCACACCTGTCCGCTGCTGACTGTTATTATCGCTGGCAGATTCCTGCATTGAGGACCAAAACCACATCAGAAGCATAGGGTGATGCACTTAGAAAACAGGAGGAGGAGAAAAAGCAAAAGACAAAACGATGGACCAAGCAGCCCTGCCCCCCTCCCTCCCATGTGATCCCTGCTGTCCTAATTACAAAGGCTTAAATGGCAGATTAAAATGTCCTCTATCACTGATCTCACCTGCCTCAAATAAGTCTGCCGTGTGCACAGCATCTCTCCAGGTAAAATCCACACCTGTGCCCCCAGCCCCACCCCCCACCTTTGAATGTTATCTGTCTAGATTGAAGAGGAGGGACACACTGCGTTTTTCGTTTTTCTGGCCTTGTCTTCTTTATGTGCCTACTTATGCTGTCTGTCCCTTTTGGCACTTGGGTTTCTTTTATACTATAACCCCCCCCTTCCCCCAGCCACACAACCACAGTAAATGACTCCTTTGTCACCGTTGCTTTTAACTGCTGTCCTCGAGGTACACCTCTGCAATTACACAACCATTACTGCTTGTTAGTCTCAGAAAAATGCGTCCGGTTGAGAAAATGAAATTACCCAATGTCTTCAAACACGAGTGTACGGGTTTGTCCTGCTCCTCGTATATCTCTCTGTCTTCATGAATCTTTCTGCGAGTGCCACAGATCAGGGCAGCAGCATGTAATAGCTACCAAACAGCTATTTTTGTTATTTTGTCTGTGTTTAAATCCTGTACAGAATTTAGGAAAAATGTAAGTAATACAAGCATAATTTTGCCTGTTGTGTCTTCTACCAGGAAATGTTTTCACTGATTCTCCAGTTTTTGCATATCAGTTAGTTCAGTGGCAGATGTTACTGAAATAAAATGGTAAAATGTAACAGAAGAGTCCCAGCAACAATAGTTCCATTGATAAATTACTTACTGTTCCATGCCCTTGACATGTTGCCTTGTAAGCTTGATACAGAACATTTGTTGTCTGTTATAATCAAGCATCAGTCTATACATAAATAATCAATTTGACACGATATGGCACTTTTGTTATGGCTCCTAAGTCTTAGACTCAGTGTTTATACCTTAGTTCCACTGAGTTCTTACAAAGTTCTTATTTGCATGACATGCTAAATGATCTGCTTTATTTTTATGTATTTGGTTAGTTGACAATGCGAGTTTAACACTCCATATAAAGCACTGACATATTCACTGACAGGGTGGATTATATACTCATTAGAGTCTGTTGGGTCAACTGTAAAATTCTGGCAATTTCCTGAACTTTTGAAGTACAAATATGTCTCACAGTTGATTTGATTTTTATTGATTCAGTTTTGACACTAAATCCTTATTTAAACGTATCCTACTCATTTCTTCTTTATCTCACTCTTCGAAATCTGACGCATTTTCTGCAAACTCTAGGAAAATGAAATTGCCTCATTAATAAATGTATCCCCACAAAGTTATATATAGTATGTGACTCAGAGTTTGTCAGTGCGAGTATGAACAGCGTCTTCTCGATGTGCCCCTGAGTAAAAGCACTTTACTGTTTATAAAACACAGAACAGCATAAAGCATCTTGAAATCTAAGTAGCAACTAAAATATGCAATAATTTTCATACTTCATTAATTGATCAGTAATGCTTATACATCATAGGCTCCTGATGCATTATCATTTCGTATGTCTTTTAAAATGGCTGTACCTCAGATTCTTAAGCGCTACTGTCTTGCATGAAGGAAAGCTGGGCTTACGGTATAAAATGTGTTTGAGCTCAAGCGGCAGAGACACTCCCTGCTTCATGTTTAGCCAACAAGGTAGCGGAGCGCGGCCTGCAATCAGCCGTGCTCTGCCAAGATCGCGTCCCCACTGCGACGTGACACCTGGGAAACTTCTAAATGCGGCTCCATAAATTTGCACAGCGGAGGGGTAGCAGTAATCCCGTGCCCCCCCCCCCCCCCCGCCCAAAGCCCATGTTCTTTCGACAGACCCTCCGATCAGTCTGCCTGCCCCCGGCCTTGCCAGACTCTTCCGAGGCTGCAAACGGAGGCCCTGCTCACATCCCTTTGACATGTCCCGCTGTACCTCGAGCACAGAGGAAATCCTGGGGGGCTGGCAGAGTCTGCAGCTCAGATGCGTTCCTCACATGTACCCCCCACATACACGAAACACTACAGGGCTGCAAAAGCTTAAATTGAACCAGCCATCTTGTACAGGGCACAAGCTAGAGGACACCCCGGATGGGTGACTGGACCACTGCAGGATGCACACAGACAGCTGGGGGGTGGATCCCCCTCCCCCACCCCAAACCTGGAGGTGTGACGCTACAGTGCCACAATCCGTCATCACTCAGGAGTGACAAAATGGTCCTTCTCATAGCTCACAGGGCATGTGCTTGTCTGGACCACATAATGTTTTATTGCATTAATAGGTATTGATTGATTTCAGCTTTTTGTGTTATATATATATATACACACACACACACACCCACCCACACACGCACACACACACACATTTTTTATATGCTCCCCTCTGGGTAGGACTTTGAAGAACGTAGTCAGGCATTAGCAGCCGTCGTTCCCCACTGTTTGGAAGGGAATATGTAATGAAAAGAACCTTTTGTTAATAGAAGACGTTTGTCCTTTTGGTTATTGCAGATTCCCCTGGTGCACTTTATTGCCTGCTGATGAGTTTGTCAGTGTGTATTGGGATTCATTTCCTCGCACTGGGATTAACTATACTTAAAGTATAGAATGGCTCAATCTCCCCTCTGATCAATGTAAAAGTGTTGTAGGTTGTGAGCGGCGAGTTCAGAGGGCTGACACATCTCACGGGTGATGCGCAGATCTATGCTTCTTGCGTGGAGCAAACCGTAGCAAACATGTGCATGGCAACAGGGCAAGATAAAGCTGATTGGATCAAGCCATAGCTGGTTTTGCAGGGATGTATTCCGGAGAATAAGGACCTTGAACTATTTCTGTAAAAAGAAAATAAATCCATCTTTCTTTTCTTTGGGTACAGGCATCTGCAGAGCAGCTCGAAGAGACACAGTGTTGCATTACAAATGCGGCGAATTGGGAAATCTTTCTGGCTGGTGGACATTTCGGCCCAATTAAGCTAATCTAAAACGATAGGCAGCCGCTGTGCGACGGGTTCTTAGAGGACATTTGGGTTGCGAGCGGTGCGCTGTGCAAAGACGGGCCAGCCCCTGAACACCGAGGGTCAAAGCGGCCATTAACGCCGGAACGTGACCCACTCTGGTGTAACTGACAGAGCTGCGCAGGTGGGAGGCGCCTGTCAGCCGGCCTACTCGCTGTACAGCATCCCGGCTAGGCAGGTGCTCCGCAGCCCGTCCCAGGTGCTCCGCAGCCCGTCCCAGATGCTCGGGGGCCGCATGCAGGTGCTGCTTCTCCAGCTGACACTCGCCATGCTGCCCCTGCTCTCCTCAGCAGGACGGCAGAGGTGCGGCCCTACCTGGGCTGGCGAGCAGCGTGCCCCGCTGGGTCATACCACTCAGGAACATTAGCTGCGGTACCCAGCAGCAGAGCCGAGGCCAGCACTGCGGCCTGGATGAAGCCGGTGGGCAGACGTGGGATGAAGGACACATCTTCAAGCAGCCTGTCCTTCAACCTGGTCCTTGTTGTATTACGGAAAGGCAGAATATGGGCGTTTGGGCCACCAGAGGATAGCCAGAGCGCTGTCAAAGGCACACATTTCACTTGTTAACATTTCAGCAGTTCAGTGTTCCTGTCTGTAAGATGACAGTTTTCTGATTAGTCAGTTTTCAGATTAATCATGCTTTTATTTGCAGGAAAAGCTAAATTACTGCCTGTCTGAGAAGAAAATGTCAAGATTTCCTACACTCGTATGTTTTAAATAAATGAACAAATAAATAGATAACTGCATCAATATTCTCGTTAGTCATAAAAATTATATATAATCATTCTATGTTGTCATTACAGAACTAATTAGAGCAGTTTTCTGGCAAACAGGTTGTACTGGACTGACTGATGTATTACATTTTTGTTACAAGTGAATGCACGCAGTGCACCTTCTTCAGAGAACCCCAGTAGTTATCGATTGCAGCAAAGTTTTTTTGGGCTGCCTTGAGGTGAGCATTGAACAGAGAGACAAAATGAACTCAGTGAAGTTGTGACCCGCAGGAAATGCAAAGTTGCAGGGGGCAGGGGGGTGAGGAGAAAGCCAGGGGGAGAGGAGGAAACCAGGGGGAGAGGAGGAGGAAGCCAGGGGGAGAGGAGGAAG
>JAODLC010000038.1:24226755-24238178 GCA_026781145.1 Hippopotamyrus pictus | reverse complement strand
AAGCCAGGGGGAGAGGAGGAAGCCAGGGGGTGAGGAGAAAGCCAGGGGGAGAGGAAGAAGCCAGGGGGAGAGGAAGAAGCCAGGGGGAGAGGAGGAAGCCAGGGGGAGAGGAAGAAGCCAGGGGGAGAGGAAGAAGCCAGGGGGAGAGGAGGAAGCCAGGGGGAGAGGAGGAAGCCAGGGGGAGAGGAGAAAGCCAGGGGGAGAGGAAGAAGCCAGGGCGGAGACATGTCTCTTAGCGCCACAATGTCACCTCAACCACCCGACAGTCCATAAATGGGCTATACCAGGGGAGACAGCTTTGCCTGTCCACACAATTGAGGCAATCAAACAGAACAGAAGGAGGTTGTGGGTTGGAATACTCCGGAACCTGGCTTCTGCAAGCACTGTGCTCTGTGGAGGAGACGCAGGGTGAAAAACGAGATTCTAATGAAGGATCTGGCCGCAGCTCCTAATGGGTCTGTTTGTGCATTAGGCCGCTGCTCCGCCTTCGGGTTCCCGGTGCCGCTAGATCGAATGAAATGTGAGCGGCCCGCGTCTTTCCATGGAAGGGGGACTCTGAGTCGCCTGGTCCTGATCCGAGATCGCATGTTAACAGGACACCCTTGGATCATTTGCTGTTACGGTTAGTGATGTTCTGAAGCCGTCATGAATGATTGGAGGACGCTGCCATATTTTGCGTTATGTCTAACATAAAACTCCTTCCTGACATGTCAATAAACAGGGACCTGTTAAATGTCTACAAGCATTGTCTTTTTTTTTTTTTTTTTAAGCTGAGAGCCTGCTGTTTATTAAACCCGTGCTTATAGCTACAGTACCTCCCCATTCTCTATAATTCAGATGTAATATTCCAACTATATGCAGGCGTATACTATGGGGAAAGAATACAATATACTTGTTTCATATTTCCTAATGTAATTTGTAGTGTATTAACTGTATGGCTCAAGGTCAAAGAAATACACAACGCATTAATAATCAATAAGCTAGTTCCTGTTTGAATACATAAATGCTCCGATATTTATTATTTATTCCCTGAAATGTTTTCGCTGAATGGACAATGAGTTTGAATGTGGAGGGTAAAATACAAAAGGGGAGTGAATTGAACAGACACAGCCCTGTGTGCGACGGTGGAATTCCTAAGCACGGCCTCAGTGTCATACGCTCCCCAGAAAGCCGCTCTTCGACTTCAAAGCCCGTATACCTGGCTTAGGACCTGAGGGCGATGGGCAGGAACTTGGACGATTGGGGTCGAGACACTGAGTGCTTCTCAGCTAGTCGTCCATTCCCATGCTGGGTACAGAAGGACGAGATGCAATCCGTATTTTCACACAGGGATTTGATCATAAATCCCATTCCTTTTCATTAAGTCTGCACTGGGAGGCCTCTCTTTTCCCCGTCGAAGGATAGGCAATCTCAAAAAAATGGTCAGACTGCCATCCATACTCTTATTTTACATCCTTTAAGTATTCTTCACTCCATCCTCTTTACGGCTTACAGAACCGGTCCAAAGCAGTGACCGAACCGTTGACCTGTGGCTCACAACGATTGCTGCGGTCTGTGATCACGGAGCAGCCAGAAGCATTAAAAAAAAAGAAGAAACGCTATCAAAGTGTCCAAGCAGTAAGATAAATGCGAAGCAGGTCACTTCTGTGCTGTAGCCAAAGGGCATTAAACTTAAAGGCTGGGTGCATCCTTAAACGCTGCCATCATCTCGAAGTAATTACGGCTATCTGTGTGGTGCATTTACACCCGAAAGGGAGGCAGTGCAGAGCCCTGTGTTGCATGTGTGGTTAATGACCTCTCCGGATGTTAAATATAAAAAGTCCAGTACTTTGAAGGATCGTAGCTAAATAACTTGGTTTTGTGCCACTGTGAATCCTTCAGTCTGCGCGTCAATATGTGCGATGACCTGTAGGTGTCGTGGAAGCCTTCATTGGACCTACGAAGGCGGTTCCTCTGGGGTGAAACAGAGACGCATCTCTGAGGAGTCTACATGACACTTCCGCTTTGTCATTTGCTCATGAGGCCGTTCATGATGTAGAAGCCGTGGCGTCACCCGAGACAGGAGCAATTAGCCTTAAAAAAAATGGTGCCCTGTCTATAAAGGCATCTTAAAATTCCAGTCTAGAGCTTAAAAAACAGCAATTGAATACAAAATGTATATTGACCTCACGATAGTTTAGTTGTGACAGTCTTTGAATAGTTATTTAGTATTGTATTGAATGACATTCGTATAAATGAGAGAGCATTGTACATGTTGATAAATTTGTACTTTATGTTACTGTAACCAGTAACCAACCAAAGACTTCTTGTTACTTGTTACTGATCTGCACTGCAAAGAATGAAGAATATTCTGTGGGAAAAAAATGCCTTTTGCTTTAGTAATGATTTTGAAACTGATGCTGATTTCTAGCGACTCACAGGCTTCCCCATTGCTAGATCTGGATATTTTACTGGAGCAGGTTAAGTACTGAGATTAAAGAAGAGAAAATACCCTGCAGAGGCTTAAAGGGGCAGGCATCAAGTCAAGTTTCCTTTGTCGGAACTCTGTGGTCCGGCTTTCTCTAATGCCGAAGCCTTGTTGGTGGTCAGTGTTTTCAGGATTTTTGGTTTGTAAATACCATAGTGGGGCTGGGGACAGATCAGACGATCCGTTTATATGTAAGGTTTTTCATGTTAGTGGTGGATCAGTGCATTAATTCATATGCTTTTTATACACCCGACAAGGCTAATACGTGTATTTTTTCTCATGATGTAATGTATCAAATGCAAAGATTAGACTTGAGGTCAACCACCGCATCTTAGTTTTGATTGCTGCTATACTTTTCCTTAAGTATTCCTTGTGTTTTCTCTGCACAGGATCAGTTGGACACATCAAATAAAAGTCTGAAAAAAATAACAACCCGGTTGTTTTTTCTCTCTTTTTTGAAATGAGATGAAAGGCCTGCACAAACAGAAACTCACTTGGCTATTCTGTGTTGCTTGTCTGATTTGGGAGGTCTTCAAAGCCCCGTGACACAAATTTATGATACCAGTGTTGCTACTTTGCCAAAATGCTTCCCCTTCTCTTCATTCCAGTTCAGCGTATGTTGTGAGTTCTCTCTAAATTCCACCGCACATCGATCATTAATACCAAAGGCTAAAAAACAGACCTGATTTACTTCAAAGAGTATGTTTTTCCTGTTTTTTTTCCCTTTCGTTTACTTGATCAGTGTATACAGCTACTTGTACGTGGAAGTGTATTGCATGTGACAGTCTGATAATGTTGTGAAGACAGCAGGGATTAATATATGTAAAGTTTACTTGTTCCCTCTCTTGTTCCACAGAACATGAAGAGTGTGTTAATTGCACAGATGAATGCCGAGTGCTAGGTCACTCCGATAGGTGCTGGATGCCACAGTTCCCAGGAACGGGAAACCAGGCAGAAGGTGCAGACTACCGCACAAACCTTTTCGTACCAGCCGGGATGGAAACACTGTTGGAGACAGAGACCTGCGAGACCATCAATCCCAACGGGAAAAAGACATTCTGCACTTTTGGCAAGGAAAGGCGTGACCACACCATTCTGGTAGCCAATGTCAAACCGTACTTAAAAGCCAAGCGTGCCCTCAGCCCCCTACTGCAGGAGGTTCCGTCTGCATCAAGCAGCCCCACCAAAATGTGCACGGCTCCCTGTACGTCCAGCCAAGTTCTCACAGACGGAGGTGATGGCCAGTCGGGAAGCAGCCAGTACGGACCCCCGGATGGACAGTGCGTGTCACCAAACAAACAGCTGAAGGACTCGCCCTATCTGCCCCCCGACTTCATGTCCAAGACCCTGCTGGACGTCCCGTCCCGAGTCGGTCAGGACTCGTGCGAGATGGACTGCGTGCTGGAGCAGTTGGACCGTGGAGCCTTTGAGCGGCGCCAGGATGCTGCTGATTCGGGCCAGGTAGCCCAGGACATTGACAAGCTCTTGCAGGACTGCCAGGGAGGGAGCAAAGCCACATCAGTGCAGAAGTGAGGCTTAGGGGACTGCACACAAACACAGAAAGGGACAAATGCTGGTATTTCAGACAGGAGCGAACAGGACAAAGCCATTTGCAGTTAGAGATGGTGCTGTCCGACACGGGGTTTTTTTTTTGAGAGGTAGAAGAACGGCTTTCTAATTCACATCTTAAGTGCCCACCAGCTCTAAACTTTCACCTAAATCGCCCCGACCATTCGTTCACACATGGCAGAGGACATGGAAGGAAGCATCCACAGAGATGTCTGCAGAGATGGGCTGTTAATTGTGACAATCGATGTAAACGCAGAAGCGTTCACCCCCCACCCCTGTGCGGTCTACGTGACCAAGAAACGTGTATCTTCTCATATTTGGTGATTATTGATGTTTGACAAGCAAAAAGTCGTCTTCTGTTCAAGTGTGGTGAGAAAGAAGAAAAGTTACCATTCTTCATCCACTATTAATAATTGTCTGTGTAAGCTGTGTTCCCTATTTATCTGACACATAGTACATTCCAGATTGGTGAATAAATAAAGAAAAGACACACATTGGTGGTTGTGTAAGCTCCCCATTCCTCATGAGTTCCCAAGTATAGTGATGTCCACTTGTCTCACCCTCACACTTCCTGTAAATAAGGGACTTGTTTCCTCTGCTCTGAGAAGATGTGTAAGCCATGTGAAAGCCAAAACACTTTTGTTATTTTGTGGAAGGTACTGTATAATCCAGTTAATAACAAAAATGTTCCCGTTGCTTGTAAAAAATTGACGAAAGTTTACGTGCTGAAGTCTGGTGTTCATCTGTAAACTTTAGAGGAAACCGCTGCGACTTTGAACTGAAGCTGAAAGGGATGGTCCCTTTGCATTGTCACCACATACAGTCTCATCTAATGTATACAGTTTAATGTGTTTACATCCCAATAACATATACTATTGATTTATTGCAATTTCTGTGCATATGAGCCAAATTGTCAAGTGTATAAGAGCTATATTGTGTATTTTATTAAATTAATATATAGTTGTGTTGCAATATACATGGGCTTATATTGTATTTGGCAGATGTTGCCTAAGTAGCCGTCGAACTCTATGAGTTTATTTTCCGTTCCTCTGCTCCTCATTCCACAGGATTGGGTAGCAGTCCTTCCAGAGCAGAGCCTGGGGTACATAAACTGCTCAAACGCACGTGAGCCAACCTTCAGAGAAACAATAGCCACATGTGTAAGTCCATCCCACTAGGCTAAACCATTCCAAGGCAGCTAAATACCATTTTAAATGTGTTTGTTTTTAAAGGGGATAACCTGACATGTGCATTTCACAGCAGACCTCTGTACTCGTGTCACAAGCACCACACGGGATCTACGGTTATATCAGAGAAGGCAGTCTATTTTTTTTTTCTTCTTTTGATATATAAGGACCAAAATGGTTCCTTTTGAGCAGTTTATGTATTTTGTGTAAGTATTTTATCATGTTAACAGTTACTACACATTTGATCCTACCTGTAACCACAACTCCTGGTCTTATTTTGTACCTTTTTTCTTTCCTTTGCTAAGCTCTGTTGTAGTACGTGGAGCAGAATTTGCATTGCTCATTAAAATTGTGTACAACAAAGTAGATCATTCACTTCCTTACTTTTTCGCATTGACAGAGCATTCCATTTGAATCATAAAATGAGATATCACTCTCATCCTTTTTTCATATTTACAACTAAAAAATTGCAGAAAAGGCCTAATTTGAATCTGAATATCATAATGCACTATAAGAATATACGGAATAGCCACAGAAATTGCATAGATTTTTGACCATAAATGCTCTGGTGTGTATATTATGGTTAAACTCTATGCAGAAAAATGGCAAAGTCCACTGGCAAAAATGATCATTCTGCAAATGCTCTGTAGTCCAACATTAGACTGCCGAGTCTGACTCAAGTCATACGTGATCTATGAATTACATTTGTTTTTCAAAAAGTCTCTTTCCCTCCAAATCCACACATATCTCCAAAAATATAGAGTCCAGCTTGCAGGAATATTCTTCATGTCACGTCCTGCCTGCCACGTCCGCCTGACCCTCCTGTCTCCTCCCTCACGTGTCCCTGATGAGCCACGCCTGTTGCTTGTTACCCCTCGTCAGTCAATATATTTCAGTACCTGTGTGTCGCTAGTCTGGTTTTTTCCACCAGTCCTCGTGTTGCCTGTGTCCGTCCTAAAGTAAGTGTAGACCTCTTGGGGTCCAGTTTGTTTCCCTATTCTTGTTTTGCCAATAAAGCCCCTTTTGTTTTCTTGAACACCTACCCTTGAGTCCTTCGTCCCTCGTATTACGACACTTCAATTTATTATTGGTCTGTCTTTTTTTTCAGAGGGGGGTATTTTATGTTGTCTTTTTTAATGAGATGATATGTCACAGTCAGCACCTTTTGGATATGGTGCGCTGCAGTAAACACAGACCTCCACTCTGCAAGAAGATAGCAGAATAATTTTTTTCTTTTTGCACTGACCATCATATTTTATTTAACTCCATATTTTATTTAAACTAGTTAAATGTGTGCTTTGGAGCTGGTAGCTAAAAGCCATAGTTTTTGAATTTTGCTTCTGAGAGTGACTTTACTGAATTTCATTTTTTCCCCTCATCTCTAGTGTATTCTTAATGTGATTCTGCCCTCAGGCACTTTGCAACTCTTTATTGACATCATTTCAACTTGAAAATGTGGACTTTCTTTTATAATATTCTATAGTTTCATGCTTAGCTAAGGGTTTGTGTTCATTTTTGAGCCTGATAACATGGGGGAATTAACAGTGGCTTCCAGTGGAGTGTAAGGCATGCCCCATTATTGTTGGGTTTCAGACTTTTGCTGTGTAGCAGAGTGTAAATTGGTGAAACCAGCATGTAGCTTGAAATCTAACATAATGTCCACCTCTTTGTTGACACACTTGGTGTTGGCAAGAATTAATGCTGTAGAGGATTGGCAATTCTGGCTGTGCTGATTTGGACTGTGGACTGAAGCTCAGTTGAGATGCTGATTTCCTCGTCCCCCTTCAGAGAGTGGAGCATTCGGGCCAGCAGGTTTTCAGGCCTCATCTGTCGGGCTCCGTGTCCCTGCTCATCACCGAGGAGGAGGAGGGGGAGGGGCAGGGGCAACGACACCATTGCATCAATGATCTCAACTGCTATCGCCTAACAGCTCTGTTTGACGTTATTGATCTTAACGAAATAATAATAAAAAAAACAAATACTAATGCAGCTGTTTTCCTCTCATTACTTTGGAAGGTTTGTGTGGTATTTTATGAAAAGCTACGTTTTCAGGACTGTATTTTTTTAAACTTCCTTTGCACCAACAAGAAGGCAGTCTTAAGAAAATTAATGTAATTTTCATTTAGGGGCTTATCTTAGTCCAGTGAGTGAACAGCAGAGGCGGGGCGACCTCTGTCTTCCAGTCAGGTGACTGCCCGCATTACTCTTGATTGGTTCCACCTGCTTCTCATTTTCCCTTTTGTCTCAAAATATTAGCATGGTTTTGGGCCTGAACCTCACTTCAGAAAAATGTCTTGATGGTAAAAGGACCTGACATGTGAAGTGTTTCATCTGTTTCCTCTTTCCCTACGAAATGGTTAGTTAAATATTTCATTTAATTTTTGCTGCCTGTTTTTTCCCTTACTGTCATGCACCCTAAGAAGGAAATTTCTGTTAGTAAAACTAATCTTCCTTAACCTCCCATGTCATATAGTTCTGTTCGCCAAATCCCTCCAATCCATCCCACGTCAATTATCACTGTTGAAATTATTCCAGCATTTCTTCGGAGAAGTCGATGGGTCCTGTTTTCACGCTGAGCTTTAGCTGTTCTTTTCTGGCGTTTCCATCCCACAGCAAGTTAGAATTTCCAGCTAGATCAATAGTTCTTGCATAACTGCTAATGGCTAGTTCCTGCTAACACTGCATATTATTGATTTGCCCTGTCAAAGATACATGTACCAACTACTTACATGCATTTATATGTGAAAAATACTGCTGATATTTTATGAATAGAAATTCAGATGAAGAATATGTTGTCCCATCAATTTGGAGCTTATGAATCCGGAAGTATCTTTAGATATGATTCTGCGCTCCCTAAGCTCTGCATTGAATAAGTCAAGGTTATGTAACATGGATGATGTTCTGCTATGTTGTTTTAAACAGTTGTTTATTCACTTCGTGTACAAACTGGCAACTCGTTTAATGATTATTTTCACAGACCATACCAGTTTTTTTGCATTTGAAAATAATAATAATGCACATTAAATTGGGAGCCAATGTTTTGACAAAACGAAGAGGCAGATGTGGAAGCGCACAGCAATGCAGCATAAACACTGCTGAATGGTCCTGCATAGCTGGTTCTTCAAAGTCTGGCAGGAAATCAAAGGACATCAACTACCGCAAATATATCAGGATGACGCTGAAGCAACAGGAAACAGCCGTAGATGAGCCGTGTGAGCTGAGAAGGTATCAGTGAGTCTGTCCATGGTGGCAGCCTCTTTAGCGTGTTCTACAGAAAATGAAAGTACCCTATCCAGCAATAAGCTAAATCACACAGCCAGTATGCATAACAAAATATTACATGTTGTTCGGATTCTATTTTTATATTGGAAAACAGATCACAAGAAAGGCAGCAGGAACAAAGAAGACAAACGGGATAGTAACCATTCCATTTTTAAGCAGCTTATTTGCTAAGTGGTTTGAGCTGTAATAACTGTATTTAATTAAAAGTACTAAAATCATCATCCGTGCTTAAAAATATCGTAAAGGGCATCCAGTATGATCGACCAAAATAACATGGGTTTCAACACTCTGAGTTATTTTAATAGTCTCTTCCGAGCGATACCTCTGGAAAGCAGAGTCTCTAAGAAGCAAACCTAAAAGAACTGACGGGCTAGCCTGGGGCAAAAGCAGGAAGCGAGAACTGCTTAGAGCAAGGGGGAAAATGCCTTGGAAAGAGCAAGGGAAAAAAACACACCCAGGGAATAAGAAATAGCAGTGAAACACGGCCTTTAGCTGGGCAAGGACGGCCAGGGCTAGCGATAGGGCCACATTAATGGACTAAATGTGATTATTTTGAAGCTCGGTACTGTACTACTATAACTGTAGTACTGAAGGTGTGGCTCTTTCAAACGTACAACACAACTTATACTGAACACATTTTTTGATTTTTGACCCAGTTTACTAGTTTCTTTTGTATTTTTTTATCATTATTTCGCTCGACTCTGACCAAGATAAGTGGTTAGAAAATCTTAGGATTATTATTATTATTACCAGAAATCAGAGGGAAACACAGGGATGAATTTTTGAAGAACATTAGAGGTGCCCTCTCACTATCTCATCTGATATACATTCCAGTCAGTCACACCACAGGGTACAAGGAGTATGTGAACTGGAAGGGCAGCGTGTCTCTCAGAGAAGACAACCATTAACGCTGGAGGGGGGCTGAAATTCATCTAAGAATTGCTTGAAAAAAAATTCAGCCAACATACCCTGGCTGACTAATCCCTCCACGGAAATGATCCGATGCTACCGCTCCACATGAGGTCATAGTTAACAGATCGCAAAGGTCAAGTTTAAGCTGCAGTTTACTGCAGTTATTCATTGCATCGTATGCCATTTAATACATTTGAAAACTGAGGAAAATAGGCTATATTTCCATCGGCGATTATGAATACCATTTCTTGTGTGAGAGGCTGCTATGTAACTGTATCTCCTTAGGAAACTGTTCTGTGGACAAAACAATAAGCTCGGGTTGCTCACCAGCACCAAAACTCACATCTGAAATTTACCTGATGAAATTATTATTTGTCTAGTTAATTTCCCCCCCCTCAACCCATGACGGCTTATCAACAGGATTTATC
The DNA here is from genome assembly GCA_026781145.1 of Hippopotamyrus pictus. Taxonomy (NCBI): domain Eukaryota; kingdom Metazoa; phylum Chordata; class Actinopteri; order Osteoglossiformes; family Mormyridae; genus Hippopotamyrus; species Hippopotamyrus pictus. The sequence continues at coordinate 24,228,333 of JAODLC010000038.1, read as the reverse complement.
CGTAAACACTAAGGCGATGTGATCATGAGCTCCTCATTATTCCACACCCCTGCCCTACCCCCATAAAAATATTTGTGCAAGCTTGTGGCTTTTGCAGAGCGAAGCAAGACGTGTCTGTGTTATTGTGACAGAAGACAGGCTTGCCTACCCTGTGGGACGTGCACCCGAGGAACGCTATGCCATGAAAGGAAGACGCGCCTTTTGAAGGTGCTCTGGGCGCGCACTGCTGCTAAACTGCTTTACACACAGTTTACAACGCACACCTACAAAAAGACATGCCAGAAAATCATATGCACCCACACTGCACTGAACACTGAAGGTGTCATAGAAGGTGTGCGTCTGACACTAATAATGGTTGCACATATTTATATTTAGTGCACTGCCTCACGTCTGCAGTGGAAACATTTCCAGAGATGTTGCATCTAGAAGAACTCACAAAACAACATAAGAGTCATGTGTTTTATCTGAAACTTTATTGTGTTAGTCTGTTCTAAATGTAAATCTGATTTGGAGATCAGACCTGGCTTTTCCTGTGATGTCCTATGTGATATTCCAAGCAAAGGTGAAATAGATTTAAGAAATCTGACACCTGAAAGGGTTTTCCCTGACATTCAGGTGCTGATTTAATAAGTGTAGATGTTCTATGACACTGCCTTTTGTTAAAAATCTTTATTCATGCTAGCAATTCATTACTGCTAGAAGGTCCTCAAACTGCCACGCACATTGTTTTCATATTTCATATGGCCTAGTTCTTGCTGCAGACAGAGACAGGAAGTGAGGCCAACCCGAAGCCTTCGGCTAACGCGCTATTCGGCGGCTGTGACTGACAGAGTCGATGGGCTGTAAAAGCTGAATTCCAAATGTCCAATCAGCCTAGAACCTTGCAACTCTGTGTTAGAACATGTGACCCAAACATGAGACATGTTTAATTTTGGCTATCTGGCTCAATTTAAAAGTAAATAACAGAATAACATAGCATCCTAAAGCCTAAGAGAATGTCAAACTCACAGTCAACCACAGCTTATCATGTGTCACTAAAATGAAAATGGTTTGTATTCTATTTGTTACAGAAATTCTTACTAAATCCCAGTCAGACTCAGCCTGAATGAACATTTACCAGTAAATAAGTAAATGAGACTAAGCATTCTGAAACCTGTGGGTTGTGATGGGTTTGGATCTGTAATCAAACGTCTGCATCCCAGACTCAAACGGTGAGGCTGCTACAGAATGACATTTGGAGTAGGGAGATACTTCTGTCCGGTAATAAAGGCTAACAGATTTTAATGATTTCCGACCAGCCGCAGATGGGCAGATTTGGTTTAAGAACGGAATGCTAAATGAAAAGGTCAATAAACACTGAGGAAAACGGATGTGAAGTAAACAGAAGAATTCCATCACAATGGATTATCGTCTTTGGCACAGCGCCATGCAGACGGAGTGTCATACTAGTAATTAATGAATGATCTAATCCATACTCTGCAATCCAGTCTTCACAGGGCTTTAATAAATGTCACCTGCACTACCAGTTTTCTTTATATTTCATCATAAGATGAATTAAGAAGCATTTTTGAAAGGCGG
>JAODLC010000038.1:24207776-24226655 GCA_026781145.1 Hippopotamyrus pictus | reverse complement strand
AGAAATCAGTCATTTTATTGAGGATCTGGATTGCAGTTTCGTACTTTTGGCAATGCTGGATGTGGCCTTAAACCCAACAACCCAACAATCTCAGCAGTAGAGTTGAGTAGTAGAGTAGAGTTGCTAAGTAGTTACTTTAAATGGTTCTTTATCTTGTTTTTGTTAAAATTTTAGACTGATGCAGCTGAGCAGAGTAAAACCTTAAAAGGGACTAAAATCCATTTAATAATTATATAGCAAGAATCCTCTCATTTAAAGCTCTCAATTACATACTGTATGAATAATGCGGTTTATCTATATATCTATATATGTAATGCAACATAGAATCTTCTAGAAGGCATGTCTCCAGTAAGGCATAATGAGTAATAACGGCCAGTTCACCAAGAGCTTTCCCCAAATACAGGTTTGGTAGCTCGTGCCGGGCAGGCACAAACATTGCGGTTTGCTCACTGTAGTGTAAAATTGCAACATAATGCAAATTAGGGCACATAGCAAAGAACTAAAGGTCAGTAAATATGAAAAAGGAAAATATATTAATATCACTAAAAAACATTCCTTTGGCTGGCATGTCAATGAATTCAGTCAGCTGGACGCTAACGTAAACAATAGCACATATAAGTTCTATATGCTTTTTGGTAGCTGTGTATGTGTGTGACATTGACAGATCTGAAGCATGTGTTCCTGAACACAACTGAGCTCATAAAATGCTAATGAATGAAAGGATTTCTAATTCAATGAAAACCCATTATATGATTGTCATGTTGCTGGCATGGTTGTGTTCATGTCTTCAGCCTGAGTTTACAGTGGCTTGTCAACAATCCTGTCCTATTAGGTCTTAACATGTTCTTTAAAAAAAAGTCACGCATAAGAAAAAGACCAGTAATTAGATTTTTATTATTTTTTAATCTAGGCAGTTGTTATACGGTCTCATCAGTTTCATTTGCTTTATCCACACTCCCTTACATTGTGACTGGACATGTGGAAACTGTCACAGTCCTTGATGAGCTGCTTCGTTTATTGAGAGTTGACAGAATGGTGTTTTAGTGAGCTGCGTTCACGGTACAGTCCCTTTCTGTCATACAGCCGTGGAAAAAATGAAGAGACCACAGCACATTCATTTCTCAATTTATGGCTATATGTCAGTGAATAATATATTTCTTTGGCAAACTGCAGCTTGGTTCTTCTGTTTCTCATTAATGAAAGTTTCCTTCTTCTAGGAGTCTGATATATACTGTCCTAGGAGTGCACTTTGCACCGGCACTTATTGTTTTCCGTTCCTTTTGAAGGTCACCACGATTCATGAGAAACTGTCGAATAAGTTAACGGTCATCTCTGGCATCAGAAAGTCACTTCCGCCTTGTACCTGGCTGGTTTCTGCTCGTTCCCAGTGTCTCCTGCTTTACCTTGTTTTTGTGTACTGCTGTCTTTTTGAACCTTGAAGCATCTTGCTGCTGCTCTGCATAACCTTCTGCCAGCAGCACTAGGAGTAAAACAAGATTTTAAATTGCAGATTTGTTTAAAAATATAAAGTGGTCTCCTAATTGTTTCTGTGGCTGTATGTGTAAGGGAAAGTAACAGGAAGTCTAGCACTAGGACCCAGGGCCAGAGCCTATAAAAGGGGCATACCTGGGCCTTGCATCCTGCATGGAGACGCACCTGAGAGAGAGCAGCTGTGGTGGTCAGCCTTTGTTTGGTGTCTGATTTAGAATCTTTGTTTGGTGAGGGATTAAACTTGGAGTGATTGCTTAGGTGCAACATCAGCCCTTTAGAAACAAGTTTTTAAATGGATACTACTAGAGAAGCCAATTGCTGTTTTCCCAAGCTTATTAGATTTTAGTGTGCCTTTAACTACTTGAGCGGGCCATTTCCTGCTATTTTTTTCTGTGGGGCTTCTGGCTGTTTAAAAGGGGGAACTGAATAGTAGAGTCTGCAGTAGCCGTCTTGCATTGTGTTATTTATGGTGTCGCTTCAGTCAGCTTAGCTTGCTTTGAGTAGGGAAATAGGTGTTTTATTTATAATTTGCCTGCAGTTCTCTTTTCTGCACGGAGCTCTCCACTAAGCCCCCCGATAGCGCAGTATAACCCCACATTATTTATTTTCTGCTTCTTCATTTCTTTCTTTTGCTTTGTGTATTATCCATATACAGGCGCTCCTCGGGTTACGACACTCCATGCTACAATATTTTGATTTTATGACGGCAAAGGCTGTAATGATTCCATTCTTCCCCTTTGACCTGTGTTTAGGCGCCCATTGCAAATAAAATTTATATTTTTGGCTTAGTAGTGTCTGGCTCCACTTCAGGCTGGGGGCCGTGCATAGAGTAGTACCTGGTTACACTTACTAATTACACCACATTTATACAAGGCTGATACAAATCAAAATTATTCATATACATTTCTATGCAGAAACAGGACCATGGGTAATTATTTTATATTAAGTTCTGAACCTATAAAGAATTGCAATCTAACACTTAATAATGAGCACGAAACAAGATCACACGACATGAGAAGTAGGAAGGACAGTGAAGAAAATTTTCTTCGATTGAATGCCAAAGTAGACCCAATAGTATTAACATTTGACAGACTTTTAAAAATCCATTAAATTTAATTAATTCTACAAATATGTTTTCCTTTTACATTAATATCACTTTTATAGATCTTAATTTGGGCACATAGCTTCATTCTCAGTGGATTCTCTTGCTTTCAGTTATGCATTTGATACACTTTAATGTTTGCTTAAGTGATTCAATTCACGGACTTTTTCAAGGGTATGACAGAAGTAACCTCCAGGGAATTCATCATGTTCATCAACAGCCTAACAAAGGGAGGGCAGAGATAACATATTTGGTGTGATTTCATATTTCAAAAGTCTTGAGCATGAAAGGGAATTTTAGTTCGGTCATTTTTAGAAAAGCAAATGAAAAAGTTGAATGTTCACAGAATTTCGAACTTACCATAGAGGTGCCTTTACCTTTAATTGATGATAAGCATTTGGACAATAAAAAGAGAAATGCGGGAATGTTTAACTTACCAGGATGTTTCCATATATGACACTATATCTTCACAGCGTCAGGATTGCAGGTTTGATTCCTGACCTGTGTCTGTGTGTGTGTGTGTGTGTGTGTCTGTGTGTGTGTGTCTGTGTGTGTGTGTGTGTGTGTGTGTGTGTGTGTGTGTGTGTGTGTGTGTGTGTGTGTCTGTGTGTGTGTGTGTGTGTGTGTGTGTGTGTCTGTGTGTGTGTGTCTGTGTGTGTCTGTGTCTGTGTGTCTGTGTGTGTGTGTCTGTGTGTCTGTGTCTGTGTGTCTGTGTGTGTGTGTGTGTGTGTCTGTGTCTGTGTGTGTGTGTCTGTGTGTCTGTGTCTGTGTGTCTGTGCGTGTGACAGACCGTAATTGTTTCTGCCCTGTATCCAGAGGGATGTACAGTACATCTCCATCAATCCGAATCATTAAAGATACATATGAAGCAGCTACTATTGCAACACCATATGATTCAGCCATATTGTGGTGCAGTGCGAACCATCTGACACAATACAATACAATGCGATGCATCACCAGACACACTTCCAGCACTTTAGTTTAGAGATAGGGGAATCAATCTAAATATAATATCATTGGCTGGAAATTATCGGCCATATTTCTAGTAATAAAGGCACAGAGCTTCTACTAATAATTATATATTAATGTAACCCTGGCCATTTGCTGCTTCCTGCTCGATAACTCCAGCGGACAGAGCAGGCCAGGTTCAGGGCCCTCCCATCATGGCACTCTGCGCTGTGTTTTGGTATGTTGGTGACGTGACACGGTGAGGGACGTGCAGGCCCAGGTGCAGCACAGCAGCAGTAACTGCAGTGACAGTGTGACTTCAGGTGTTCTGGGTGACGGTGAATACAGTCTGCAGGTGAATGTGACGTAAACAACAGAATAAACCTAAAGACTTACTTGTAGGTCTAAATAAGAAAATAAGTTTTTACTTATTTAAAAAATATAGCAAAAAAAAAAAATTCTGCATTGTACAGATTCTTCCTCAATTTCCCATAAACATTAGAATGAGTTGACGATCCCTCTACAGACACAAATGAGAAGTTGCTTTTGCACGAAACAGCTTAAATCTGCAAGCAGGTATGTGATAAAGGACACAGCCTCCTGCGGTCTGGAAGCAAAATGACCCCAAAAACATTAGTAACACCAGTTGTTCCGTAAATACTTAATACAATTTCAATAAAGCAATATAATTTAACTCGCTATTCTACATTAATAAATCTGACTTTGCCGATGCAGTACATTAGGAACGATGCATCCCACATTCATCCCAAATTGTATCCGGCCTGTTTTAATCAGGGCAGTCGCTGCATGGTCTCTCACGCCGGTGCACCGATGTGAATCAGTGAATCTTACCATCCCTAATCCTGAGAGCTCTGGCATAAGCTGCAGTTTCCTTGTGACCCTGCACTGGAAAAACGGTATCGGGATAGTGAATTATACCGATGCCTGTAATAAATCATTCAGTCTGACATGAGAATCTCTTATGGCATCATGTGTCTCTGCAATACTCTGCATAAAAATCCGTCCTGCAGCTGCTCCCTTGCTGCTCAGTGATCTTCGTACACTGTCGTGTTCTGAAGGTACCCAACAGCTGCGTGACATGCGCAGGAGGATGAGGTCACTGCTCTGGTATCACGCACGTCTGCTCTCCGCTCCGATTACACGCGTCATGTCGTCCTTTGGTGCCCTAATTGTCGGTGGGGTTTGCGTAAGCGGTCAGCCTGGCTAATTATCATAGATTAAGCACTTGAGATAGCCGGTGGATTTTTGCATCAATCTGAATACGATGCCCACTGCAACAAGCCAGCTCTGAAAACAGCATGTGTGCCCAGTTTGGAATAGGACATGCAGTGAAATCCTGAGAAAAGACAAACATTTGTCTGAGGACTGAACAAAGTCGGGAAGGACTCTGAACACAGAACACGAGATTTATTCAGAAAAGGAGAAATTTTGCACTTGAATCCATATAACATGAAATTATTAATGAAACTTATTCCCAAGGAAGGATTGAAGGTTCAATATCAGCATTTAAGAGTTCTCGTAGAAAGTTTCCTTTGATAGGAAAGAAGAAACAGAATACAGTACTGCAATCTTAGACAGTAAATTATATTAATTTTAAATCAGCTTAAACAGCAGCCATGGGTGTAAATCTGCGCGTGATGTCAGGTACCAATGATACAGGCATTTTAGGGCCAATGGTAAAATTAAGAAATACTGAAGCAGAAAATGATTCTGTGTTAATCAAAGTGATTGTCACAGTTGATTGCTCTTTCGCTGGAACTGCAGGAATCATTTTCCAGCACATTATTCAACTTTCAAGTTTATTAAAACTGGCATATTTATAAAGATTTTGCAATATATCCAATTATGGCATATAGCTTCAGCAAGTTTTAGACAGAGAATTATGGAAAGAGTTAATGGGGTTTTCCTATTCTTAAGGTTGTCATTGTTGAGATTTTGTTGAGATTTTTCTTTATGATTGTTCTGGATTTTTTTCTTAAGCCAAGCTGAATGTCATGAGCAAAGCCATTAATGATTTTTTTCCACAATGTATAGTTTTCATTTTCATGTGAGACTGTAGCAACAGCATAGTGTTGAACACTGAGCAAACTGTTAAATTGGAAAAGCCACACGACGTCCTGACATGGGAGATGTCTGCTGTAGGAGGTTAGTTTGGCCACCTGTGAAATGCTATTCTGCCGTTTGTAACGCGCTGCTCAGTGAGGACTGCGTACTCTCTGCCGTGTACGCAGCCACTGGGAGAGGGACATATGCCCTGCAGACACACTTACACCCACCACCTGATTTATCACAGCACACTCACAGTATATACAATAGGTCTTTTTCTCAGCTCATGTGAAACCAAAGCCTTATATTTTTAAATAAACATCGTAAGGGATGTTGTGTGACAGTTAAACAGGGAAAGGGTAGCTTGAATAGTATTTCTGTCTGTGTGTAAGAATATTTGTTTTCAACAATCTGTATAATCTAAAACCCAGCAGTTCTTGGGACTTTTTCCTGAGGTGCTCCTCCAGACCAGCCCTGAGCACTCCTGCTGGAAAACTTTCTTTGAATCTTTGTTCTTAACGTCACTTTTAAACTTTTTAAGTAACTGCTGCCAAGACATACAACACCTGACATGAAGTGTTGCTAAGTTAAAAAGAAAATCTCACTTGGAGAAGTCTGTCTTTCGGGTTCCTGAATGGATATTTATGCTAAACATGCACAATTCTGATGTGTTTACATGGTAAATTCAAAGCAAACTGGCTCCAGGATATCGGCTGCTCTTTCAGGATGAGCCCTCGAAAAATCGATTTGCATAAAACCTTTGATTTGCATAGATGACTGGCTAAGAAAACACCTGCTTTGTTGAGATTAAAGGAGTCCATTTGTCATATTAAGCCGAATTACTCTTGTTTGTATCACCTGTTCAGTTCTTTCTCGCTCTGGGATGGAAATCATTTATTTTTTCCTCACAATATATTCTCAATCTTTTACGTGGTGGGTGACCATCATTTAGCATCATCCATCCATCCATTCATCCATCCATCCATCCATCCATTCATCCATTTATCCTGGTCAGGGTCACCTGAATCTGTCCTGGGCACAAGACTGGGATACACCTTGGAAGAGAAGCCAGCCAATCGCAGGGCTTATACACACTAGTACTCATACTCTCTACTAGCCAGTCAGCCTATAGGACACCAGTTAACCTGAGTGCCTGTCTTTGGGTTGTGGGAGGAAACTGCAAAACACAAGGGAACACGTGCAAATTGCACAAAGGCTCTGCTGAAATGGGATTAGATTCCCACCCCTGGACCACCAAGTCACCCTTTTGGGTTCTGGGTTTTTTTGTGTTTCTTTCATAATCTTTGTGGCCTGCCTGTGTTTTCACTGTGCGTTTAGATCCATACTGTGTTGGATTTGCTTTTTTCATTTGTCTGTACCTGCCTAATGACCAACTGCATGATGTGTACTTTGCAAAGAAGTCTATAGATAAACGATTATGCTTAACAATTCTATAAAAATTGGATAACGATCCTACAAATGAACCCTGGTATGTTTGTATTACAGTTGACCCTCTCTTGTCTCATCATTACAATTCTTCACTGCATTATGAATCCAGTTGAACTGGAGCCATGACATGGACCATCAGCAGGAGAAATTGGCTGAGCTGATCCAGCTACTACATGCTAGCTTAGAGAGCCAGATGCCTTCCTGAGGGCAAACACGTCCTATGAGCATCACCACCTCATCAGCTCCAGGTCTTATAACCACTACTGCTCTCAACCAGTCTTCCATTATGTTCACCGCTGCCCCTGTTAGGTGTGACAGTAATTCTAATAGATGTAAGGGTTTCTTCTTCTGAGATATTCCAGACTGTCAGAGAAATATCTACTTTGTAATGTCACTGTTAACAGGGAAGGCTCTGGAGTGACGTAGTAAGAATAGCTCCTTATTGGCTTCTGAGACGCATATCTACACCCTTTTTTGATCATCTCTCTGCTGGCTTGGGTGTAGGTGCTCAGCTATTCAAAATAAGGTAGGGGAATTACGCTGCCTCGGATCCTCGGAGTACGATGTTCAATTTTGAATTTTAGAAACTGGAAAATAAGTATAGTGAAGCTGCCCTTCTCACCATGTGTCATCCTGAGTTAAATTCTAACCTGCAAAGAGAGCTAGACTGCCAGGGGCATGTGCACAATTTGGATCAGTTCATTTATTTCATGGAGAGCCCCAGTGCCAGCTGGAAATGCCTTATTCCCCCAGAGTACCAGCAACTCAAAGGCTTCTTCAGCAAGACCAAGGCAGCAGCTTTGCCCCACCGACCCACTCTACTCCACTAGGTTGGCCCTACTCACTGCCCTCCCCAAGTCAGAGGCCATGGACCGGGACATGGAAAAGCTCTCTGCCAGCAATGTCCCACACAGCATCAGTCATTTTCGTTTTTTGTAGAAAAGAAGGTCAGTAGACTTCAACCCCAAACTGATTATTGGGCTCTCAGTAATATAATGGTGGCATTCAGGAACCCTCTCATCCATGTCCAGCATGGTAAGTCTGGATGACCACAATTTTCACCAAATTGGACTTTCATTGCAAATAAATGGAAAACAGCATTTATTACCACCAGAGAGATTCTGGGAAATAAACCTGGTTTTGCTGCATGAGGATTTTTTTTTTCTAATCAGTACAACCTTATTTCATGATGATGATGATGATGATGATGATGATGGTGCTGACTTAGCAGTTTTAACTGAAGATAATCAAGCCTTTTCAGAGACCTGAGACATCACTTGATTTAGATCTGCATCCTTAACTATTTAACTATCTGTCACCCATCTTCCCAGGTGCCCTCTAGTTAACCTCTCTCTTCCTGTAGTTGTGTATTGGTGGTCCACACATTGTCCACACTGTATATTAGCTGCATATTAATATTCATACATCTTCCATAGCCCCAGTTCCAGTACAGAGTTGGGCCATGAAGTGTAAGGCACAGGTAGAGAGCACCTTTGATGGGATGCTAGTCCATTGCAAATGATAGATTGCAAGTTATAATAATATAAGAGACTTGTTACTATGCTAAAATAATGGCTACTTCCTGATGTGGGCCAAAGTAAGTTGCTTTCACTTTCTTAGTTTTTTGTTAGTACTTTTATAATGCAGCATTACCAGCAATTGGACTTTGTCATATTAAGTTTTGACTTGCCTTCATGTTCACTCACTAAAGTGGCTTTGGTATTTGTTACAGCAACCACATCAAACCTGTTTATTTGAGATACAAAGATTGTCTTCGTGTTTCCCATTATGGTAATTTTACATGCATGTCCATGCTTCACATGTATTGATGAGTATTATTTAAAATAAGTTTCCTTATCAAATTTTACTGCTTTATTAATATTTTCTTTACTGTATCATCTGAATAATAAAAAGAAGAATAAGAATAATAGTCATCATCCTAACCATCTTTAGAATGATAATTGCCTTATATAACTTTATTTATGATACCAGAATAACTCGATCTATGACACAGGCCTGTGAGCTTAAGGCAGAAAATTGCTCTGCCAATGTTTCTTTATAAATGTTGGGGCCGCTGCAGATTTTCAATTCTGATGGGTGGCAGTTAGATAATAAGATTGTCTCACCCTTTTACTTGTGAAACAGTGGAACCACAGTGGACGGCATGGGGCACAAAGTAACAGGGCAAAGGCTGATAAACTCCTGAAGACGCACAGCAAAGCACGCAGAGGAGAGCAGAAGAACCTCTACACTAATCTGCAGCTGTGCATTCTTTCTCGTATCACAGACCAAACTCCATGACCTCAGCTGAAATTGTGTCGGCACTAACTGCTTTAATCATAACTTCATTCTCAATCTCCAAAACTTTTTCCCAGCTAGAATTGTGTTTGTGTTACCTGTCCTACTGTGTACTAGTTCAGTAATATTATAGTGTTAGTGGGTTAGCACAGCAGATCAGTGTGTATCACTGTAAGCTCACACCTCCAGGACTGATGGCTCTGTGTGTACGCATCTTGCAGGTCCCCAGTCTTGTATGCCTACCTGAGATCCCCATTCCAGCATGGAGAAGTTGTCACGACTTGTGGGACGAAGGACTCATGGGCAGGTGTAAGGAGCAGAAAAGGGGGTTAATTAAACCATAACTGGTGCTCGGAAGGGCACAGGCAACAGGACAGTAGACCTCAATGTCCGGACTGGGACTGACGAGTCAGACAGATACTTAAATACAAAGACAAGTAACAGGCGTAACTGATCAGGGCCACGTTAGGGAGGAGACAGGAGGGTGAGGTGGACATGACAGGCAGGACAGAACAGAAGTCAGATATCTTTAAAAAGCTGTTTTTTTAAAGGCTTCTCCTTCCCAAATCACGATGTGGAACTTCACCTGCCAGGAAAGTTCCCTTGGCCAGCGTCCCGGCGCCTCGCACATTTCTCTATCTGTTTTGGCTCCACAATGCTTCCCCACATAGTACGCTGCACTGAAATAGGTTAGTCGGGTTCTGCTTCATCCAATTTTTTCACCGCCCTGTAGACTTGCCTGTTTTTCACATTGAGAGTCACCTGGCACTGAATGAGAGAGAGAGCTGGCCGGGGGAGGGTTGCTGACGGGGAGCAAGGAGACTCTCTCTCTCCAGCCGAAAGCCGCGGACGCTTGAGCACTGTCTGTGGAAGATGCTTACGCAGTGGCCAGCCAGGATGCCGGACTGATCCGCGGCCTTCTGGAGCTGAATCTCAGGCAGCTTCCTGTGTTTGGCCGCTGTGAAGCTCCCTCTCACCGCCTGAGGATGACACACCTCAGACCTCAGTCGGGGAGACCACTTAAGGGGCTGAGTCACTGAGAGAGCTCCGGACCACCTGCTTGGCGGAAAAACAGCGGACAAACAGATGCATGGCTGTCACCATACCTGACACTGAGGCCCACAATAACTTAATCTCAAGCATTTTCATTCCAGTGTGCATCTTCTGCAAGGAAATTCTTGCTGGCGGATGCCAAGAAAAGAGCAGCAACCGGGATTTAGTCTGCTTTGCTGCTACAGATATAATCGTCTTATTTATTGCAATGACAATAAATTGATTTTTTATTTATTTATTTATTTATTTATTTTAAAATGAGAAGCTATCACTTCATCGTTTCAGAGTGCTAAGAGATACTGTGACAGATTCTGAACAGCTTTCTCATTTCTGTAAAGTCATACTGACCAGCTGTGAACGGAGCCCTTACAAATCTGTTCTTGGCATAAAAGGTATTGTTCAAAGAGTGCATGGAGTATGATGCTGCACATGACTAGTCCTCTAAATTCTCTCTACCTTACTTGGGTAATGGAATTATTAAGTTTAGGTATTTCTGAGGGTGGGGGCCTTTATCCTTCTTACATACCTTGTGTCTGAGGGTGGGGGCCTCTGTCTTTCTTACATACCTTGTGTCTGAGGGTGGGGGCCTCTGTCTTTTTTACATACCTTGTGTCTGAGGGTGGGGGCCTCTGTCTTTCTTACATACCTTGTGTCTGAGGGTGGGGGCCTCTGTCTTTTTTACATACCTTGTGTCTGAGGGTGGGGGCCTCTGCCTGGATGTCTATCTGCTCATTGCAGTCCCAGGTCGCATTATTGTAGGGACACATCTAAGTCTTACAGTATCTCTACTCTAGGGCTTGTCCTTGCAATCCTCACCAACCCATGCACACAACACTCTTCAGAACAGTAAATAATACACAACTTCTTCTTCTGCGTAGATGTAAAATAGAACTGTCTACCACCATTTGCGGGGTGAGTGGTATTTAAAACACTGGCCTGTAAATGACATTGTGCAGCTGCAACACTCTCTGGTCCCGAAATATTCTTTTTAATGATACCCTATAGATCTTCTGACAACAGGGCAATCATTATTATTAAGATGAATAATTAACCTGAAGCTAGGGGCTTTCCCCTGAGCTTTGCTTATTCTGTGCTTGACCTTATTTGACAGAAATATTAAATCACCACAATCACATTAGCTCCACGCTTTTGAATCATTCACTGGAACGAATGACCCTAGAATATCAAGAACATATAAACTTCCCTTAGTTTAGTCATGCACACGCATAGCTGTGTCTTAACTGCTCTCTGGAACATGGACAAAAATTCCTCTCTGCATTCCTACAATACCCATAGTCTGTAATACAGGACAACAATGTATGCAGTGTATGTACATTGCATTGTGTATCCTGTCCATCTCATCACACGTGTTCTTCATTTGTTCTCTGCGGGTTCTCAGCATGTACTGCATGTAATGTGGTATGCTTTGCATGTCGTACACGTTGCTATACATCTGAGCCGAAAGCGAACTCCTTCTACATGCTGAGTACTGTGCAATAAATCTGATTCTAATTATGATTTTGATGTACGTCAACATCATGAACGAAGCAATATCTTCAGGAAAATCAGTTGGCATGTTACAACATTATGGTGGTAATTATCTTTTTACTTGCTTGTCACTAATGAATATTAAGATTCTGCGATGCTTAGATAAGGCTGGTGTTCAGATCTCCAGACACTGTAAGGTAATTTTTGTAATGTTTCATTATTGACAAATAATTTCCAGTGCAATGCCAGTGGCAGTGAGATGCTTCAGAAAGCGACTGTAATATTCAACAGGATTCTCTGTTCTCTCAGAAAGCAGATAATCATCAAAGGTTTAATGATGTCAGTCTTTGACTGACATATTTGTGTAGTGTACTTGTATAGTGCATTTCTGAAGAATATTGTTCAGCTCAGCAATCCACAATTTTTCTACCCAAATTCATGCCAATCTGTCAGAAACATGGATATTATCCCAGCTGTATTTTCTGTAGGAAATTTAAGAGTAAATGTATGAAAGTTTTTACATGAAAACATTACTATTAATAGCATTTTAAGACATTCTAACCACTTTTTATTAAATGCTAATTTTTGTTAAAGATTTGTATCATGTTTATACATTATAGTCCAGAATTAATAGGACATAGAATCCTTACTTAGCTTTAGCTTTACAGTCTTGTATGGAATTGGAATTCACAAAACAGATGAGATTTCCATTCTCAAATGATTGATGTTGGACCCTTGAGCATTTACTGTGACAATTGTTCTAGAAATATTCAAAATATCAAGTGTCAAGTGTAAAATATAAGTAGGTTAAGTACTATATATGTGCATATATCATATAAAGGATAAAGATGTCAGTTGAACATGAATATAAGAATAATTATAGTTTAAATTACATCTAAAATTGTTGAGAATTAATTAACTAGCTAAACTTACTAAGTAAGTTTCATATATCACCTTAAATACTATTGGACAGAAGCAGTACTAGTGATAAAGTCTCCATGGTCACTGAAGCTCTGTCCTACATATTAGTGTCCTATTTTGACTGGTGTCTCCCTGCTTAGGGCGTCCCAGAAGCAAGTTGGATTTTCAGATTGCACCATGGAGTCCATGAGCATTCAATAATCTGAGTGTGCATGAAGTGTGCATGAAGTGAGCATGAACATCACGTTATCTCACTGGGAGAATAAAAAATACTAATAAAAGTGGGAAGGGTCTGTAGGCCTATTGTAGGAAAACTAAGGTTATTAAAAAGAAAAGTGCCTATTGAGTAACGTGCAGTATGTGCAATTATATCCTAAAACCTGATTCGAAGTCTTTACTCATTTGGTTTTTGTTCTGTACAGTTGTGGTGTAAGAGCCAGTGTTCTTATCTCTTATCTGAATGATTATCAGGCAAGATGGCTTGTTAAACCGAATGGAGAGGGGAACCCCAGCTGCTGTCCACACATATCACTTCTGGTTCATAAGCAGAGCTCCAGACTGCAGAGAAAGCCCCCTGTCCTGCCTGCTCACCTGCACACCTTCTCAGCTAGGCAGCAGCTTCAAAGAGCTCAGGGGGACCGAACAGCAGAGAATGGGACGCGACAAACCGATTGTCCTGTATGTGGATCTGGTCTAGCCTGTGGCCAGCAATGCTTTGCCATGTTTACGTCAGTACCTGTATTATAATTCAGCTTTCGCCTGCTACATCCTTGCAGTTTTATTATTGTTATATATAAAATTAATACCATTAATGACCATTTTATATTATTCATTTAATCTGTCTATGGGCTCAATAATCATCTCTAACAACATAATAATAATAATAATAATAATAATAATAATAATAATAATAATAATAATAATAAAAGTTGTGACGAGGGCATTTAGAGATTTAGAGAGAGTAATGAGGTAAAATAATTAAATAATGATGTGATTTGAAGCAGGTGATGTCCCCAGGTGTGTCTAATCAGAATTTGGTGCAAAAGCAGCATCTGGGAAAAGCTTGATCCTTTAGGGACAAAAATGGGCAGAGGGTTGCCACTTTGTCAACAAATGTGTGAGAAAATCATTGATATGTTTAAGAACAATGTTCCTGAAAGAATGATAGGACAGGATTTGAAAATTACATTCCAAAATCAGGATTTGGTGCATAACTTTAACAAATTTAAGGAATCTGACAGAATTTCACTGCATAAAGGTGAATAGCCGTGACCTCCGATCCTTCTGATAGTACTGCATCAAGAACCGTCATTCATCCATGACTAGTATAATTACATGGGTGCAGGATATACCTACATGGGTGCAGGATATACCTACATGGGTGCAGGATATACCTACATGGGTGCAGTACCTTATATGTAGTGCATCCACAAATGCCAGTTTGTTTTAATGTGCCAAAAGGAAGCCTTATGTTAACCATGACCAGAAGCATCGCTGACTTCTCAGAGCTCGGAGGCATCCGGGATGGACCACTGCACAGTGTAAACGTTTTTTGTGGTTAGACGAATCAATATTTCAAGTCCTTTTTGGAAGAAAGGGACGCTGTGTGTGCTCCAGACCAAAGACAAAAAGGACCATCCAGTCTGTTAGCAGCAATACATCCAAAAGCCAGGGACTGTCATGGTCTGGCCTGTCAGTGCCCTTGCAAAGGTACCTTACACTTCTGTCATGGCACCATTAATACTGAAAAATACATAGAGATTTTAGAGCAATATGCTGCCTTAACAATATGTTGCCTTCAAGAAGACATCTCTTCCAGAGATGCCCATGCATATTTCAGCAAGACAATGCAAAACCACATTCTGCACAGAAGACATGACAGCAGAAGAGGGTGCGCGTGCTGGACTGGCCTGCCTGCAGCCCTGACCCGTCCCCAGTCAGGAATGCGACAAAATCACCCTGTACTGTTGTACACCTTAAGGCTGGTTTGCAGGAAGAATGGGCCAAAACTACACCTGAAACATTTCATCACTTCATGTCTTCAGTCCCTAAATGTCTGTGCCTAAATGTATCCGGTATTCTGAGAGAGAGAGCCTGCGCGAAGCCCAGGTATCCGGTACAGGGCGGGAGAGAGAGCCTGCGCGAAGCCCAGGTATCCGGTACAGGGCGGGACAGAGAGCCTGCGCGAAGCCCAGGAATCCGGTACAGGGCTGGAGAGAGAGCCTGCGCGCTACTCCAGAAAGCACAGGCAGCCAGACAGAGGCTGCCACAGGTACCGTTAGAGGTTACAGGTACTCGGGCCGTTTCATTAAACTCAAATGTGATTTTGCTGTTTATGTTTTAGTGAGAACATTAGAGGGAACTTTACAACTATTCAGACTGTATCATCACAGTGAAAGAATATGATTGCCAATAATCCCAAAGTCATTCAGTCGAGCATATAACTTCCCACATGGATTTAGGTGATTTTATTGCAGGCTTTATTTTAAATACCCTTCATATTAGAAAATGAAGTTGGACCTGGAACATTGCTGGGCTAATGCTATAAAAGCTGACTAAGGGCCTTTTTTCAAATATATTCAGTTTTAGAATGGATAGATATATATTGTTATTGAACATTTGCTCTTTATTCTATTTTCAAAAGTTAGGTGCCTGGAAAAGTGAGTAATGTGGCAATACTTAACAATGAACAAAACATTATATGCATGCATGAATTTAATCTTGAGATTATTTTAAAGCTGATATTATAATATGCAAAATAAGAAAACCAATTGAGGAAAACCTTGGATTCACAGGAGATTTTCAGGTTTAAAAAATCACAGTGTAAGTCAAACCATTTTCTTTGTGTTTTAAGAATTTATGCTATAAAGCAGTTCTGTTTTGCAATTTAAAAATTCATGAGCTATTGCCAGTTCAGAATATTAATTATTAAGCCTTATTATATAAGGTCAAAAGCATGAAGTGGAAGTGTAGGGCATGACAAAATCTAGGAAGGCGATTACAGGACGTGTGATCTTACATTTTCTGCTGCATTCCCAGTGAAGGTCAGAGATATACAGGATATAGAACAGCCTGAAGACCTTATTATAAGGAGCAAGATGTCACTGAGCTGTCAAACGTTAATGGCACCAGAGCCTCTGAGCAATCAAAATGTCTTCACCACTATTGCTTTTACGACGTGATGTGTTCTCAGTGGGTACTTCAGAATTTAACTCTGCTCCTCAAGCAACACACTCAACAGAACAGAATAGCTGAGAAATTCCACGGCTTTCAGAGTTTGTGTGTTTTATTTCTATTTCAGAGCACAGTGAAATGCATCTGTGTAAGGCTGTGATCCTGTGGCGGGATGAGTTGATTGGAAGTGTTTGCATGTTCTACATTAATAGAAAGTAATATTTACAATTATTTTTCTAACAATGAATCAATAAAAGGAAAATGCTCCAGTCACAAAAGTCCAATTTAGACACAATATTCCATCCATCCATCCATCCATCCATTTTCTGTAACCGCTTATCCTATTCAGGGTCATGGGGGTCTGGAGCCTATAAACATAATATTAACCTATACAAATTTAATTCATTTAGCTACATTCCAACAGATCTGTCCCATATTTCAGGAAATATGAGACAAATCTCATCACATACTCATTGACTGAAGTATATATATGAGTATATGAGTATAAAGGCTTTTTCAATTGTTAGCTAGTAAGGGTATGGATGCTGGGCTGCCAGTTAACCTCCCAGTACTGACATCAAGCTGGATCTACTGGACTCACATAGGATCTCAATGCACAGAAAGGGAGCCTGTTTACTGAGGATAAATAACTGGGAAAAGCAGCGGATATTTTGAAGGACTTACTTCTCTGCAGGAATCTCTGTTCGTCTCATTCAATTTGAAATGGAAATGGCTTCTTTTTCATTTTGGAGTTGTGCTTAATTTCTTTTAACTGGCAAGCCAATTTTATGCTAATTTTGGTCAATAAATGTGACATTTTAGAAACCGGCGAGCTTCGGTGCATTGCTGTATCCCACACATTAACCCTCACCCTAACCACCAGCTATTTTCCACAAGAGCGGGACACATTTGACACTCTCTTCTGGTCAGAATTGATGTCCTCGTAAAGTGCTTCACAATGCACACAACACTCAATCCTCTCAAATTTGTGAGCACATAAAATAATAATAAAACCACATTTTGATTGTAGTGATAACGACACTTTTTAATTGTTTCCATCTTTCTTTTCGGTATGCCTGGTTTATGCACACCACTCTTTCAGAGAGCAATTAAAATATCCATATTTTTTTTTTACAAAAATCAGAAATGTATGTTGGATTGCATCTTCTAAATAGATTAATATATATATGGAGGTCACTTACTAACTGACTTTAAAGCATTTAAGAAGAACAAGCTGTTCATCAGTTGGGTTTAACACCTACTGTGGTTGATAATTCCACAGTAAACAGAAGATTATCTATGCAGTAAAAACAGATCAAATTTCCCATCTTAAGTAGAGTCTTTCCTATCCAGGTCTTGATCCACAGGTGCAGGTCTGTCTGGAAAGTGAAAATGTGGAAGTGGTGATCATTTTGTTAGCTAACCTTTGCCTTTGATAGCTAGAGGACATCCTTCCAGAACAATGCAGTCTCAATTTTATACAATAATATCTCGTGATTCGATGACTTCATGCCATGTGACACTCATACTGTGAAAATAAAATGCAGCCAGCACGAATAATAGAAGTCTATTTTTGTGACCTTCACTTACAAATGACAATGTCAAGCCTTTGATGTTTAAGCAAAGTTATTTTTAGACAGGTTTGGATGCATATTATGTCTACCTCCCCATATTTACATTCTACTATTCTTGCCGCCACAAATTACGTTCAGTATGCCAATGCTGATGTAATATGACATTTCTAGGCAGTTTCTAATGAAGCAGGCTGTTTATTATCAAGTAAGATCCCTGTCCTGGCTAAGAATAGCTATCATCTCAGGTTCCAGAAGTTAATGAGATGAATGTTCTAAATTATACTAAAATCAGTCAGGAAATAACTTTTGAGAACATGTGAAATGGTTAAAAATATTCTATGTCAAACCATCGTCTTCCACTCCCAATGACCTGAAATATCAAGCACCCAAAATCTGAGGAAGTTTTGCAGAGCGTGAGTAATAGCTTCCTGCCTGCACGTGGCTGGCTGTGTTAAAGGTGTCATGCCGCTTTTCTTCTTTGGAGCCGTTTCGCTTGGCAGCGTTTCTGGGCTAAGGTGACCACCTTCTGCGGTCTGTGTTTTCGGAATGCCAGATGTGCTCTCCTGGAGCTCTGCCAGGGGGGATTGTGTTAGCAGATCGGGGTGGCACTGCTCAGCCCCCCTCCCAGCCCCCGGCTGACTGAGCAGCCTCTAATCACCCGAGCTCCAGCCACGGTCGCTGAGAGTGATGGTGAAGAAGAAGGAGAAGGAGAAAATGCTTATTACTGTTATTTATCTGACATGACTATGCAGGGAGATCTGCAAGAATTATAGATAATGGTAAACAAATCAGATATCCTGTCTTGAAGTCTTAGATCTTATACATGTAATAATAATAATAATAATAATAATAATAATAATAATAATAATAATAATGCTGTTGTCTTTGCACAAGGTATTCTCACACAATAGGCAGCAGTGTTGTCCTGCAGTTGTAGGGTTGGGGGTTTGCATCGCCCCTCGGCTCTGTGTGGCTGCAGAATCTCTGTCTCGATGATGTGCACTTAGGCTAACTGGTATTGCTAAATTGTCCATAGGGTGTGATTGTGTCAGAGGGCATGTGTGCATGTGCCCTGCAATGGACTGGCATCCCATCCAGGGTGTACCCCAGCCCTGTGCCCTGCAATGGACTGGCATCCCATCCAGGGTGTACCCCAGCCCTGTGCCCTGCAATGGACTGGCATTCTGTCCAGGGTGTACCCCAGCCTGTGCCCTATGATGGACTGGCATTCAGTCCAGGGTGTACCCCAGCCCTGTGCCCTGTGATGGACTGGCATCCCATCCAGGGTGTACCCCAGCCCCGTGCCCTGTGTTG
>JAODLC010000038.1:24186686-24200345 GCA_026781145.1 Hippopotamyrus pictus | reverse complement strand
TTCCTTTAAATCAGGGCTAGATAAGATTTTAACGAGTCTGAGCTACTAGTTAAGTTCTCCCCAAACGAGCTTGATGGACCGAATGGCCTCCTCTCGTTTGTAAATTTCTTATGTTCTTATGTTCTTATGTTCTTATGCTCCGATACCCCCTGCCAGAAGGCAGCAGGATGAAGAGTGTGTGTGAGG
Source organism: Hippopotamyrus pictus (assembly GCA_026781145.1). Taxonomy (NCBI): domain Eukaryota; kingdom Metazoa; phylum Chordata; class Actinopteri; order Osteoglossiformes; family Mormyridae; genus Hippopotamyrus; species Hippopotamyrus pictus. The sequence goes on along the minus strand of JAODLC010000038.1, from coordinate 24,200,159 downwards.
GCTATGTGTGAGGGGTGTGTGTGAGGACTGTGTGTGAGGGCTGTGTGTGAGGGCTGTGTGTGAGGGTTGTGTGTGAGGGCTATGTGTGAGGGCTGTGTGTGAGGGCTATGTGTGAGGGCTGTGTGTGAGGGCTGTGTGTGAGGGCTGTGTGTGAGGGTTGTGTGTGAGGGCTGTGTGTGAGGGCTGTGTGTGAGGGTTGTGAGTGAGGGGTGTATGGGGTCCTCCACAATGCTGGTGGCTTAGTGAATGCAGCAGGTGCAATAGGTGTCTGTGACAGAGGGAAGAGAGGCTCCAATGATCTTCTCAGCTGTTCTCACCATACACTGCAGGGTCTTCATTCTATCGGATATAGGCAATGCTCTGAGGGATTTCATTCTCTGGTTTATAGGCAGTGCTCTGAGGGACCTGATTCTCTGGGTTATGGACAGTGCTCTGACGGGCTTCATTCTCTGGGCTATAACCAGTGCTCTGATGGGCTTGATCCTCTGTGTTATAGACAGTGCTCTGAGGGATTCTCTGGGTTATAGACAGTGCTCTAACGGGCTTCATTCTCTGGGTAATAGGCAGTGCTCTCATGGGCTTCATTCTCTGGGTAATAGACAGTGCTCTCATGGGCTTCATTCGCTAAGTTATAGACAGTGCTCTGACGGACATGATTCTCTGGGTTATTGACAGTGATCTGATGGGCTTGATTCTCTGGCTTATAGACAGTGCTCTGACGGACAAGATTCTCTGGGTTATAGACAGTCCTCTGACAGACATGCTTCTTTTGGTTATAGATAGTGTTCTGACGGACATGGTTCTCTGGGTTATACGTAGTGCTCTGACGGGCTTGATTCTCTCAGTTGCACACAATGCTCTGAGGGCTTCATTCTGTATGCTATAGGCAGTGGTCTGATGGGCTTCATTCTCTGTGTTATAGACGATGGTCTGAGGGGCTTAATTTTCTGGGTTATAGATAGTGATCTGACGGGCTTGATTCTTTGGCTTATAGAGAGCGCTCTGACGGACATGATTCTCTGGGTTATAGACAGTGCTCTGATGATTCTCTGGTCTGATTGGCTTGATTCTCTTGGTTATAGACAGTGCTCTAATGGGCTTCATTCTCTGGGTTATAGACGGTGCTCTGACGGGCTTGATTCTCTGGGTTATAGAAAGTGATCTGACGGGCTTGATTCTCTGGGTTATAGACAGTGCTCTGAAGGACATGGTTCTCTGGCTTATAGATAGTTCTTTGATGGACATGATTCTCTGGGTTATAGACAGTGCTCTGATGGGCTTGATTCTCTGGGTTATAGACAGTGCTCTGACAGAAATGATTATTTTGGTTATAGACAGTGCTCTGATGGACATGATTCTCTGGGTTATAGACAGTGCTCTGACGGGCTTCATTTTCTGTGTTATAGACAGTTTCCTGATGGACTTGATTCTCGGGGTTGTAGATGATGTTCTGATGGGCTTGATTCTCTGGGTTATAGACAGTGTTCTGACATAATTCTCTAGGTTACAGAAAGTGTTCTAATGGACCTGAGTCTCTGGGTTATAGACCGTGCTCTGATGTCCTAGATTCTTTGGGTTATAGACAGTGCTCTGACAGACTTGATTCTCTGGGTTATTGACGATGCTCTGACGGACTTGATTTTCTTGGTTATAGACGATGCCCTGATGGAGTAGATTCTTTGGGTTATAGACAGTACTCTGATGGAATCGATTATCTGAGTTATAGACAGTGCCTTGATGGACTTGATTTTCTGCGTTATAGACAGTGATCTGACGGACTTGATTCCCTGGATTTGGGACAAAAAATTGTAAAGCCTATTGATAATGATGCAGATGGCGAACACTGGGGCAACTTCTTTCCCCAAGCTGTTTACAATGTGAAACCAGACTTGGATTATGCATTACTACAGGCTTTCGATCCAAGCATGCAGACAGCAGGGACCTGGCACCAACATCAGCGGTGCAGATGATTGCAATGGGTAGATTACGTCAGGGTGGCCTCTTGTTGTCATTAGAAGGTTTTGGCAATTGCTGCATGAAGGGAACTGCAGCCAAAAATCAGATTTTCTGCATACAGTGTGATCTTATTCCATCCATTTGCATTAGATTATATTATTGCTTCTGACACATTACATTTTATCTGAATTCCAGACAATCTCTGTCTTTCTCGCCTTCCCATGAGATGAAATCGGGAGGCCTAATTTCCATGCGATTACTTGCATTTAAGGAGATTTGGCAACAATAGTTTATATTTATTCATCAAAAACATAAAGTACTAATAAGCTTCCTTTTCTCCATTGAGGTTCACCGCCATTTAGCAGGTGTTTATGTATTTATGCACTTTATTTTTTACAAATCAATAATTTCTTATTTTCCAGAGTCATCGTAATGCATTCCCATCTGTTACATAAACCTTAAAAAAGACTGTGAATTTTTCAGAAGCAGTCAAAGCTACAAGAGCTTTGCTAGAATAACAACATTTGGTGCTGTCAACGATAAAAGTTTTAAGCAGCAAGGAAACGGCCCATTTGCTCAGTCTAAAAGCCAAAGTTTCTAAGGCCAGAAGTCTTGTGCAAAAGCCTGCAGTCTCTCTCTGTCAATCAGATCAGGGAATATAAAGCAGAATGACCTAGTAATACACACCCTGGGGGTATTTTATTTGCTGTGATCGACCACAGTCATCTTTTACACTTTTGTGATTAACAGGACGTCTGGAATTCTACCTTTTCCTTTGTTTCTTTTGCCAGACATTTAAATAATAAATGCTTTGTGCCTTGCTGGATACTTCCAGTGTTAATAGGCACATATTTTTATAACTTTCCTTATTTTGTCAGCCACTGAAAATGTTAAAGGTGCACTGGACACTTGCCTACAGAAGCCAAGAGGACCCTTATGCAATCAGCAGAAACTGCCAGCAATCACAGATAATGTAGCTCTGAGTGCATCAAAGGTACCATCAGTTCGAAATAATTAGCTCTGACTTTTATCTGAACAAATAAAAATGTACTTAATATCAAAAGTCAATACCAATCCATTGGGCTGATTATATTACCTTTCCATTCAAGACCTTATGCAATCCACTGGATTTACTGGAAAAGAAACACTTAAATGTATAATTACAATCGTAGCATTTAATTCTTCAGTGTCCCTGAAAAAAGGATTTGATTTTAGCCTTTATTCTTTTATAAATATTACAAATGGGCTGATCTTTTTAAATTATAAATTTAAAGCCACCTTGAATTTGGTGGGGTTTTTTTTTCTTTTATTATATCTGTTGTGAGTTTGCCATCACAATATCACATTTCCATCAGAAAACCCATCTTATAGGACAATGTAATCTTAGCAGAGATGTATGCAGAGGTTATAAAAAATGAAACAGCCAAGATCCCCGTTATGTCATGTGGACATAAACATTTGTAATGTTCTCCTGCAAGTCTCCTATATGCCTACAAGTAATCCTGCTCCTTCCACGCACACTTTAAAAGGTGAGGCTCAAATTATTGTCCTTCCTTGTTATAATTCAAAAATTTCATATATATTATACAAATTCAAGACTACGTAAAGGTAAGGGATACTTAATGTTATTTATGAATACTTATTAAAGTTGCACATTAATATCAGAGCTGAAGCTAAGGTCAGTGTTATTTATTTTCCTATTTAAGTGCCACATAAAAGAGAAGAGCAGAGATTGGTCCTGGCCTGTGTCCTTCGAGCCTTTAATACTGTACACCAACATCCCTCTGCGGGCCGGGAGGGGATGGGACTCTCAACGACTTAATAAACAGCTTTGTCGCTGGTCGTTCAGTATTGAATTTTAAGCCACAGCTATGTTGTTTTTGAAGAATATATTAGCGTGAATGCACACATCAGCACCTTCTTGGGGGGGGCTTTCCAATCACAGTAGACCAGATATTAAAACAAAGGGGACAGTGTTATAATCCGGTAAGTACAGGACCATAAGTGCAATGGACCCAGATGAGCATGTGATAGACCATTGTCCTCCTCCAGTCATACTTTTGGATAACATCTGTTGGATGAGAGCTCCACTGATAAATAGTAAGCATGTGAAATGGCTATTCTGTGCTATTTTACCTGTACCGCAGCATGTGCACATGCTCATAGTAAGCATGTGAAATGGCTATTCTGTGCTATTTTTACCTGTACCGCAGCATGTGCACATGCTCATAGTAAGCAAGTGAGCATTTTTATTTCAACATCTACTAGATGAAAGATTTTGAAGCCTATTGTGTGTATCACTATTCTAAGTGCTTCTCTGGGTCTGGATCACCAGGAGCCCATTCCCAGTACCATACACTAGTGTGCACCACCGATAGGGTCTGGGTCACCAGGAACCCATCCCCAGTACCATACACTAGTGTGCACCACCCATGGGGTCTGGGTCACCAGGAACCCATCCCCAGTACCATACACTAGTGTGCACCACCCATGGGGTCTGGGTCACCAGGAACCCATCCCCAGTACCATACACTAGTGTGCACCACGGACCACATGCATGCACTCTCTACCAGCAATTCAGAGATGCCACTTAGTCTCCGTGTCTTTTGGACTGTGGGAGGAGACCTTTGTGAGATGTAAGTACAAGCAAACTCCATGCAGACGGGCTATGAGTGGAAGCAGGATTTGAACCCCGACCCTGGAGATATGAAGCTACCCACTGAGGCACTGTACCTTACCAGACCTTGTTGAAGCATCAGTAGTGGTTTATGGTAAAAGCTATTAAGGTAAAAAATGGAGAGTTTCTAAATCAATATCCTTGGCACCATTTTGAGGATGTATAACTTACATAAGCAGTTTAATTTAGATATGCGTGCCTTTGATTTACTGCCTTCACACATTGTGTGGATCAGGCTCAACACCCTATATCTCTAAAATAAAGCCTGTTTTTTCTGTATGTAGTACATTTCTGTGCCCCTCTATAGTTCAGGGAATGCAGAATGACAAATTTCAGGGCAAATTAAGAAAAGTCAGTGTGTTTCCCAGCCCATGCATGTGATAGGAATTTAATCTTATTTTGATTTTAGTTATGGAATACTTTTAACAAAACTACTTTCAAAGCTTAGCATTCACACCTCACAATATTTCAATAAATATAAACCTGTGACACTTGCATCAAGCCAAGCATTCATCCAGCCACGCCCCCTTGATTCCCTCTCTGCCTCCCATGAATACTAAAACAAGCAGCTCATCAATTTGATTAACTGGCTTTATATAAAAGCACTATGTTTCCCGCTACCTCCTTGTGAAATACTGAGTGATCCACCATACTGTGTGTTTAGGTCTTGTGTATTACTCCTCCTTGATTTAACAATTTGCTTACTTGCTCACTTTTTGACTTTATGCCCTTGTTTGAGCTGCAAATTTCAATCAAATTTGGATTTGTTTGCCTTTGTAGGCCCACACCAGGGGCCTCATTTATAAAGGCATCATATGAACAAAATATCTGTGAAACATTTCTACACACATTTATACAAAGATCTTTAGATTTGTTAATTTATATTAAGGTATAACATAAACAAAACAAACCCTGAAATAGTTTGCAAATGCATGAATGGTCGTACGGACATTTTGGAAGATACAGAAAAGACTGACAACAATAGGTCAGAGAGACATGCATCAAATGACTAGAATTAAAGTTAGTGTTAGTGCTTTATGTAATGGGCATTAAATACAGAAGCATTTGTATTTTATCTGAAATACAACTAGCATTCGGCATTTGTTATATTTTTAAATGAATGAATTTTTATATACCTATATATTTATTGCATGGATTCTAAGTTAGATGTGTATGTACTGAAAAGTCAAAGTAAGTATAGGCACCAACAAGCTCTTCACATTTGCAGCTCTTGATTTGAAGTCTATTTCCAGTAACCCAGCTCGCTGTGTGATCTCACTGTCATCAGTGTCATTCTTCCTGTGTACTGATCTTCACTTCGCTTCTTAGACTCCAAGTTCTACCCATTCCATGAAAGACCAACGCCGCTGACCCGATCCTCACCCTGACTACCGATCTTCTGTGAATAGACCAGATAACTCGTATCTGATCTGCGTCAGTGTTTGTCTATTGGTCTCCGTCACAGTTGAAAGATAACAAAAACTCACATATGACACATAAGCCAAAAAACAATACTGTAATGATTTGGATTCTATACAATCATATAATATTTAAATATTAGTGATATTTGTTAGTGTAAGTGCATAATATATTTTTTATAATAAAGGTCTTGGTGTTCCTCTACTTCGGACACTAAAATATCTGCACCTCACTTTCAGAAAATGTTCGCTTCTTTCCTCTGGTCACTTCCTCCATTTTTGTGGTTGTGGCATTGCAAGCATGGGATATGTGCGGTTATATATGCATGGCTAATTTGTCTTGGGTATGACGTTAAACTGCAGCAGGCCCTGCAAGCGGTCCTCAAACTTGCAAGCAAAATTTAGGATTGGTGACGGGATTGGATACTCAGGGAGTAGCTGTTGCCGTAGTGGATTGGCTCCTCCTCATGTCCAATGTCACTCCTTTCAACAAGAGTATTATGAGACTCAGAGTAGGGCACTCTCTGGGTGTCTTGTCTGAGGTCTCAATGTATGTGAAAGTGGCTAATTGACTTTGCAAAAGGTCAGAGGCTACAAATTTCTGGACCCTGTTTCCAGTCCCCTGAGCTGTGTCTTTGGACTTGGTTCTCCAGTACACGTGGTGTGGTGAAGGAGATCAATCACATCCTCGTGCGCAGATGCTGGAGGGTCTACAGAAGTGCCCACTTTGTGAATTCTGACCAATGACTTGTTGTTGCTACTCTGAAGATTCAGTTTAGGTTCAGTAGGCTACTACCTACTAGGAGAATGAGGCTGGACCTGGCCACTTGGGTGTGACCACTGATTCTAATGTTAAGTGGGAGACATTCCAGGACAAGACTGTGAAGGTTACTGAGCATTGTGTTGGTGTTGCCAGTGTTCCCAGAAGGAGGTGATTCATCTTGCAGGGGAATGAGGTAAAGAGCATGCACTGATGACAATGCATTGCTGCACCCACCACACAACAAACCACCTGAGTGCAGCCATGCAGTGGGTAATAACTCAGCACCACACTAGTCTGAATGGAACAATGTGTGTTTTTTCCCGGTGGCTGGAGTGCCAATCCTGCCACTAACCCCCAAATTTTCTCTACAAGTTGGAGGACCTGCTTGCAGCCTGGATGTAGATTAACATCATACCCAAGATGAAGGAATTGCAGGTTAAGGGCCTCGCTCAAGGGCCCAACAAATTAGGATCACTCCTGACATTCATGGGATTCGAACAACCTTCCAATTGCAGGCACAGATCCATAGCCTCAGAGCCACCACTCTGCCCATCTTGTAGGGCACCTTCGATATTATTGAGAAGATTTGCAGTGAACAGTTTGATGACAACTCTGGTCTATACCAGGAAAAGAGAAGAACAGCTGTGTGGGCTCTGAAGGCAGATAAGAAGGTGTTTAGAAGAATCTGTGTGCAAGTGACATACCATCTATGGTCTAGCGACCCACATCCTGCTTACAGAGGAATAGAAGTATTAAGCACATCTGAATCTGTTCCTCGGAGAGTTGCCGTCAGGGCGGGTGATGGAACAATCCTTACCAATGACACTGCAGTTGTAACCCACTGGGCCAGCTAGTTTGAGTAGCTGAGCATAGGGCGAGATAGCCAACTCAAGATAGTTAAAGCTGATCTTCCGGCTAGGACATTGGACATCTCTGTATCCAGAGTTCTTGAGGCTAACCCTCCAATTAGCTGTGAACCATCCAATCTCACTGAGATCGTATAAGTGGTGAACCAGCTGAGGGTAGAGAAGGCTGCATGGATCCGGGGTTCCACTCAGTTGATTAAGCTGTGCTGTGGGACATGCTGAGACTTTGTGGGATCCCCTCAATGTTTCCGGACGTTATGGCTGGCCTTTACACTGGTACTGTGAGAGCTTTGCAGAATGGATGCAGAACCTTTGCATTCTAACCAGTTAAATCTGGGATTTGTCAAGGACGTGTTCTTGCACCTAATCTGTTCAATGCTCACATGGACTCGGTGTTGGGCAGGGTCGTGGGGTCCAGCAGTTGTGGGGCATCTGTTGATGAATAAACATTCACTGTTCGACTGACAATGCTGTGATCTTCACAGAGTCAGTGGAGGCTCTGATCAGGCCTCTCTAGAGACTGAGCGAGGAGTCTGAGTGTCTGGGTTTGCCAGAATCCTGGATAAAAACCAAGATCCAGGCCATTAATAACTTCTTGGGTACAGCCATCAGCAGCGTGTCTGTATGCAGAGAGAATGTTGAATGTCAAGAGGTTCACTTACCTTAGCAGTGTCATTCATGTCTCTGGTGACTCTTCCTATGAAGTCAGTAGATGGATTGGAGGAGTATGGGGGGGTCATGAGGTCGCTGGAAATGGATGTATGGCGCTCCCGATATCTTTGTAAGAGGATGAGGGTCCAAGTCTTTAGAGTCCTGATGCTCCCTGTTTTGCTATATTGCTGCAAGACATTGACGCTACCCAGTGAGCTGAGATGAAGACTGGACTCCTTTGGTACTGTGTTTCTTCGGAGAATCCTTGAATACTGCTGGTTTGACTTTGTGTCGAATGAGTGGGGAGTCATCTGCTTTGTGATGGGGCATCAGTTATGGCATTATGGCCAGTTGGCACGATTCCCTGAGAGCGATCTGGCTTGCAGGATCCTCATTGCTGAGGACCCAAGCAGCTGGGCCAACCAAGGGGATGCCCACGTAAGACCTGCCTGTGGCAGATAGATGGCCATTTTCGGCAGGTGGGACAAGACCACGTGTTGGCCTGAGGGGTTGACAACCAGGATTCTGAGTAGTTTCATCAAACAGTGGGTGCAGCAACATGCTGTACCAGTGCGTCCTCCCCAACCAGACCTGACCTGAAAACCCCAGCATCTAAAGCATGCACACGTGTGAATGTTTCTCTGATGCCTGAGATTTATGACCTGTGCATTTTGTATCATTTGTATCACCGGGGATTTATAAATCAGACTTTTGCTTTTCACATGAAAGGCAAGTTTCATCATTTCCTCTCAACAATGCCACAAGGGAAAGTGCTTATGACAAGTCTTAACCTGATATGGGTATAAGTACTTTTTTACGTCAAAGACCATTTTTCTAAATCTGAACTTTGGCATGGATTTGACCACTATCTAAGATGAAATCTGTACATGGGGAAGTTTTATAAATTTATAAATGAATTATTAATAATAATAATAATAATAATAATAATAATAATAATAATAAACAATTGCAGAGAGCTACACTATTAGAGTTTTGTGGCCAGATGGCTCCGATTTTATAGAGTATGGATGCCTGGAAAACCGATACTTCGGTACCAAGTCAATGGCAAAATTCTGAAAACATGATGGTACTTGTTTTTCTGTAGTTCTTTCAGAACTGATGGGGGAAGTATGTATGCCTACGAGTGTTTTCGCTTACCTCTGAAGTCCCCCCCCATATAAAAAAGGTCATACCTGAAATAAAATGCTTTTGAACAACTGGCACTACATTTATGAACCTGGGGGTATGCCATTAAAGTAGCTAAAGAAAGGCAGACTTCCCCGAAAAAGTCAGACTCAAAGTACCGGCATCTCAAAACTTAGCCTCATGTCGTTCCATTAATGCAGTTTAGCTTTAACTATTCAAGGCTCATTCAAAATAGACTTGCTTAGTTTCACTTTAGTGCGCAAACCCACGATATTTAAGAAGCCCAGATGAATGGATGAACGATAGATCAACCAAATGAGTCAGAAAGCCTGTAAAACGAGAGCGTCGCAGAACAAACGCTAAATGTGTAAGACTAAACGTGTAAGTTAAATGTGTAAGTTACGTAAATGTTACAAGTGCCAAGTACAGTGGTATGGTGGTACAATAGTTTATGCTGTTGCCTTACACCACGAAAGTTCCTGGTTTGATCCCCATAGCCACCGGGGAACCTTCTGGGTTGACTTCACCTGTCATTCTTCCTGCATAATGTTATTCTGTATTATTTGATCTCCGTAAAATACTTTCAATCGCATCAGTGTGAAACGTCCTGCACAAATAACCGTATCTTGTCTTTGCTATTTTACTAATAAACTTTCAAAGTAGACTGTGACTAAACAAAATATAAAAATATCTTCCTGTTCATATATAACAGATTTTTTTCAGTTTCAGTTAATCCTGCTTCATGGAATACCCCCCTGCTTCGTGGAATACCCCCCTGATCCGGTTCAAATACTGACAGACAGGATAATGTTAACAGATCATAAACCAGTTTCTAATAATGTTGCTTGCATGGATAGAAATACTTTTACTTTAACTTATTTTTAAAGTTTTAGACTTGTTGCAATAGGTGACACAATCATTTTCTCGCCCTTAATTTTCCTATGGCCCATTTTGAAAACTGTAAATAAATGTGCAAATAAATGCCTTACCTGTGTTTAACTTATTTATTATTCTATATATCATTTCCATATTTTTTCGGCAGGGTACTGCAGTCGTAATGCTTGTGCCATAAAATTCATTATTAGCACATTATTGTTTGCTTTAAATATATGTGAAGGCTACGTATCACTGCTCTTTTTCTGCAATGTTACTATTAATTTCTTTTTATATATTACTTCAAAGCCACTGTTGTTGTTTTTTGTAATGTTCAAATGTTTTTGATAAAGGGGTATATTTTGAAATACATGAGATTTGTTGTTTTGTTTTTTTATTGTGGTATCTAGAATTGTGCAGCTTAACTGCTATTGGCATTGACTGCTAAACTCTTGGTATCGTGATATCCCTAGCAGTAACACCACTGGAGGTATCGTGATATCCCTAGTGGTAACACCACTGGAAAGGCTCGCAAACTGCATCTCTGCATCTATTTGCACGTTCGGCCACATCTCAATTTCAGCCTTGCTAACATTCTTATTTTTACAGTTTGCCACTATCGAGTGGATGATTTGGGCTTTGTTGCAAGTTCCTTTATATGTTAATAATATTTCTTAGGGGGCGCTTCCAAGATGGAGCTCTAAAGCCAATCAGCTATGCACGATTTCACAATCATTCGATTTATAGATTGCAGATCTGGGAGAGTGGTCTACAGATATTTTTTGTGTGTAAGTTATGGCTTTTGCATATGTTCATTTATTCTGAATCTCACTTACGTGCTTTTCAAAAATAATCTTAGACCAAATGGAAGATGGTTTCTATGCATTTTTTTCATAAATGAGGCCCTAGATTACCCACCTTTGTATTCTTGTGCACTGCGGTTCTGGAGGTAACCTTGTTACTTTCCTCTCACCATCCAATCATGATGAATCCTTACAACTCAACATCTGCATATTTGATTCAAGCAGTTCAGCTTAAGTTGAATGCTGAGGAGTACGAGGGTAGTGTATTGCAAACAACTAAAAGATATTATCTAGTTAGGAAATAACCAATGGTTTAATAACCCAACGCAACATGTCTTTGCAGAAACAGTTGAAAAAAACGTAACATTCATCATAGATTCATCTCTTCACTAAGATACTAAGTTTTTTTTTTTAACCATTATTTCAAAAACCAGAAAGATATTAAATTTGTATTTCTTTGGCAAAGACATATAATGGCTATGCAGGTGCTGGAATGTGTTTGACATATACAGTCCTCGTTTTAATGAGTTAATTAATGTGTGGAATGTCAGGTCACCATTTATTTGTGGAGATGTGGCAAGATAACCTTCAGCCACGTATGCAGGACACCCTGAAGAGATGTGATATGTTCTCAATTAGCTAGCATAGTGGTGTCGTGATACTGCATGCTCCTGGGGACAAAAGTTAAGTGCTTTTGCTCCTTTGCAGCTTACGCAATGCTAAGTTAAAACTAATTTAAAATAATAAAATTCCCTTTTTCTTTCCTTGCTGTGTCATATATTCATCACACGTGAACCGTTTGACTAGGCCAAAGTCACGTCTTTCTTAAAGTTTCATGTTGCTATGTTACCGTATCAAAGATGTCAAATAACGTTCCAGCTGAAAGCGAATCGTCACCTTTAATATTTCCTCCATTGTTGACACGCGATACTGACAGTCAGCAGTGTAAGATTTTCAAACATCATTTGCGGTCAAAAACCAGAAATGTCTCATTTCAAAGCTTGGTGCGGATAAATGCATTGTTTTCTTACTGTTTCACTGCGTGGGAAACTAATTTTAAATTTGTTTCTGGCAGATGTCATGGATGGGTGCCACAATCCATACAGATAAAGCAAGAGAAAACCCTGATGCAGACAGAACCCCAGTATTCTGGATGTTCTTGTGCATGTGCTTGTGATGCCACTTTGATGTCTTGTTTAATAGGCATGGAAAGATGCAGGTCTGCACCCATAGCCTCCAGGATAGGGACCCCCCACGATCCTGGATAGGGTAAATGGATGGATGGATGGATGGATGGATGGATGGATGGATGGATGGATTTTCAGAAAATGGATGGATGGTTGGATGGCTGGATGGATGGATGGGTGGGTGGAAGGATGGAAGGATATGGAAAAATAGCACACTATAAACATATAGCTGTCAAGAAGTCGATTTGGAATAAGTGCAGTAAGGCTGCACATCCAATTAACCTCCAAGTAAAAGTGCAAGTTAGTGTTGGGGTAAAAGCTACACAACGCATTTCAGACATTATAAGAAGCTGAAAAAAGACAAAGTCCAACTCTGAGAGCATTCAGGGAACACAGAGTGATGTAGGTTTTGTTGAACTTTGCATCTCTACAACGAGAAAAAGATGATTTTAGCTTTAACCTTTTCTTTCTTTTTCAAATGGCAATGCTGCGGGCACTTGCTAAAGAATGTGTTGTTTTTGCATTTTACATAATGTATTTTAAGGTAGGACTGTATATGCCACCATTCACTTTTTATTTCTATTTCTATTAAATCTGTAGTGACAGTGTGGTGACCTCTGCTCAGAAGTATTATTTATTAAGGAGCCACTGGTTGTTGGCCACACTGTCTGATGTAAGGTATTTTTTTTCTCACATAATTCCACATACACATTTTAATACCTGGGATATGTGCAGCTGGGACAAACATGGTGCTTTAATCCTGTTTTGAAATTGTTATCATATCGATCCATTTCCTTCCTTGCTTTGTTATTCTTCTGTTGTTTCATCTTCCTAAGCACAGACACTTACAAAACCACCCCTTGTGTTTGTAGGCTGAGGCAAAAAAAACACAGAATAAAGATGAAATACATGTGTGTGCAAATGCTGACAGTCTGCCATCTGTCCAAGAGATCAGATTTATGCTGCCAAATATCTTCATATTTCACTCCATGTTCCCTGAAGAAACATCACTTTAAAGGGGGCCACATGGACAGAGCTGGACCAATGACACCCAAAGGTCTTTCATTTTGCTTGGGGTGCCACTGATGTAACTGAGTGATGTGTGTTTTAGCTTGCTTAATGGGCATTATGGA
>JAODLC010000038.1:24144410-24159776 GCA_026781145.1 Hippopotamyrus pictus | reverse complement strand
CTAATCAATAGATAGATAGATAGATAGATAGATAGATAGATAGATAGATAGATAGATAGATAGATAGATAGATAGATCCACAGGTTTATATACACATAGTTTATATAAAGCTTTGTCTGGTTTTCATGCCATGATATAAGTACTTAGCACTACCTGATAAGTGTGAAAGTCCACATTTCCCGCTTTGACGGAGGCCTCAGTGTCCCATGACCTCTGCTCTGGCTGTCTTTAAATCAATAAATGCTTCAAGATTTCTAGAAACTGCATTTAAATGACTGCTGGGTTCAACTACTTCTTTTCTTTTTCTTCTGGTCTTGTATGAATAGACTGGAGGCAGATTTATTCACTTTTTAATTTTCATACTTTGCATAAATATCGTAAGCCAAATCGGACTCTTCCACAAATCAAAAACTTCATCTTTGACTCTTCAAATGTAGCCCTACATTACAATATTTCTGTGGGGTATGTTAAACAGGGTCGGAAAAAACATTCTTACTGTAAATGTTTTTCATGCTTTATATTTGAGTAACTGTATTCAATCAAGACCGTATTTGAGACTACATTTTCTCTATATCTAAAGGTATTCATTTTGAAAATTAGTTTTTGTTTTTAACTTATCCGTTCAATGCTTAAAAATTTGAGACGCATTCCTTGTGGTATATGCACACTTCATGAATCTGTCGTAATTTGGACTTTCTGAGACAGGTGAGCCTACAGGAAAATGCACAGCATTCATGAGTTCTTTCACTCATTCGCTGTTCTCGGTACCATAGCAACAAGGCTCCCTTTACAATCAGAGTAGAATTTCAGCCCTTTGCTAATTTCTGTCTGCTAAATGTCACGCCATCTATAGAGAATCGGGGAGACTGACAGATGGCTTTTGTATGAGTGCGTGTGAAAAGCAAGTCTTGTGGAATTTCACAGTGCATGAGAGGATGATATTGCTCGGCAGTGAAGCATCTTCAGAGATTCTTTCGATATAGAAGAAAATCTGTTGATTTCAAATTACTATGTGAAGTAAACATTCCCAAGTATCTTCCTCTTAGTTATAATTGTTTTTTTTTTTTTTTGGAAATTATTCATTTGGTACCTGTAGAAAATTGTTCCTCGTGAAAAATTAATCATATGCAATTACATAGCATTTTATTTCTCTTTATTGCACTAAATTATTGTAATCTTTTTGCGTCACTGAAATTATTACAGCTTAACATGATCCCAATCCTAGCTGTCATGCTGCTTCTTTAATCTTTTAAGTTGTTTCTAGTCTTTGGCGAAGTTTTTCCTTTTTCCTGCTCCTTTCATACTTAAGTAAAGTGTAATGCATGGTACACACATATCATTAAAAAGTGTGGGTGGTTTTCATTTTCCGTTCCTTTTGATTTCATAAATATTCAAATCAAGTTTAAAATAAGATGTGTAATACAGACACGGAGGTTCTGGTGTTCACATTGGTTTTCACATGGTGCATCTAAAAACAACATAATTACTAAGAGGTTAGTAAGCTAGTACTCCAGCTACGTTTCTTATAAAAATACACACACTGTCCTCTCCCCTCCAGTGACAGCATTACTTTTTAGTCTGGTTGGTGATAATTTTGGATATTAAAAGGTATTAAGAGTGTTAAAATTGCAATAAAAAAACATATTTGTCTTGCATCCAAATACTCTGAAGTATAGTTAGAGTATAATAAGAAAATAACATTGTGAGAAATGTGTGGGTTATGTCAGCAATAGCACTTAATATTGGTTGAGTATCTAGTACCTTGTTAGTCCAATTTACAGTACCAAAAAGGATACTATGGCTTTGAAAATATGAGTAAACATACGTGTTTCAGTATTGTTTCAACCATTACATCTTTCTATTTCTGAGACCATAAGAATGCAAAGAACTGTCTCAAGGAAAAGTCTTTTACATTTTCTTTTTAATAGCATTCAGCCTCCCGGCAATTACTGAGATCCAGTCTTTTCGTAACAGCATAAGTAACTAAAAATTATATAGCTACAGGGAAATTTGAATAGGGAACATGGGAGGGGGGGGGGTGAAAAAATAGCACCACTAATCTGCAGATTTTCAAGCCAAAGAATGGCAAGAAAAATAAAAATGACCAGTAATGGTACTCATTAATGCCAGATAAGTACAGCACCTTAGATGATAATCCAGACTAGTTTCAAGTAATTGGTGAACAGATGCCATATGTCATACTTTACTCTTATATTGTGTAATAAATCAAACATTTTTATACCAATCAATAAATCAGCATTTTTGTATTCCTGTGAAGTAGACGTTAAACAATAACAACAATCTGCATAACTAACATAAATGTGGAGTTTTAATTTGGTCTTGGGATTCTTAGCTTGTTGGGTTCTAGCTTAAATTAGCATTTTTCCATTGGTGTGTATTTCCTTTATGTGCTCATTTCCAGCCAGTGACTGTAACACAAACACAGCTCATAACCGACCCATCGTAATGTCATTGTTACAGTTAGTAAATATGCGTTCTATGTCTTATAAAAACCATCATTGTCATAAGCCTTTATGTTTGGAATTTTCTAGCAATGCAAAAAGAGCAAGTGGTTGGCTTGTTTTTGCTTTCATAGAAAATTCCATACAACACTCAACTTTCTTAGGAAATCTTGTCATGGTTTGCCATTGTACTAGCTGTATATTCCATTTAGAGCGTCTTCATATTTTAATTTTCACAGACCTCTGGGTGCTTGAACATAAGGTGTTTTTAGGGGGGAAAAATTGAAAATGTACTGAATTTTGATAAGACCCTTGCCTTGGTGGTCTGGGGAGGGGATTAAAGTGTGGGGCGGGGGGTGTCCATCGTCTAAATAAGCGCATTAAAAGGGCTGAATCCGCGGCGGGCCCCTCCCTCGACATACTGTAGGTGGTGGAAGAAGAAAGAATGAGGGCAGAACTCAGCGCCAGTATAAATACCAGCGCCCCCCCTTCTCGGCAAAGCGCTTGATGGAGCACAGTTAAGCAGAAGCTAATACCCCCACAATGCAACAAGAAGCACTTCTGGGACTCACTCCTGCCAGTCAGAATCTGTGTCCATAATACTTGACCCCCAAATACTTCTTGATTTCACTTTAATTATCTTAAATGTTGCAGCTCATGTTTGGTTAATAAACCTGTATTTCATTTATTGCATTGTATTTATTTAGTATAACATTGTGGTTAAACCTGCTGCATGTCCCAAGATCTGTTACAGAAAAATTATTTTCCCCCAGGGACAAATAAGGTTTATCTGTCTACCTACCTATACCTACTTAACTAAATAACTGAACGTAAACATTAGCATACTGGTTTTTTTTCTTCTTCGTATATTGTTACTGTATTTACACTGATAAATTTCAGTAAATTTAATCCACAAAATACATACCTTGCATTTTGTATTTGTTTGCCATTTCTTAAATTCATTAAATGAAATAATAACCAAACACACTCTGAATTCTTTGTGCAGAAAATCCAATGTTTATACTGTAATGTTGTGAAACATTTAAAATGAAATGCACCCTGTAATACACACACAGCCTCAGCACACCTACATGTAAAACTAAATAGCACATCAACATGTCATGCACAATTTATATATAATAGGAAACTCATTTTGGAAATTATTACATAATATCAGGGTTGCAGTGTAATTTTTTACCACACAAGAACATCACTCAGCTATCTAAACTGCTGATGTAACTTCAATGTCCAGTTAGGTGCTGTGTGCTTTGCTCAATCCGTTTGGTCTGTGAGTGTTCATGAGATTTCCCTTCTGAATCAGCAAAACTTTGCACATAATTAGCCAGCTTTGTTTGGAATCACATATTCTCTTTGGGTAGCAGCACTGAAAGTATCAGCTACCACTGGAAAGCTATAAAAATAACATGGTACTTATTACCTGTAAACAGCATTGCAAGACCTAATACAGTGGGCCTATTCAGAGATGGTGCGTGCATTCATAAACTAAGGACAATTGGTAGCTTTCAGAAAGAACTTTGCCTCTTTCAATCCCTAAAGTGCAACCATCATGCTATAGCAGAATATTTTGAAAGCCGGACTGGTAACTAAAGGAAAGCCAAAGCATAAACAACTGCAGGTCGACTACATTTCAATATAAGGACCGATGTCTCTGCTGCAGGGAACAATGCAAACACTGAAGTGTCAAAGAGCTGCACTTATCGTCAGGAGTTTGTAGGGGAGGGTTAGGCAGACTGGCCACCTTCGACCCCTAGTGGCTTTTTAGTTCAATATCAAACTACATTTTTTTGCTGCTCTCCTCTTAAGTCTTTTGCTTTTTGTTCTCTCTCTCCAAAAATACAACCTTTCCGAACACCTGAAGTGCAAAAGGTCTTGAAGTAATCAGATTTTGAAGGACATTGATGTCATAACAAAATATCTAAATAATTTAAAGGATATATTGTAAAATTGCATGTTATGATGCATGCAGAAGATTTACGATGCATCAAAACAACAATTTAGTTTGCCGTCAAGCAAGGATATACACAAATGGCATATCTAACAGCTTTTGATTGTTTAGCGCGTATTTGCCAGATTTTCACTTTCGAAATATGTTAGGGTATTAAGTAATAAATGACAATATCTGTTAGACACTGCAGTTTGAACCATGTCAATTTAAAAAAGCTGACAAAAACACATTTTGCTATTGCAGACTGTTTTACACCATGGTTCTATCAATCGACATGCCAGATGAAATTAATTTCCATAATTATGCAGCCTTTGTGACAGCATTTGCTTAACTTGGCTAGCTAAGCGCTTTTGGTTTCTGCGTGGATGCAGTCAGGATGTGAAGTAGCTTTGCCACCATATTTGAGTGGGGGGTACCTGTTGGTTACATCATCTTTTTCCCTAGAAACCATGCATATACTCAGATCTTCTCAAGAAGAAACTGCTCAGTGGATGCAAAGTATCCAGGTGTATTTTATCCAGAAACTGCTGTTCTCCTCAGTCCCAGTAGCACTAACACATTTATGACCCTGACTTGTTTTGCATTATTTGTCTAGTTTCATTTTAAATGTACAATTTAAAAACAAACAAACAAATAAACAAATCCTTTGGCAGAATAGAATCCACTCAAACTGCACGCAACACCCCCTGATTCCAATATTTTTATTGCTGCCAATCTGCAAAGACAGTATATTTAGTACCATAATCAGACCCAATCCAGATGGTAAGGTATGACTCTCCACATCGCCAGACCTAATCTCCTTGTGCAAAGAAACTACAATCCAGCAAAAGCCCTCTCCGGCACTGTGGCTGACACGTCCTGTGACCATGATGCCAGCCCCTTCAAGCCTTGCTTCAAGGTAGATGGCAGCCCGCAAGCATGCGGGCCAGGGAAGGGGTGAGGATTAACAGAGAATTCTGTGGAGGCACTGTCTACCATCTGGATAAGGTTCGATTAGTCTCATTCCCATCCCGGATCCTTTGACGAGGGCTGAGGACTCGCTACTGGACAAAACACAGCGTATGTCTGGCCGTGTTTGTGGTGCGATCGCTCTCCATGAGTAAGAGTGCACGCATGCCACGTGTGTCCACATGAGGGAGCGCTAGTTAAAGGCGCACTGTCATAGCACAAACAATTTAAATGATACGGTCACTGATGGGAAAATTCTTACCTTGATTTGCATTTTTTTAATGCAGATTTGTTCAGCACTAAGTGGCTTAGAAAAAAATATTTTTCTGACAATTATATTGTATTCCATGGTTTCTGCCTTCTTGGTTTTTACTGAAATCAAAATTCTGAAGAAGACATTTACTTAATCTATGAGCAACAAAAGCATACCTTAACCAAACAAAGACATTCATCCCTCTTTTATACAAGCCCTGATTAAACTACAGACATGATGAAAGGAAGATCAAAGCTTCCATTTCTCGCTTGTGTTTTTTTAATATAAACGGGAAATATTTTGATTTATGTTCAAAAATGCTTAATTGCAGTGACAGATTTTTTTTTTAGTGTTCACATGGAAAGGTTTTCAGTTAAACAAATGAGGGTTGTAGTATTTTTATTTAAAATGCAGGACTTGGCCAGTATTTGCAGGAATTAGAGGTAGCTATCTAATCAGAATGTTTATGACCTATACAAAACACAATAATACTTCCTGTGGATCACCTGAACACTTGTTTTTCTTTGTGATAGTGATGTCATATAGTGACCAATGGAGATGGGTTTGTGGCCATCTCAGAATCGAATCAATCGAGTATTACTGGTTAAATAAGCTGAATCTGGGGAAGTGTAATACTGTACAAAGCCGTGAAATAATGTCTGTGGTAAACAACCCTGTAATATCATGATAAGGGAATAAAAAAATATAGAACAATATCTGCATCCTGGTCGTCACCAAATACTGGAACTATTATATAATCATTAATAATGGTTCACTTTTTTGCTATTCACTTTTATAGTCAAGAGTATGTACAGACAGATTTTTTGGCAGAAAATTTGTAAAATTTTATGAGCACTTAGCTAGTGCTTGGTATGACCCACTTTTGTCTGCAGAACCACCGCAAGCGTAGACAAGCCGTGCATTCTGAGAAGCCATTCCGCAAGCCACAATTGTACTGAGCTGTTATTTTTGAACTCATGGCCTTCCTGCTAGTTTTAACGAGTCTGACCATTCCCCTGTAACCTCTCATTAACAAGGTGTTTTCACTTACTGACTGGATGTTTTTTGTTTCTTACACAATTCCCTGCAAACTCTAGATGTTGTATTCTGTGATGGTCCCAGGAATGTGACCATTTATGAGATGCTGGAAACACCACATCTGACAACAATCACACCTAATATTATTCAAGATTGCCTAGATCATGTGTCTAGCTAAACAGCAGTTGAGCCTCTACACTCTGTGTCTCCTGTATGTTCAGTTGGAGCCACATGATTGACTGCCTGTGTTTATCAGCAGGTGTAAACCGAATAAACTGACCTCTAAGTGTCATAATCAACATTTATATTTATATATTTAATGATGCAACAGTTGTGTACCAAGAGTACATTGTCTTAGACAAAGACAAAGAGTACATTTTATCATGCCTTTCGCCTTATTTTGCTCTTCATTTTTCTGTGTGTTTGGTCACATTTTCCTATGTCCAAAAACATCAGCCATTTCACACTTGGAGATGTATTTGGAAATTGAAATCTTAGTCTTAGATTTAGTATGACCTTGTTTGATTTCTCGCTTCAGATATTACTCTTGCATTGCAGCAAGCCCATAAAGTAAAATTTCACACTTACTGAGGCAGTCTCCCAGTCCTGCTGAAAATGTTCAACTGCTTAAGCTTTTCGACTGGAAATTAAGTTGTCAAAACAGGAGGCCCATACAGGAAATGCTGTATTTATGTATGCATGGGCTCTGTGATTCACAGCATGAGGAAATTGCTTATCTAAATACTTACTCAAAGAAATGAATATATATCGTGTGGAACTGTGCAAAACTCATTGGGATAGTGGATGAGCCCCAAATTCCTGATAGTTATTCATGGTTTTCAGCAGTTTTTTAGAGCTTCTATAAAAACGCAAAAGCTACAACGGAGCAGAGACTTGACACCTTGCTAGCCTCTTACACCTTTTACGCTACTTAAGATGAATCTGCACAAAACAATTCTGATATCATCAATTGATGTTTATTTGACTGGCTTGTGCTTTACATCCATCTTCCAACCGTTTTTCCTGAGAAGGAACATGGAGAACCCTGGGGCGAGTCCCAGAGAGTATCAGTCACAAAGCTCAGCGTGGGATGTTAGTGCAAGGCATATACCGTACTCGTTTCTGTGTATATTTCTCATTTCTCATTAGTCAAGGTATCATATTACTATGGACTAATTCTGAATGGCTCTTATTTAGATAGAAGCCATGAATAGTATGGTACCCAGGTATGGTATGGTACCCAGGACCCAGGGATAATGTTAAGAGATTTAAGTTCTCCATTTGGCATAGTCATCTTCTACTGCCATATGTCAGAAATGGTGAATGACTTGTGATGTTGCTTCTTGTCTGATCCTGATCATTTGTTTTGTTTTTCAATCTTCTGCATACAATTAGCTGACTTCGCTTGCCCATAAAGCGACCCCACTTGAAGAAAATGGTCTCGATGTTTTTTCCTGCCATTTTTTTCTTTGTAATATAATGAAACCAGTATGTTTTCTTGTTCCCAGCTCTAGAAGGTTAACAGGTCACATGTTTTCCATAGCTTTCCTGATCAGATTAATAATCAAGTATGTTTGCTCTTTACATCTTTAACTTAAATGTTCCTATAACATTATAAATAAATGAAAAACACTGGAATAAATCTCCATTTCATCCACCCAAACAAAACACTCACCCCATATTTAAAATGTACATAAAATCATAACTTTTAAAGAATTGAGACAAACAGTTTCCAGGTTTAATTGGAGAGTTCTCAGTAGAAAATCAATACATTGTTTTTCTCTTTTTTTTTCTTTTTTTTTTTTACCAATCCTTTGTTAAACAACTGTTATGGAGCAATGCATTTAATTTGCTCTCCTCTGAGAAACAACAAGCTTCTTATTCATTTTCATGTTGGTTCAATTAAAACTGAATAGCAAAAAAAAATGCTAAATGAAATTTATGAAATTCAAACCATATAAGTGTAATCAGTATCTAAAATTTTCCACTTTTATAACCGTGTATCAGTGTTTTCTCTCTGGTTGACCACAGCTAGTGTCTCCTGCATACTTCAGTCATACTGTATGTTCCTCAGTGCATGTTTCTTGTGGTGGTCTTCTTGTATTAAGGCTAGTTCTGCTCTTAATGTTAATGCTTAGACAGGGTCATGTTACACATATCGATTATATTTGTTTTCCTTTCTACGTCGATGACATTCAGCGTAATTCAAGGGAATTAATAAGATACTGCTCTGAGGAGCTATTTAAATCATGTCATGTTGGATAGCTGAGCAGTCTAAGTTCTCGATTCTTGGTCCTAAGAGTATCTTTTAATCACCTGAGAGATATATGGAGCCTCAGAGAGCAATGAGCTCTATAAGATGTGTCTTTACACCATTTTATCACAATCAGCACGCCACTAGTGAGGCTGAAGAACTGGACTGAAAGGTGCATCATCTAGAGTAATGTCATTTATTGCTCAGTAGGAGTCAGCACTTAAAATATATATATATATAGATAAGCAGTTATATATATGGCCAAAAATACTATTCTTCAGCCATAAAGAAGGTTCCTCTTTGTTCCTCTCATTCTTCATTAGCAGGCAGAAAATCAGATGTAAATTTCTGATCATTACCATGTTTTACTTTTGTGAGTTGAGGGAAGGTCATGCTCGTGCTGTTTGAAAAATGTCTTAATCCTGACAATATACAGTATCTGAGAGCTTTTTAAAAGAAAAACCAAGGGTGTAAATTTGCGGTCAAGATTTTATCTGAATATACATTATTTATGTAAAAATCCATCCATCCTCTCCACCCTTTTCTGTAACTGCTTATCTGGTACAGGATTACTTTGCATGCCTTCTGTATTTGCTATAGCACAGACTTCTACCTATAAACTGAAATGCGGAGACGCTGTGGCAGCTGCAAGTTTCATGCAGTTCTTAGCTATGTTTGAATAATAATTGTGACTACTGTAAGCACTGTATAGTGATTATGCCACATTTGACATTCAGTGTCTGAAGGACTGAAAATGTTTGCAATTGGCATTTTCAGAATGAGCTTTAATACCCATCTTGACATGTACAGAAGACACACCATGTGTCCTGTTAATTTAAGTATGTGAAAAAGGACTGGAAGATATTTGGCTTTATGCTTGGGAAAACTTTGTACTCAGTGTATTTGAACTAAACATCCTATTTTCTATTCTGTTCTACTACTGCTGTTAATCCAGAAGCCTGTTTTACCATCATGATACCGTCACAACTTGTTGTGATTATTTTTGTGCATTTTGCTTTTGTTTTAATCAGCCATTCATCAATTGATTCTGGAATCAACCCATCTTTTTAAAAGTCAAAATATGTGTAACAATAATTATTATACATTCTTAAAAGAATCATCTCATATTTCAAAGCTTTTTGTCTGGGAAAATTGAAGACATCCAAGTGTAACTATTATTGTACAGATTGTGCTTAACGACATGAAAGAAGAACATATATATTTGCATAACTTGTTTGCTTGTGGTTCAAAAACACAGAATAAATGGGTGTTAGCAGATCACCCCCCCCCCCGAGCCACGTTCTGCACAGGAGCCAGAGCCATCAGAGTCGGATTTGTGTTTGCAGTTAGTTTTGTGAATATGAATGATTGAACATCTCGTTTTACCTAGAGCATACAGCAGAGCGTGGTTTGCAGAACGGTCTTAGCTGGCCAAGTCAGGGAATCACGGCTTGCTTTCCAGATCTGCTTATATGGAATTAACATATTTCGGTAAAATGCCACAAAGATTTTTTGGGGGTTTTTTTTGGGTGTTTTAGGGGTGTCAGCTCCCATTTATAAACAGATCATTCAAAGACATTTCTTTCCCTGTCTCAATATGAAGATAAGTGTCCTGTCTTCCCCTGTTTAGTTCGCCTACATGTGTTTAGCAAATTCACTTTCAAAGCAACACATAAGAGATGAGAGTTTAGGATCAACAAGCTCCAACAGCAATTATTCTCCATTCACCAAAGCTACACAATTCTCAGTCAAAATCTCATTTTCATTTTTATCAAAATGTTTCCATTCACCAAATCCACAAATGCTAATCATTAACATGTTTGGTCAAACATTGCAAAAATACGTTCGCATCTGTTTCTGTTGGATGCACATGATTTCATTCCACTTTGCTTAGAGTTGCTACTTTTGAGGCAGAGCTTCAAGCACCCAGTGACTAAAGAGTTTTGTTATTGTAAAACGCATTTTAAGTTCATTATATTAATAGAAAAGTATTACTGTCAAGTGATTTCATTTGAGAGTCAAAGGGTATTTATCTTTCCAACGGTCACTGTTTAAAGCACCCAAAGTAACAGGCTGATGTTAAAAGAGCAGTTTGGTGCTTTTGCCTCATAAAAGCATAATTTAGGTCATAATCATTCTCATTAGGAATGTTTAAAACCCATTATATTAACAAGAAAATCTGCCTCAACTATCCCTTAACTGCTACCATTTATAAACAGACATATTTTGAAGAGCAACATTTAATCTGGAGAAAAATACAAAGCTAAAATGTCTGTGGCATCACTTAAAACAAGATCACTTAGGATTGCCAAAGTTTCTGTCAAGGTTGTGGCTTGCATATTTTGAACGAATATCTCGTATCAGTCTGATTTCTGCAAGGTGTTACTTTAAATGCTTCGTAATGCACACCAAGATTTTTTTAACATAAAATAGCAAAATCAAAGCTAAAGGAATGCAGTAGGATCCAGGCAGGTCAAGATGCTGTTTTTACGCTCAGGGCTTCATCAGCTTGATCAGATTATCACGACACCATGAGGCTCACAAACATAACCGCTACATGAGTATGGACCATTCATAAACAAAGTAGAATACTACTGTATAAATTGCTGAGATTTTTCACAAGTATCTTACAGATTTGTCCATTGAGCAGGGAGGGAATTCCAAAGCTTGTATTTATTCCTTTTAAGTAAACATATCAGCACTGAACACACGGGTCTAAATAGTGTTATACGGCCTAGGTGAATTTTTTAATGAGGTTCATATTTTACATGGGGGGACATGCTGCTCGACTTGTTATCCCAGGGTGCACATGCACACACTCACACCCCCACTTCAGGCAGAGAACCCAACGCAGCGAATCCACCTCCTGCAGGGAGCGATCACAGCACACGAGCATCACAGCTACCTGACCCAGCCCCAGAAGGTCCAGCACGTCCTGCTAGGCAGATACACCCCCTTGGTTTTTAAAATATACTAACTGTCATTTAATTTAATAAATGCATCATTTCCTCCTTCTAAAAGATGTCTGAGCTCAAAATATAGATTTGGCCATAAAATACTACTACCAAACTAATACTATAAAAAATTATGCATGCAGTACCTCTCGTCTCTCCCTTTTGTCTGCCATGTCATTTAAGGTCAGTGAAATGTCAGGGCAAGTCCTACATCAGCATCTTGGGCATTAATGAGACTGGGTGGCACCCTTTACTAATTGGATCAATCCATGTGACTGATATTGAGATTAAACTTTGACCTTTTTGTAAGATAATACTGAACAAAGTCAAGCACTGGGGAGGGGAGACTGGGTAACAGTACAGCAGAGATGCTGAGACTATCTAGGCTGCTCATATGTCCTGTGGCTTCCCTTCCCAGCCTCTTCAATCCCTTCGAATATAATTGCCCGATAGGGCCCCATTGCTCGATAATTCTTATTTTCCTCAGCTAATTATTTTTTGCCCAGAACAGACTCTTTGAATGTATCACCATCTGTTGGTTTCGCTGTAGGGCAATCAGGCAATTAGGGATAACTCTCTCTTTTTTTACTTTTAAGACGACACCATAATGTTTTGGGATTATGTTTCAAAATGACTGTGTCCTGTTGCTCTTTTGTTCCTTTATCTGCAGCAGCCCTGACTGTGAAGGGCAGATATATTGATGAATGAAGGAAAAAAATAAGGTGCCATTAAACACTAGCATTTTACCTTATTTGTGTATTTTTGCACTGATATTCATCTGTCAAATTATAACCCTGTTTTGAATTTGAAAAACTTCCTGTTTATACATTCAAGAGTGAAATGCATGGAAAGTTTTTGTTGTCATCAAGCTTGGCAGTATTACACAGATTTTCATGCAAGCGGGTTATAGAACTAATTATGTGTGTTTACCAGAAAAAAAAGCAGATTATTTAATTTAGTTTTCTGGCTTTAAGAGCTAAGTAATTAGCAAGTAATCTTTCTTGAAGCCAAAGAATGATACCTCAATGATATTATACAGAGTATAGGGAGCAGGCAGTTGCTAGATTTGTCGTCATCTATGATGTGTTTATGATATTGAACTGGGCCCTTTTTCCTTAACTACAAAAGGCTGTACTTAAATCATTTCTTCAGATGAAAGCAAGATATTTTATTGCTTGGAGTTGCTGTGTGACGTGCTTCTGTCAAGTAAATCTGCCAGTACACTATGACACAAGAAGAATACCCTTCAGCGGTATGACCCTGTCACCTCACACTCACCCTTCACACAAACAATTACAATTGAACTCATCTTACATTAATCACTTTCGAGGAGAAAATGCAGTACATGCAGTCTGTTTCCAAATAAATTCTCACCACGTAACCCATGTTTAAAATGATAAAAAATCTAATCTCCCAAGGATATACGAACAGAATGTGAAATGACTTATTTCTAAACTCCATGCCAATGTTTCAAAGACTGAGGAAAAATATATTTGCATTTTCTGTTTGCTTATTTATACAAAACAAAGTTTAAAAGCCTGACATGTCTTGTCTTTTTCAAGAAGAGGCATCCAATTAGAAACTATTCTACTCATTAATTTTTCATCATTTATTCGCATTATATTTTGATTGGTTAACCATAAAGGATGCAAGTGCAGTGGGATGGGTCTTTCCAGGGGGGTCTTGCCGGGTGGGTGTCTCCCTTCCTGCTGCTTCCCTTTTTGACCTCGTATTAGGAGCAGATACAAACACCACTGAGAACCTTTAAGGTGCATAAGAAGTCGCCCACTGGTCCAACGACGGAATCCACACATTTACCAAGGAGCTGAACTGAGTTTATAGACTGAAGTGGACTCTTACAGGCTGACTGACTGTTGGTGGAAGAGGAGATTTTTGTTTTATTGTTTTTTTGTTGATTTTTGTTGTCTATTTTTGTTTTATTGTTTTCCAAGCGTGATTCTAATCCCTGTGAAGTATTCTTATTAAAATGTTTACAATTTGTTCTGCTCAATCAGCGGTTTAGACCAATTCATTCCTAGAGCCAAACCCAAATGCAGATTTCTTTTCTGGCCCAGATGTTGATAACCCATGTTACAGCAATGTTAATGGGGGTGGGGGAGGGGTATCAAGTTCAAGTTAAGCTAAAGTTAAATTTTATTCATACCCAAGGGTAAAATTGCTTTGCAGTAAAGTGAGTCACAAAATAACACTATAACACAATCACATAAACATAATTCCACATAAATGACAGTATGCCTCGGACACACATATCTCACCGTATCTCACAGGGGACTCTAACCCCTACCCCAATCGGACTCTTGCCCTTACCTCACTGGGGACTCTAGCCCCTACCCCAATCGGACTCTTGCCCTTACCTCACTGGGGACTCTAGCTCCTCCCTCACCAGGGACTCTAGACCTTACCTCACTGGGGACTCTAGCCCCTACAACAAACGGACTCTTGCCCTTACCTCACTGGGAACTCTAGCTCTTCCCTCACCGGGGACTCTAGACCTTACCTCACTGGGGACTCTAGCCCCTACAACAATCGGACTCTTGCCCTTACCTCACTGGGGACTCTAGCTCTTCCCTCACCGGGGACTCTAGACCTTACCTCACTGGGGACTCTAGCCCCTACAACAATCGGACTCTTGCCCTTACCTCACTGGGGACTCTAGCTCTTCCCTCACCGGGGACTCTAGACCTTACCTCACTGAGGACTCTAGCCCCTACCCCAATCGGACTCTTGCTCTTACCTCACTGGGGACTCTAGCCCCTACCCCAATTGGACTCTTGCTCTTACCTCACTGGGAACTCTAGCCCCTACAACAATCGGACTCTTGCCCTTACCTCACTGGGAACTCTAGCTCTTCCCTCACTGGGGACTCTAGACCTTACCTCACTGGGGACTCTAACCCCTACCTCAATCGGACTCTTGCCCTTACCTCACTGGGGACTCTAGCCCCTACCCCAATCAGACTCTAGACTCTTCCCCAAAGGAGCCTCTAGCCCCTACCTCTCAGGAGACTCTAGTCCCTATCTAACTGGGGGGAGCGACCTCCATATTTTCCAAAACAAATTAATAAAATAACTGATTTTAATATATCTATAAAGAAATAATATAACTAATTATTGTAGGTAATTATATGGAATGTAGAAGTGATGTAATTTCAGCCTCGTTTCGAAAGTACTAAGACACTCAGTAGCTCTCAGGTTCTCTGGGAGAGAGTTCCAGAGTTTAGGACCATAGTGACTAAAAGCTGCCTCCTCCTTCCTCAGTCGGGTTTTAGAAACAATCAGTAAATTACCCTCAGATGATCTGAGTGATCTGCCTGGGACATACTGTTGGAGAGAGTGATCAGCCCCCCGCAGCTGCTGGCCCACAGAGTATGAGACACGTGCTGTTTTACTTGCAAGGGTACCACACTGTCTTCAGTGCGACACGAAGGTGCGATACGAAGGTGTGGCCCCTGACAGAGTTTATTTATACTA
>JAODLC010000038.1:24125816-24144310 GCA_026781145.1 Hippopotamyrus pictus | reverse complement strand
AAGCGGCAGATAATGGATTGGTGTGTGTGTGTGTGTGTGTGTGTGTCTATATATATATATATATATATATATATACATATATATATATATATATATATATATGTGTGTGTGTGTGTGTGTACACACACAGGCACACACACAGCTGTGGAAAAAAGAGACAGCTCTATACTTTCAAATGCATCTACATTTTAAATCATGGTTTAATCATGGTTGTACTGGCTTAAGGATAGCTTCCAGGCAAATGTTCACTTGTGCACTTGTGTTCACTTGCTTCCTGGTTCAAAATTTCTAAGACAGCAGTACACAAGTATAAGGTGAAGCAGGAGACACTGCAAACAACCAGAAACCAGCCAAGTAGAGGGCAGAAATGCCTTTCTGATGCTAGAGATGACCGCTAACTTATCCAACAGTTTCTCATGAAGCATAGGATAACATCAAGTGACCTTCAAAAGGAATGAGGAATATTTCATGCAGGTGTGAATTGCACTGTTAGGACGTCTCAGGCTCCTATAGGAACAGGACTAAAGTCCCATATAGAAAAGAAGCCATTCATTAATGAGACTCAAGAATATATATACACACACACCTACGCATGTACTATTCATTGTACTGTCCTCTACGTTTTAGGATAATTATACATCAAAACTAGAAAATAGCATATATGGAATTATGCACTGACCAAAACAGTATTAAACAAAAAAATTAATTTGTTGAGGGCAGTGGCAGTTCTTTGGGAAGGGACTCAGAAGGTTCCTGGTTCAAACCCTGTGGTCAGCAGTGTGACCTCATTACTGAGCCCCTGAGCAAGGCCCTTAACCCGATGCGTGCTCTAGGGACTGCCTGACCCTGCTGTCTCCTCTATGCCACTTTCATGAGGTGGCCTCCTGGGATGCTGACCTGAAGGAGCTCCTACATATATGCTGAGCAGTCATTGGCCACTTTTCCTTCACACTCTGATCAAACTCCTCCAAAACCAAAACTACTGGTTTAGATTAAGTGGCCAGGTCATGTGACACTATCACTCTCTCTTATTGGTGGCTTGGTGTGTCCGCACATTTGACTGGTCTTCTGTGTGTGTGTGTGTGTGTGGGTGCATGTGTGTGGATAGGTTTATATTACATTGTGGGGACCAAATGTCCCCCACAGTGAGGTAAAAGCCTGTTACTTTGATGTTTTGGAGACCATTTGTCAGGTCCCCACAACGATCTGTGAATGCAATCAAAAAACTAAAAATGCCAAAAGTCTCATATTTAGTTTGGACTACACACAGTATTTTGAGAAGTGATTTTACACAGTGTATGTGAAAAAGGGACTCGGACAGACTGTAAGCTACACTTTAGGGACAGAAGATCAGGCAATAACTTGTTACTGTAGTACATGTTCTTCTACCTCTAGGCAGATTATCTGTCCAGAAGGCTGTAGTATTTTATAAATTTCACAACGGGGGTCTTCAGCCAGTTTTTTCTTCCTTTTCTTATTTTGGATTAATTTGTGCTTACTAGAATACAAAACCCATTTGATGCTTTGTCAATCTTTTTCTTTCACACCCTCATATTAAATCTGGGGTACCCAGAACATTTAAAGTGCTGCCTCTGTTTTGGATAGTAGTATAGTATAGTATAGTATAGTATAGTATAGTATATTGTTTGCCAGGATTTCTACCAGGAGGGTACTGCATTTACAGACATAATCCCAATGCTGGTCCTAAGATTTAGGCTTTTTGGACCCCTAGACGGATTGGTTCCCCTCACTTCTCTGTGGTTCCCATCTTTTCCACTTTGCCATGCATTCACTTATGCATCTTTTCTTATTGTGTGGAATATTTTTCAAGCTTAAATCACTCGAGCAGCCAATCTAAATCCTCACAAAGCCAAAAATCGTCTTTCATAAAAGATTTGTAAGTGCACCAGTTATTCTCTGCTTGGCCACATGGACAGTAGAGTTGCCCCCTACCTTGTGAGGAAGAGTACACTGTGCCTCACCACCAAACGATTCTCTATGACGTTACCACCCCACTGCTTCTGCTCTGGCATCCTTTTCATTCCCCTCATGATGAGGTACTAATTTGCCCCCCTGCAGTTAAATTTTCACAAGTGAACATTTGCTTTTTATTTATTTATTTTTATTATTCAACGTGCAGATGCTGGGTTTGCAATAGTTATCACTGCTTGGTGAGATTTACTGCAGAGAAATCTGTAGATTACCATTCTGTAGTTTTTAACAGGTGACCATTGTCACTGAAGCTCGGTATAAATGTGTCACATTTTTTCCAGAATACAGTAAAACTCAAAATATCCAGTACTGAGGTAAATACTGTACTGGTATGAACTTTCAGTGGTGCTAATAGAATAATAAGTGCATATTAATCTTAAATAATGAATTCCTCCTGACTGCAAATACGAAAACATTCCACCTCACAATTTGTGACACCTGTAAATCATTCAATAGAATGGGGTTGCCTGTAGTCTACTGCAGGCAGCACAGGGTACAAGGCTATAGAGCAGTTTGGTTGGGGCCCTTTTAAACCAACACACAATATCTATAATGTGTGTATGAAGTGGTATACAGGGGCCTCCAAGGAGGGAGGGGGTGTATTTATGGAAAAACCATAACTCATTATAGACTGTAAATTAGCTTCTTCACAATCCCAAAAATTCGCGCTGCGACAAGTTAGGTGTATTTCCTGAAAGCAGTTAAAGAATGTCAGGCTTATTAAAGCTAATTTAAAAATTCAGATTCATTGGCCTTAAGCTAAAATTAAACCTCAAACTGCATGCCATACAGGTTTCATGAAAGACTGGCTGAAAAGGAGTCCTGTTTAATGAAACCAATTAATAATTAAATCCTATTCTGCTTATGAATCATTAATGTTAAAAATATACACAGCTCCTTTGGTAACACCTTCTGAGAGAAAGTAAGCATTTAAGAGTAATTACTCTATATATACTTCCCCCCACACATCAAATGTGGAAAACTCAGATGAAGATAAACTGAAATGTGTGTTTCATTTAATAAAAAGACATTAATGTTCCCAAAAGTTTGCCGTTTGCCTTTATGAGTTTCTGGTTATTTGTTTTTACCTAAGGCATAAATGCATTTACAATTTTAACAGATTATATTGGAGTTTTTGAGAAGCTTTCCATTAAAATCTGAAAATGTGGGAAAAAATTCATAGCTATACAGACAGGTTGGTGAGTTTTATTGGCAGTGACAGCAGAACTGACAAGAAGTCAGCATGACTGTATCCTCCTCACCGCGATAACATATTGCCTGTGATTTATGTCATCACCAAAAGTTTAGAGTAACTTTAGGGCAAACGGTTTGTGACCTGTCTATCGAAGCGTATCAGCACAGGAAGAAAGAGATCATAAAACTAACATCGATCAAGTCCTATCCAAGTTTTTAAATGCTGGAACACTAGTGACTGCTTGGCCATCGCCGGGTGAATCTCCATCACCTGGGTTCTCTGAGATTTCACACCTTGCTGTTTTATCAGCAGAACCCACACTGTCCGGAACCATGTGTGCCCTCAAAATTCCCTCCACTGCAGTTCGGTGTTGTAAGGATCCTGTTAGAGATGAATGCTATGATGATTCTGGAGCCCAGGCTGCATGTCTACTGCGGCTGAGGATTCTCTAATGCAATTCGCCCGCCGGTCCTTGTTGAATTGGCAGGAGGAAATGGGCAGAGCGTTACTGCCAGGGAGACGCTGACAAGGCCCAAACAGAAGCTCAACACACTCAAGGAGGCCTTGCTTCAAACACTGCAAGTCCCTTCCCACCAGTAAGACTATTGGCAAGGGAATGAAACCCCCACACCCTGCAGCTCTACCCCAGCCCATCCAGCCCGTCCACCTCCTCTATCAAAGCTCCTTTCCTTTCATGCTGAATGTGGAATAGATGGGGCAATGCTTTACCTCAGAAGATAACTAGCTTAAGGGTAGCCAATTATCACCACGCAAATCCTCATGGGAACTGGCAACCTCCAGTGTCCGTTTTTCCAGTGACTTAACCTGGCAGCTCTGCATCTTTCAGATATTTTTGTATGTCTTCCCTAGTCCAGAAAGAGAGGAGGTACCTACCCTGGGGGATTCAACGGTCATGGGAATGAGGCTGGTCAGAATGAAGTCTGCCACATGACAGACAGGTGTGTGTGGGCTATGAGTTATTGAGGTCAGGGGCTGAATGCAGATGACGATGATCTTACTGTGTTGAGACCCTGGCCAAAACTCAGTTGACAAGGAGTGGCATTCGGAACAGCTTGCTGCACGTGCCCAATGGCCAATCAGCTTTCAGACCCAATAAAACCTTTCTTACCATGCCTGCTGCCTGTTTAAGACCCAAGGGATGATGGCCTTCTGCTCCCCAATATCTCTCCGCTGTGCTCCACCTTGCTTCCCATTGAACATATCCCCTCCAGCCCTCCGTCTGCCTCTCCAGATCTGCAGGTGCTGCAGGTACAGGTCTGGTGCCTTTTGCCATATTAAAATTAATTGGTGGCCACAAAAAGAGGAAAATAATCCAGACAACTAAAGGATTTAATAAAGGGACTGAGTTATGACCCTCTAACAATGAATAAAGGAATTGTTTCCTTCCAAACCTTATCTGCTATAGTTTATAAATGGGTTAGCTGCTTTCTATGAAACAGAATTAATAATAATAATATGTTTGCAGTTTGTTTGACCTCAAGGTAAAGGATGTCTTGGGCCCTGTGTGACGGCAGGAGGGACAATGGACTCAGAGGTAGGTATTTGGTAATTTCAGTGATAACATTGCACCATTGATCATGCGTTAGTATTTTGGGAGAATTCTTGCAAATACATGACACATTTTTTTTAATATACATGTTGTATATTTGCAACCAGATATATTACGTAGAATAATTTTGGCCTCATTTTGCTGGTTTTATAATGTACCACTCATTACTTACATAATAGATTAAAGTTTTCGTAAAAAAATCTGACTGTACTCTAACATGCGGAGTGCTTGGCGCTATTCTGATGAAGCATTATTAACAGGTCAAGTGCAATTCAAACTTTGCTTATGGTTTCATTGTCTAAAAATGGAGCAGGCAGGACAACTTGTTCTATTGCATTAGCATTGCAATTTACTTTTCTGTATCTGCATAATTTTATACAGAACTTCAGAGATTTTTCTTTTTTTTTCCATAGGCTAGATGAATGTAAATGTAACAAACCGTTCTCAAGTATAACAAACCGTTTGATATTAATCAGACATGTAGAATTATTCATCATTGCTCTCACTTGTACTGAAATATTTATTTATTTATGTATTTTTAGATAATTTTAAATGGCAGTGAAGAATGCATAATTTTTATTGAGCCATATTCTTTGTAATCAGGCTTTACAAATATGATGCCATAATTTTTAACCCTCGACTTCAAATGAGTTTAAGCACCTTTCATCCATTTACAGAGAAGCCTGAAAATAACACTGTGGTGGTTACATAATATGAAGGTGACAATAACAACTTCAAAAAAAAAAAAAAAAAAATGATATGCCAATTACTGTTTTGTTGTAAAGCACAGCATGAAAATGTTAAATGTGTTAATACCAAGATATTGTACTGGCAAAATAAGTGACATAGGAATAAATCCTGTGGATTTCCACACCATAAGTGTCTCATTCTAGTAAGTTTCTCTTTAATTGTGCCTCGATGTTATTCTCACTTACAGTATTAAATACAGAATTTAAAATGAGAAGGTGCAGTCTCATTATGGTGCATTATAGTTGTAAGGTGCATCCTCTATATGCGGATGTATTTACAAGTATTAGTAGGTATCTCAAAAAGACATGCATTTTTATGTGCTATATATTAACTCTAAAAATCTATAGATCCCTTGACATTTAATAAACCCTTTTAAAATCTGTGAATTGCAGATGTTGTACTTTATAAACATCAATAGATATAGAAAGTCAGTCCCTGTCAATTTGAGTATGAATGAACATTTTGAATTAAAATCCATTCTATTATTCTAGTGGATTATGTCATTAGTAAATTTCAATCAAGGAGATAACCTTTGATATGAATAAGAAACAGTAGAAACTAAAGTTTCTCTATCACTGTCTAGGTTATATGAGGATCTGGGATAAAGGTTTACTTTTAATGACAGAAGGAATTCACCCAAGCCATGTGTTTTTTCATTTTGAAAACTGCTTGTATCCTAGAGTTTGTGTGGTAAATGGAAATAAATATGTGTGGTAATAAAAATGGTGGCCTAATGGTTGTGTGTGTGTGTGTGTGCGTGCGTGCGCATGTGTGTTGGTAGTCACTTTCACTCACCTTTTCACTTTCAAGTCTTTATCTGTGATGTAGTGCTCCTTATTGTTTGCAAATTTCTGTGTCATGTACTGTACAGATACACAGTATTGTATTCTGACAGGCACTGGGGGCCTCAGGAACCGGCATCAATCCAAATCTATGAATGATGATCACTGGCTATTGAAGGATGCCTTTCCATTCAGCAACGTGATTAAGATTTTGGGAAGCAGATGGGAGCCCCATCCCCCATTCCTAGCGAGATGAGAGATTCCACAGGTGTTTCAAGATGCTCGCGCTGGAGAGAAGCCGGCCCCCGCGTGCCGGCCTGCATCCTCACGCCACGAAGACAGGGCCGTGTGGCCGTGCTCCGCCAGGAGAGGTCAGCGTGTCGGCAGCCTGAGCGCACGCAGGTGCTCTGGCAGGTGCTCTGGCAGGTGTTTGAGAAACAAACGCTGATGGTTTATTTTTAGGACTTCAGTTGTCGCCTTCCACACGACTGCAATCTCCTATCTGTGACTGTGCACGGAAACACTTTGTCATTCAGTGCAAATGTAACCAATCACTAACAGCAGTGGAATCAAAGCCACTGTTTCTTTTTCTACCTGCTTCAAAACCAAAGAATGTAGCAAGAGATGGTGTTTTTAGAGGATGTCTGAAGCATGCTGATTTAGTACTAATAAACTGCATACATATTTGCTGTATATGCTACTGTATATACATATATATCTTCTTTTAAAAATACTCATTGTGGACAATTGATTATTTTTGAAGTGGCTTTAAAAAGCATAGGTTTTAAGTCCTGGAAATTAAATCAACTTCATAAAATGTCAGTACAACTTGGAAAGAAGGGAAACTCTGAGGAAATAGTTACAGCAACAATGCTGCCAAACTCATCTGCTTCAAATTACTGTTCATCTCAAGAATCAATTTAAACTTGTCAGAGACATTTTGCTAATTAGTTCCAGTGAAGAAAAAACTCGATTGGCCTCTCAGCCAAGGTTCTTTGGTGTGTCACTGCAAGAAAGAAGATGGAATAAATAAATAAAATGCTGCTTTCATAATACAGTATATTGGTGTCTACCAAGGTTATGTGTTTTCCATAAGATGTACAACATTTCTGTGTGCATAAAGGTTGTTGAATTACAGGTTGTGAATGTTAACCCTTGATTTACTATTGCCTACCATAGGTTGCCAAGGTGGAAACAAGATTTCGTTTCAACCAATCACTTATGTACTCCGTCAGTGTGAGTCATATTACTAAACTGGTACATATGGTAATGCACCCTTTAAATAACAGTGAAATACCGCACCATTGACTATTGACCAAGCTTTTGTTGGCCAGTCCTGCGATCGCTTTCTGCTACCTCAAAATAGTGTTGCTTACATTTACTATTTAAAGGACGTGGGTGCTGGACAGGAAAATGACAAGTGCGTCAGGCTCGTGCCACCAAAGACTCCAGCATTGCACCTTAAATCATTCTAAAACGATTCTAAAAGGGGCGGCATGGTGGTGTAGTGGATAGCCCTGTAGCCTCACACCTCTGGGACCGGGGTTCCCTGTGTGGAGTTCGCATGTTCTCCCTGTTGTCACGCCCCGATCGTGCCGCTCCTCATGTGCCACGCCCCCCTTGTTAACCTCATGTCAATTCCCAGTGTTTCACAGCTGTTTTCAATCGTCTGTATTGGTTCGCTGTATTTAAGTCCACGTCAGAGTTTGTTTCCCTAGTTCTGTCATTGTAGTGTTACATTGTTGTGTAGCTCCGTGTTGTTGTTGTTTTTTCCTTATGCCCTTGCGTTTCCCCATTAAATCCTTCCATTTAACCCCGTTCCTGCCTTCCATCGCCTGTTTCCCCGGTCCATGTTTTATACAACGCGACACCTGTGTTGTTGTGGGGTTTCCTCTGGGTACTCCAGTTACCCCTCACATTCAAAAATGAATAAATAAATAGATAAATAAAATGCTGAGGCTAACTTGTGTTCTTAAATTGTCCAGAGGTGTAAATGTGCCCTGTGATGGGTTGGCGCCTCATCCTGGGTTGTTCCCTGCCTTGTGCCAATGGGCCCCAGACCCCCACGACCCTGAATAGGACAAGTGGTTACAGAAAATGGATAGATGACTCTAAAAAGGAAAAACTATGGCCAAGCAATTTGCATGATAAAATTAATTGACTTTGGAGAAGACTAAGTAATCAGGCATAGAAAGTAAATTAAGAAAATGATACAGTGTTACCATTGTCAATGCTAAAAAGAATACTACAGAAACAAGGTACACAGGCCCACAATGGTCCAAAATGGCCAACAATGGCTCAACAACAGCAAAGAATATATATACAAAACATGTACGCAAACTGCTACTTGGACATAAATGTAAATTTCAGAGAATAAAAACATTACTTAAGGAAAAAAAAAGGAAAATTAAATTTAAATCACATCAATGCATATTATGGGTTTTTAACAACCCTATACACTTTTTTTTCAGCAAGGTTTGACTCAGAAAATATTAAATATTTATCAACATCCAAAAACACAAAAACTGAGGAATTTACAATAAAAATGTATTCATTACTGTGATTACAGTGACAGCAAGCCACCGGGTCATTAGTGCGCCGTGGCAGTCATTTACACGTTCATAAAAGTTAGTACATTACTACTTATAATGGAATTATCTGCAATTATTTTTCAGTGAATTATTACAGAAACCATACGCTTTCTTGGACTACACAGGAATGAATATGTAAGTGGCGATTCAATGCAAATAAGACTACAAAAAGCGTTCTTTTTTTTTGCCAGATACTTTTCGTTTCAGTTGACACTACAAAGTAGCAAACACTTCAATATGATTTGACACAGATTTTAGCTTTGCTGTTTTGCCTACCAAGAACAGAGAGAAACTGTCGGGGTGTTTAAAAGCTTAAAAAAATCTTCCTGGCATTGGTGTCACATGGGGATATCATGACTGAGTAAAACTGTCCAGCTTATGCTAGTTACAGTAGATGAGCTACCTCACAGTTATCTTCCCCTTTGGGATATATAATGGTTGTAACAATTGGAAACTGAGAACGAAACAAGATTGTTTCCTAGCAGAGCCAATTCAAAAGGTGTGATTGTAAAATTCAAAATGCAGGCATCAATCCTGCATCTACAAGAAGACGCTGATCTCCACTGTGCTCTTAAATGTAGCTTTTATCAGCATAGTTGAATGTACCCTTTTGTACAAACTGCATGTATTTTACTGAGTTTATAAGAACATTTTAACTGTCACTTCCATGAAGAAAAGCATGTGGAAGATGGATGACTGGATATTCAAAAGCATTTCCATTCCCTGTCCCCAAAGTCCATTTCAAAAATTGCCCCAGCCAAGGGACCTGGAAATGGACAGAGGCAGATACTACAAGGCCACTATCTTACCACCACTATGTGCATTTGTGCTCAAAAAATCCCAGGAGTGCAAATCTCAACACAGCTTGCCTGCCACTGAGCCCGTTCCTTTAACGCTGTACTCTCTCTTAAGAATGTCACTCACCAAAAAGGGAGGGACCCTTCACTTCACACACCACATTTGGACATCAGTACACATTGTATTTTCTTTTTTGAGTATCTCAAGCAAAATGACAGGCAGAGTTAAGTCTCGCTTTTTCCAAATTTAATAAGCATTTCTCTG
Organism: Hippopotamyrus pictus; assembly: GCA_026781145.1. Taxonomy (NCBI): domain Eukaryota; kingdom Metazoa; phylum Chordata; class Actinopteri; order Osteoglossiformes; family Mormyridae; genus Hippopotamyrus; species Hippopotamyrus pictus. The sequence goes on along the minus strand of JAODLC010000038.1, from coordinate 24,134,368 downwards.
GCGCCTGGCCTCTGTGTTTCAGTAGTAGGAGATGTAGAAATGGGGAGCGTGCCGAATTTCTTCTGAAGGTGTCTCGAATCGAAGAGCAAATTTCATTGCGTGAATTTGGGCACTGCAAATTTTCACTCTTTTTTTTTTTCCGACGTCTTTCACAGGGTTGTGGCAAAGGTCGATATTACAGCTGGTGCCACTTGTTCTGGTTTAAGACAAGATGGAAGTCATGTGATCATGGCATAGGATATAATGTCCAGTATAAGGTGCAAGGTGGGTGGAGAAGCCCTGACTCTGAGAGCTGAGCGTAACCTAAAGAGCAACAGTAATGAGGGTCATCTTGCAGTATCTGAAAGTCCACAGCCCTTAGGGGTGACCTCAGAAGTCCATGGACAACCCATTAATATTGAAGACTGCTGCTCAGAGATGATGGATTTATTATTATTATTATTATTATTATTATTATTATTATTATTATTATTATTATTATTATTATTATTATAGCCATAGTCAGATAACGCATATGTTGTATAAAGTGTTTTCATTTTAGAGATAAATGTAATACATAACGAATGAACATTGCTTAAGAATAAGAGTGAATAAAGTTACAAATAAACAATGAAATGAGAATGAAAAAAAATACCCAGGTTTCAGAGGATCATCAGATTGTAGCAGTAGTGAACACCGTTGAGAATATATAATGTAATGTAAATGCTTCTTTGAAATGTATTACCTCACTGTGCTTTTGAGCAAACCTGCTATACTACTGAGTATTCCACTGCTGCAATAGTGATGATCTATATAGGTATATGTGGAGTTTTGTACACTGGCGAATCTAACAGGTTGAACACCTCTATTGTGACTAACAGTGTACGTAATTAAAACAGATATGCATTCCCTTAAGGAGGGAAACAGACAGGATACCTGTGTGCCAGTAGGGTATCACATCAGCTAGGTAACAGAAAATGTTATGTTACGTCAGTAATACTGGTACACTACGTCCTAGACACAGATAAGGCTCTTCTTTTTGGGGATTTTAAAATGATTTTGCTTGTTTGTATTTTTCAGGGATCAGTGTACTAAGCCTGAGGAGACTGGGCTAAAAAAAGGCTTGTTTATTGGTAGCGAAGCTATGAACAGTACTGAACATTTTGGGATTTCAGTGGGGAGGGTGCACTGACCTGATCAGTTAAGTCCAGCAAGAGTTTTAACTAACACTTTTTATTGGAGAGGAGAACTGGGGAGGCATTGGACTGGTAGAAATACTCATAAGATGAGAAATCGCACGTCCTCAGTGGAACAGCCATAGTCCCCGTCTCCAGTCTCTGTGACGGTGTTCAGTACTGACAGTTTAATATATAAGTTGGACCCAGTGCGTGTTCATTAATATGACAGCAGGTCCCGCCCAGATACAGTGTTTCTGATAATTACAACCAACCACAGGTGTTGTGACAAAAGCAAGTTATTAAGTAGCTAAATAAATAGGCTTCAGAATTAGCACTATGCAAAGTATTGGCCTGTTTTCACCCATTGTTTTCAGTGACATCTTAAACCTGCTGGGTGTTATGTTTTTTTCCTTCACTTGGCTGTTTGAATCTATATTTATTTATTTTGCTATTTATTTGGTTTGAGCCATTCCTGTTCTTGAACATGTTAATTATCCGAATATGTTTCTCAATAGTGAAATAACATATGGCACATGAATTTCCTCAATTTCCTGACTTCAGATGGTGGAAACACATACTCCTATGCCAAAAGTGAAAGAAAAAAAAAAACCACATGTACACAAAAACGATTTTCACAGCTGAAACCGGAAACAAATACACTTGCACTGCCAAACTGCTTTACCTTAAACACACCAGTAAAACAAGTCACTGAACTATGTAAATCATATACGTAATAACCAATTATGCCATTTTCCTCTAGAAACATATTAATTATTGTTACTCACATGTAAAATGGTAAAAAAGGTGGATCTTATCACTTTTAGGAGTAAAATAGCAATGACAGTGACATTTACAGTACGATCATTTTTATCCCTTATTTTACTATGATCCAGTGCTTTTTTCATGTCGTGCTACAGACAATGCTTGTGTAGCTGGCTGCATGCATGTAACTGTACAATCCCTTTAACAAGAAGAGGCTTTTCTTTTGGGTTTTCCATTGGGATATGTTATAGTATTCATGCGTATATCTGATTATAAAGTGTTATGTCTAAAATGGCGAATTTCACATCACCTTCTCACTACATCGGTGTGCAACTCTGAGTTGATGCTCTAGGTACCTTGTCTTTTGTTGTCTGGCCATTTAAGTTGCATTACGTCTGCTAAAGGCAGAGCAGATTTCATGTATTTTTTCATCCTAAGCTGCAGTCCCAAAGATATTGAAAAAAAGCTTGCATTCATTGTGCTGCGCCTTTTGTTGGAAGTGTCAGAAGATATACAATTTGGAACACATGACAGCTTTGAGTAGATGATTCACTGTGAAAGTCAGCTGGGGACCAATATCACTCATTTGGAAAAAGGTTTTTCTCCCCATAAAGAGTATTTCTTTCAAAGGGTGTTTTTCCCACATGCTGACTTGCTTTGAAGCACAGAAATAAGCCTTCATTTTGTACACAAAAAGACCACACATAAAGAGATTGCCATTAGGAGAATTGATAATTGATGTACATATTATAAGGGGATGAATCCTGGGGAGGCTCTGTGTGTTTATTCATGTAGCATTTTATAAAAATTACAAATTGCCTTTTTGTATACAGCAAATTACCTAAATTATATTTCTCACTGTTATTTTTAAATATTTTGCTTTATGTTTCCTTAAATGTTGATGTTTCCAATTAATCTGTTTAACGATTAAATTATGAAACAGTCATTTTGATTCACATTTATATACCCCCTAATACACACATTTAGCATGAAAAATTCATAAAAACTTCTAATGAAAAAATGTGATATAGACAAATTGGTCATGCCTTTTCACATACACTTACAACCCCCCCAAAATGTTGAGAATTCTTAATTGTCTAATTACTATGATGCTCATTTTTCATCTGCATAATTTTCCATGTGGTTTGTTAGTCCTTTAGCATTTAAATTTCAGTGATTACTTTCCAATAATAAACAGATTAGAATTCAGCTTCCTGTTTTTCATTATCCTACTCCACTATTTTACACCAACACAAATACACTGTCCGTGCAGAAGCTAACTGTGTTTCACACCCCACCAACCCTGATATTTAAATTTCAGATTCATGAATATTTAACTTTGTTACATTTTGAAAAAAAATGTCTCCTCATTCTCCAGTCATTTGTTTCATAGATTACTTTGCATTCAAAAGTTCATTTACAGCTTGAGGAAAAGGCATTTTATATTTGCAGAAAATATTTTGCTTGTGTATTTTCGTGAAACTAAATTTGGTCACTTTACGTGAGGGAACATGAATAATGTAGTAGGACATGCTTACTTAATGCATTAAATAACCAGCAACTAAGTGTTAGTTATTTACTGCTAGTTTCATGCATTCCATTCCAATCAGTTAATAACGGTAAGACCACTTGAGAGGGAAAAAAAATACTTAACTCATTTACCACTCAAAAACAAATCATGAAATAGTATAGGTTTCTCCATGAAATATATTAACTGTCATGATTAATTAATGATGAATGAACATGGGATCAGTACTTAACACTTAGTTACTGGTTAATTGCATTTCTGCCTATTTGATCTGGTTTTACCATTAATAACATTGCTGCATCTGTATCATGTGTTATGACCTTACCATTGTGACATCTTTTGTGTATTTTAGAAAAAGATCAGGATTCTTTCTGCAAAGCTTTACAACTGTTTCAGAATCAGAATACTTTATTAATCCTGTAGGGAAATTTGGTTTTGTAGCCATTAAACACAGTGTAGTTTATATTTTATTTATGAAAGTGCAATCCACTATTTAGCACCAAATGATTTTGTTTTTGGATGCAAAATCTACTTTTGCCAGATGGTAATCAGTGGTGGGGTAAACCATGCCAGTGTCCTGTGGTTTGAAGTGAACATTAGGCATATAGCAATAGCGTGTTGTGTGAGTAGAGAGAGGGCAGCCAAGTGGAATGGGGCAGAACTCTCCACGAGGGCCAGCGCCATTCGTTACTATCAAAGTGAACAATGGGGCAGCACTCATTCTTCACTGACAAAATAAACTGTTCTTTCAGGTAGGTTACATAAACCAGCTGGAGATCAGATTATACACTTCAAATTCAGGGCCAGATTCTGGAGTCGCTTTACAAACAGCCACCCATCTCAGTGTTTTAGGAGCAGAGAGAAACATACCACATGTAGGGCTCCCCTTCATTTGCAGAGAAGCCGTCACACTGCTAAGGACATGATGGCAGGCAGGACTGCTTCTCATGAGATACTCCCAGTTGACAGAGCTGAGTAACAAAAGAGCAATGCTCACCGATTAGCTCACCTGAACTGTGACCGTGAGTGAGGAGTAAAAGACGTGGGATCAAAGCAGAGAAGAAAAGGGGAATTAACGCTCGAACAGGGTGTTTCTGAGGAAAATATCTTTGCTTAGATGAAGGAGATATTTGATGCTGCATATCATAAAAAAGGTCTAAATGATTTAAATTTAAATAGCAGATGTTTGAAATGTTGGCTTGGATGTTAATGGATACTCTTTCCAAATCATTATGCTATCTTCCTTTATGTTACATGTTTTCTGCTGTGGGTATTCAGGCTAATGTGTCTTCAGGAAATGAGGAATTATGTCCACATGCAGGACTGAGCTCTACAACATAAAGAATAATACCACAGACTTTAAATATTCATTGATGAGCAGAAGTAGCACCTGGAACTTCCAGGGAGGTATATTAATGCTGAATGCCAGATTTGCCTACTTAAAGTTTGCATATTTTCCCAATGTATGTTTGCAATGGTCTTCATGTTTGTGACCTACGATTCAGGACACGGGTTTCCCTAAATTTTCCTTTGTGTGTGTGCGTGTGCGTGTGTGTGCATGCATGCATACACCTTTGTGTATGTGCCATCCCATACTCCACCTTAACAGAAGCTTCAAAGTGAAAAATCTTCTCCAAAAGCTTTACCAGTATAACACTTGATTTTGACAACAGACTCCTCTGTCTTTCAAATACTATTACGTGAAGGCAACTGTTAAACTGCTGCTGAAAAACAATACATAAATTCCAAGAATTAGCTTAAAGACTGTCTGAAGGAGGTCATTGAAATGGGTCAGTGGTTTTAGATGAATTTTGTGAGGTAGAAAATATAAGGTGAAATGTGTTATAAAATGGTTTTATAACCATGTTCCTGTTCGCTTATTTCTAGAAATTCCCGGTCTGCTAGTTGACCTTAAAAAGTATGGTTCAGTAAGGCTAAGAGAACGACAGCAGTGGACATTGGCCTTGTGTGCAGCTACTTTTCTGTCTGTTTCAGAGGGGAGCGCCGCGCTGTTGTATCCGTGTCATATGTATTATTTGCTACTTTTATCTGCCCTTGTCTCCCCTCCCCCACCCTGCTTGCCTCGCCCCCCCCCCCTACAGAGGACACATGAGCACTGGGGAAAAGGCCCCTCCGCGAAGTGTTTTTAATTAACTCTGAGTCCTCCAGCCCAGGGAGTCATCTAGACGTTCAAGCCCTCTTCCCTTTGATGCCAATTACACAGCTGCCTGCTCCATCCAGTCTTCCTGCCTCGCCTCACCTCGCCTCGGCCTCACACCTGCTCCCAGAAAACATCATATTTAGAGATAGAGGTGATATTGCACTCCAAGCACGTTTTTTTGCTTCTTTTTTACACAGAAAGCTAAGGAATTTTAGCAGTTCCTGACTGAACATCCACTGAAGGGAATTAACCCGGTTTGGCACAGAAATGCTCTCCATTACCAACATTAATTATGCAATATATACCCTCTGTGACTTGGTATTTCCTTTAACACAACATTAATTAAATTTATAGCAGGTTATTATCAGTGGAGGGATCAAAGATGCAGAAAATCTAATTTAAGAATTATAAAAACAATTTAAAAAAAAATTAGAGATGTGCAGATGCAGATAATGTTTGGCTGAAACATTTTTCTTTGCTTGCAAAAATGTCAGATTGAGAAAATGAGTCTGAAAATCATAAATTTTAGTATCAAAACTCAGTACCCCTGGTGAAAATTTTAAACTGAATATTACCTTAAACTGAAGAGTTGCTGTACATGTTTCTGTTGAAAGCAGGTCAGTGATAGAAAGTTATGCTTTCATTGGCTTCATATTACTCAGCTCCTAAATTGCTATTTATAAGATAGGAGGTACACTCCACTGGCTTACAAATGTGTATTTTATGTGAAAATAACAGATCAGAATGCCAATTAAAGGCCTGAAGCTTAAAATAGGCCTTACGAGAAATATTTAGTTGTTCATGAATAATTATGAATCCTGATAATGCTAGTAAAATGTTCTATGGATTTGATCCAGAACAGTGTTTTAATTAGTATGACTATAGCACATATCCCTTTACTTTTGTTCATAACTAGTTCAGGATACTGCAGTGGCATTTCAGTGTGAAAGTTATAACAGGGAAATCAAATTTATGGATGTAGAACACGCAAAATCAGTTTTTAGATAACGGAAAAAAGAGGCCTGCAACAGGTATTATTGTCTGTGAGTGTGTGTGTGTTTGAATGGTATTTGTGCATTCTGTTTTGGAAAAACATTTAATGGAAAAACCATTTAATAATGCATAAACCCATTAATTAGCGAAAGTGCCAGAGTTATTATTAGTAACATGTTAATAAATGTCTTAAGGTTTCTCAGCAAGTCAAGCGATTTCTCGGAGAGGTACATGGTTTCCCAGCAGGTGAGTGAAGTATATCAGTTCACAAACAGATAGATGGATTCTTTTCAACTGTGAACAAACATCATATCAGAAAAACTGACATTGGAGTTCACTGTTCATATCTCCTGTGTTTCAGTATGTCCATGTACATCCAACCTTTGTCTTACCCAGCGCAGAGTCTCAGAGGCCTGGAACACCTCCCAGGAAGAACGTGGCACACGACAGAGAAATACCCTGGATGGAAAAGCAGCTTATTGAAAAAAGCACAGTAAGACACACAATAGCAACAGGCAGTGATGCACAGTGACCAAACCACATGTTTCTTAAACTGACAGAGACGAGATTCCACTGTGCCATCAACCACCCGTGAGCATTAAAGTCAAGACATCGGTATTAATCCACACACATGGAGTCATGGTGGAGACTCGAAGCCTTGGTGCAGAGGTGTGAGGCGACGGTGCTAACCACTGCACCACCTGGCCAAGCCTAACTGCATTTTGAAACTTTTTTATTTTAAAATTTTGAAATTTGGATCATTTGCCATATCAGTATAGGTTTTGTAATTTTACTGCTGTTTATGTAAATATATCGTTTGCCAAAAAAGTAAAAAGTTACAACCCTTTTCAGTTTTGTTAAGCTGTCAGTTATGAGATTGTCTGCAAAGAGAACTCTTGTGGATACAAACATGCAAAGATCACTCATTTAATCATGGGGACAGCATCGCAAGGAGAAACGTCACAGCATAAATTCACAGGAGACTGACGAGTCTGTGTCCTAGCGATGATATATTCTTGTGATTACTGTGGCATATTAAGAAGTGTTTGAAAGTGTTTGCTCTATGGTTTTGTAAAAGTGCCGCGTTCCTGACCCTGGCCTCTGTGACTGACACTCGGCAAGCTTCAGTGAAGCTACCTGGCTAGAGGTAAAATGCTGAGTGCAACTCTGATGTATTCTAAAGGCATCTGCTCCTGAGCCATTACAATCCCCTTAGCATTTGAAGGACACTTGAGATTGAATTGAACGGAAAGAGTTTGTGTTCTGCCAACATCACCTGTCGTCATTATGTCCTTATGAGGACAATCTTTCAGAATTCTTTTACAACCAAACAATTTTGTTCAGGGTATACAGTGGACTTTTTTTCCAAACTACTCACACTTATATCTGTATGTTCATAAAGCTTATTTTTTATATTTTTGTTTCTCAATCTGAGAGTACAGGGCACAAAGCTGTGGTACACCGTGGAATCAGGGGCCTTTCTCAATCTGAGAGTACGGGACACACACACACTATCCATGCAAAGTGGTTGCAGAATTCAGACCGCCAACCTTGCAGGTATGAGCTAACTATGCTGCCTACTGGATCATGATGTGATTATAGGGTGCTGAGAATCACATGGCAGGACATGATGACTCTGCTCAGAACCCCCCCCCCCCCCCAAATGGTAACACTGAGCAATTTAGTGGACTACAATCCCAAAGGAGGATCAGTTCTTCGTTTAACCTTTTAACATTCTTGTAACAACTTTAGGCTTTACTACAGTATTTTCATCTCTCTTTTTTCCAGCTTGTTTAGTAAGTATGATATTAAATTGGGGAAGAACTGGGGTCAAAGTGGTCAATGCTAATTCTCAACATGAAACCGTACATTCCTCTGAGTCATTAATCCTACACCAAATATGCTCATTGTAAGAAAACAGCACTCGAGATTTAAGTAAACTGTATATATA
>JAODLC010000038.1:24112351-24125716 GCA_026781145.1 Hippopotamyrus pictus | reverse complement strand
TATACGCCTACATAGGCCTAGCACCTACTGGAGATGTGTGATTGTAGATGAGCGAAGGTCATTACCAGCCACAAATTGTGGAGCTTGATGTCCCATATTTAACTTGATACAGGTCTGAGCTGCAGACTCATGGGACTATTGAAGAGCCCCTGGCACAAGACATGCAGCAGGTGGCCCCACGAACAGCGGATCGATCCGCCAATAGCGGCGGGCTCCAACTGTGAGCCTTCCATTCCAGAAACTCTGAGGCATTTCTGGACAGAGCTTCATGGGGAACCTTTTCAAAACTGTGACAATTTACTGAAAGGCCCAAACTCTTATCTGTGGAGATTCATCAAGGCTCTTTCTTGTTGATGATTTACAAGGTTTATGGTTACCATACTGAAGATGAGGGCTACCTAGCTGGTTCACAGTTCAAGCCTAAGTTACTGAGGTTGGTGGAGAGAATTAATATATATGTGTACAAGTACAGAAAAAGTCACAGATAAAACATGCATAATATGTCTTAGCTATATGTAAATAGGCATTACAGTCTCATCTGAATTCCATGGTTTGACATGAAGCAGGATGTCAATGGTTCCTCTTGTTGAAGAAAAACCTCTATCCAGGCAAACATAAACAAACATAATTCCTGCAGGATTCATTTGTGTTTTTGAGTTGTACACTGGTCTGCTTTGGTATTAAATATAGAGCATTATTATACATAGATTAAAGTATCACCCATGAACGTTTGCCAGTGTGCACTGTGTAAAATTGTTAGACTGAAAAGTCATGGCGTACATTTCTACATATGCCTATGCAAGCGATGATTTTTGAAGGGCATCTCCACCTTGAAGGTTTTGGAATGTCCCCACTGGAGGATATAAGAACCTTTTATTTAATGTAATTAACACTGATATTGAAGGAAGACCATTTCATGGAAATGCCAACGTAATTCCAATCAACCAGCCTCCCATACTTTACCTCTGATATTAAGCTGGGCTCCTGTGCTCTCAGAATATTAAATAATCCTGCTGATTTTTTTCTATAAAAAACAGTCGGCACGTTGGATGCCTGTTATAAAATCTGACCCTGTATAAATCTCCTTTTATTTATTTCGAATTAAATGTCTGTTTTCTGCCACATCACCCCATCCAAGCTGTTCATCCTGGCTAGCTGTTGTTCAGCACTAGCCCCTTGAGATGTTTATAATCATATTTAAGGTAATTAAAGTCTGCTCTTGTTGTTGTAGGACATCCTGTTGACCTTGGATACATTTTCTAACACTTGTACCCCATTGCAACCAACCGCAATTAAGTAAATCGGTGTAAATAAATAGCAGTGGTGCTGAGCCTTTGGGAGTGATCATCCTTTCATATACTTTTTTCGGAATGTTCTCTCAAAAGAGCGGAGGAACATGAAAACACATCAGCGGTGCAAAAAACGATGTACTTTTTTGTGAAAGATTGTCATCTCATGTTTGTGTGCCATTCGGCAAAATATTTCACTGCCTTAAGAATAAAAAAAAAGCTTTGTGTCTTGGTCGGATTAACATCAGCCTCACTTCCTCTGGTGCTGCTTACTTGTCAACAAGCCTCCACTTATTTTAGGATTATCACTCGCTCTACTTATTAGTTTAGCCTGTTAGTTTATTACCGTTAGGCTATATGGAGCATATAGGGACTAAAATACTAGAACACTGGGGGAGAGCTTGTAGTGGCAAACAGTGAGTGGGATTTATTGCAGGTATATGTGAAGTGAGTCACTGAATGTGTGTGTTTGGAATTCTTTCCACCTCAGAGGGCGCGGGAGAGTGAGAGAGAGCCTTTTGTGCCACAGAATAGAAGCAATCCAATGACCTTCATCTACAAAGATTTAAATTTAAAAAGAAGGGAATGGGTAATAGTACAGCTCATCCACAGGGAATGTCGCAGTCCTGTCCCCACTAATAGCCATCAATGTACATGAAGTGCCATGTGCACTGGAAGCCATTATAGTGAAAATTGCTTCAGTCATTTAATTGATGGTGTCTCAAAGGCTGGTAAAATACAAGGCTGTTTCTGGAACATGCTTAAAATCCCAGAAGAGGCCAGGCTCCCCTTTTGCTTAAACAACATCTAATTTTCTCCTGTTTGCTTTAAAATAATGTTGGGTAGATAAGATAGCGACAGCATTTGCATTCAGATTTTAATTAGAATGTTTATAATTGCAAACCTACTTCATGGTGACTAAACCGAAATCAATTCGAACTGAAACGAAGGGGGGGGGGGGGGGGGCGCTCAACTTGAGTTTATAATTACAAAAGCAACAGCATGTGTCATTGTTTGAAATTAAAGCGCATTCAGAAATGAGAAAGTAACTAAGTCAAATCATATCACAGACATAATTTAGGGTGGTTCAGTAAATCATGTTGTAATAATAATAATAATAATAATAATCGATACTTTATTAATCCCCGTGGGGAAATTGTCTTTACGCCTCCCACAACTCACTCTTTGTAGCGTAAGCTGTCCGCGAAGGGCAGCCACCCATAGTGGTGCCCAGGGAGCTGGGGGCTAAGGGCCTTGCTCAAGGACCCGCAGACGTGCTGAGACTGGGCTTGAACTGGTGACCTTGTGATTCTGTACAGTACCTTGGACGTGGGAAGTTAACAGAGAAGTGGCATTAGTGATGTGGTCAGAGAAATATTTATTAAGTATAAAGACCTGGAAGGGCTGTTCCAGGCATGAAGCAATAAACAATGAGAAACAGGAAGCAGGACTCACTTGATGACAGGTATGGAAAAAAATCCTGCGCCCAGCATCTCCTAACTGGAATAGTGCATTGATGACAGGCATATAGAATGTTGTGCCAAACAACAGGAAGAGGAAGTGTTTGCAGAAAGCATCCCGTCATGGATTCCCGAGGATAACTCTGGGGGCAGTGAGGATGTCTCTCACAACAATGTTAACGCCTGGCTAAATGATACATCACTTGGTTATTTCGGGACATCATTGCTTAGATGTTGGGCAATAAAGAGAGCTTTCAGACAATTCCCAGCTGAAAAGGCAGGCCAAAGTTGTCAGCGCTATCCTAACTTTGTCATTGCAAGAACTTGTAAAATGCATCTGAGAGGTTTCAGTCAGTTCCAAATGCCTGCATTATTCATCACAATATTGATTTGGGTATTTCACTTTCTGAGGGTGTGCTGATTGCTGCATTATGGTTATTTTAGATCAGAGATTTCCAAAAAATGCGGTATTGATTTTTGATATGGAGAACAGTCTCACCCATCCCAGTATAAACCTTCCCAGTATGAACTCTCTCTCTCAAGCGATTAGACTCAAGGGTGATCAGATTATGTGGGTGAAAGATCTACACGGCAGACAAGGATGCTGAACACTACAAATTAGCCTGTCTTTATATCTTCTGGTATTTTAAAGGGTTGCATTTGGACCCTGTTCCAGCTGATGGGTTATGTGTCATCACATATGTCAGCTAATAATGGAATGTGAAATAATTTCTCTATAAGTTGTCTGAGCCGCAGAATCCCAGCAGTGATGTGCAAAGGTAATGGGGACTGGGGAATGGACTGGGGTTACTGGAGCACAATCTAATTGGCAAAGATGACAGGTTACTGTGCACCCGCTCAGAATTCCCTTCAGCTAAACGGTTTCGATTGACCGAATATGTTTTCTTCCGTTGTAAGAATAATATTGGCGAAGCACAAAATTATGTTCACTTATATAATTACACATACGGCTGTAAAGTCTCTGCAACATTCAACATGGATCATCATGGATAGGAGGACTGGAAACTGGCTAGACTGGATGCATTCTATAGGTCAATTGTCTTGCAGTTTGTTGACAAATGCACGTGCGTAATTTGTCTCTGATGGCGGATGGGTTCCACAGCACTTTCTGTGCTCTCACCAGAATGATACTGATACAAGCAAGGCCAAAATAACCACTTATATACAAGGCTGTAGATATTGAGATAAGTTTGCCTAAAGCATTGTTGCTATGCAGTTCAACTAACGAATACATCCTTAAGTTTCGGAAAAAAGAATATATATATATATATATATATATATATATATATATATGTAACAAGGGGGACGTTAGATTTGTGAACAGGCTTTTCAGACGTTGAAGGGCAGGTTAGTCAGCACTCCTGTGTTAGGATACGCTGACTTTTCGAAGCCTTTTGTGTTGGAGGTTGATGCTAGCAATTTGGGATTAGGTGCGGTATTATCTCAGGACCAAGAGGGGCAACACCGTCCAATTGCATACGCTAGTCGGGGTTTGAGACCGACGGAGCGGAATATGTTAAATTATAGTGCAATGAAATTGGAGTTACTTGACTTGAAGTGGGCTGTGACTGAAAAATTCTGTGAATACCTTTTGGGTACTTCGTTCACGGTATTTACTGATAATAATCCCCTTTGTTATCTGCAGACTGCGAAGCCTGGGGCAGTAGAACATCGTTGGGCCTCACAGCTGGCCCTGTTTGATTTCAAGATCATTTATAGGCCAGGGTCGGCTAACAAGAATGCAGATGCGTTGTCACGAATGCAAGAGGGGTTGCCTCTTTCCTCTATGGAGGGGGTTGCTATGGGTATCACTGTTCCAGCTGAGATACAGGCTAGTTTTAAGGCTCCAGGTGAGGCAGAGGGGGCAGTGTCTTCAGTGATAGATGCTGTCCCGAATCGGGAGAAGGCTGATTTGAGGAAACTGCAATCTATAGATCCTGTGATTAGTGCTTTTAGGCACTATTGGCAGAGGGGGCTTGCCCCCACAGGAAAGGAGAGGATCCAGGAGTCGCCCACTGTGCTTGAATTAGTTAGGCTCGAATCATGGAGAAAGAGGGGGTGTTGTATCGAGTCACCCAGGTACCGGGTGGGGGTGAGCAGGTTGTGCAATTGCTAGTGCCTCAGGCTTTGCAAACAGAAGTACTGACTGGCCTCCATGATAATCATGGGCACCAAGGGGTGGAACGTACTACTAGCCTGGTTCAACAGTGTGGCTATTGGCCATTTATGCGTCGAGATGTTGAACAGTGGTGTCAGAACTGTGCTCGATGCGTAGCAGCCAAAGTGGTTCAACCTAAGGTAAGGACATTTATGGGTAGCCTGATGGCTTCAAAACCGTTGGAGGTCCTAGCTCTAGATTTTACGATACTAGAACGGGCCAGTGATGGGTCTGAAAACCTGTTGGTAATTACAGATGTCTTTTCTAAGTTTACACAAGCATATCCCACACCAGACCAGAAGGCAAGTACTGTAGTACGAGTGCTGACGGAGAAGTGGTTTTATGTCTATAGGGTGCCAAGACGCATTCATACGGATCAAGGTAGGCATTTTGAGGGGGAACTTCTTAAACGCCTTTGCCAATTGTATGGTGTTGAGAAGTCTCGCACTAGCCCATATCATCCTGCAGGAAATGGGCAGTGCGAAAGATTTAATAGGACGTTACACAATCTTTTGCGTACACTGTTTCCTGAAAAGAAGAGATGGTGGCCTGTGCATTTACCTCAGGTATTGTTTGCGTACAATACCACTGCTCATCAGTCGACAGGTCATTCACCACATGAATTGATGTTTGGTCAGAAACCCCACCTACCTATTGATGCTCTTTTAGGGGTGGAGGAGGAAGAGGCAGTTGGGGTTGAGGTTGGTGATTGGATTACCACGCATCAGAAACATCTGGCCTCAGTCTATAAGGATGCTCGAGGACAGTTGGAGGCAGCGGAGGCGTATCGGGGTCGGAACAATTCAACTTGTGTTCCCATGCTTGCACCAGGTACTGTGGTATACAGGAAGAACCAGCCTCTGGGTAGACATAAAATCCAAGATGCCTGGGCACCAGTTCTTTATGAGGTGGTGAAGTGTATGGATGGGGTAGGGACTCTGTATAAGATTAGGCCAAAAGATCATCCTGGTTCGGAGAAAAATGTTCACCGGAGTGAGTTGAGACCCCATCCATTGGGGGTGAATTTTCCAGTTCAGCCGGACCGGGGTTTAGGCCTGGCAATAGAGGGCAGTGGTGGCCACCAGGCAGGAGTTGGGCCAGGACAGGGGGTCGAATCTGATGAGGAGCAGCTCGGTAGGTGGGCCTTGTATGTACCTGAGGTATATCCTCAGGTTGAGGGTTCATTGCCAGTGCGTTTGGAGCAAGGATCTCCACAATTAACTCTGGGACAAAAGGGACAGGGGGTGGGAGAAGTCCGCCGGTCTGCTCGTGCTACAGCCGGGTATCATTCTAATCCGTTTAACCTGCCTCGATCAGTAGTGTAGTATCTGGCTGGTATGGATCGGATTTGGTCTCCTAACCATGCAGTTGGTGGTCCTTTCCCAGGAGTGGGAAGGATAGGTCACCGGGACGGTGACCTTTGAATGGCGGGGTGGATGTAACAAGGGGGACGTTAGGACCCAGGAGTGAGTGAGGAGAGTATATATGACGGTAATTCCGGTTGGTCAAAGGCGTTTCGATTCAGCTACAGCAGGGGCAGTCGGAAGGAGTGGAGTCACGGCAGGTTTGAATCATTCGGTACTGCATTGGTTAATTTTTTTATTATTGTAATCTTATATGTGTTGTGTATTGTGAATTTTAGGTCTGTGTGGATCCGGGTTTAGTGTGCGGCGGGTGTATGTGATTGACGCTGAGTTAATTCTGGTAGGTAAGTCTGGTTGTGGTGTTATTTGGGGATGGAGGTTTGTGGGAGAGGGAGTGGGGTGTGACGATGGCGTATTTAGTTAGTGGATCAGAAAAAGCTATTGCTATTCTCCTTATTTAGGTGTCGCTGCTGTACGGCGAAGGCCAACGTGGGCACTACATGCCTGGGTGGATCTCCAGTAAAGTGGAGACTACATTGGGCTTGGCTGTTGCAACGGAGCTGTTTCCAGCGAGGCCTGCTTCAGATGCATCTCATGAACTTTTGGTTGATTTCCTTCTAGTACAGCCACTGTTTTTCCCAGGTTTATGATAAGCCTATGTGTTGCATTGTTTGCTCTTCCGTGCCTGTGAAACATTGTGTCACTGAAAGGGTTTGATAGCGGGTGTAGAGTAACATCTGCCCATTGGGGGGGATCTTATCCTCAGAGTGCATGGTGGCCATGGGTATTTTGCATGTCGAGCCCCTTGTGCTACGGTAATATTGCGGAATTCAGTGTGTCTCTGTGCGATATTGCATGCGTGTGGTTGCTGTGCTGATAAGGGGGGTTTGGGGCTGAATTAACCCAGGTTTGAAGTTGTAGTGGAGTATGTGGCAACACTGAGGATTGGGATACCACGTTGGACGATTGTACGTCGGATCTCCCTCCCGCTAAGTTTTTAATTTTTTTTTGAGGACGGAGAGTTTTGTAATGTGACTGTGTATTTGAGGGTATGGACCCAGTTTTAATGGTTCTTTGTGATAATCCGTAAATAAAATATTGTGACCACTGCTTTTGTACCTCAGCCTCCAGCAGTTCATTTATTTTGAACACCTCCAGTGCAGAGTGACCTCTTATGGTGGGGCTAGTTAAGGGGCACTGAAATTCCTGCTCAATTAAGAGTAGGTGGCGTAGTTGTAAGGTTATTTTGGGGCTAGGGGGGGCCACATATATTATGTATTTCCTATATGTGTATGTAATCAGAATGAATCGAGACCTGTGATTCTTAGAACAATAAGGATCCATTCAACATATCTATCTACTCAAGGGCACAGAACCGTTGTGTCCATTCACATTCTGGCCATGTTCTCTCCCAGTACCATTTACAAGGCAAACTGTACAGGGGAACCAGATCAAACAGAGGCGCCTTAAACAGGAAGCAGCAAAAGAAAGACCATGAGCAGTGCTTTCCACTAAACCCAGAATGCAAATCCTCCAGCACTGCAAGCCTAAATATTGATTTGACATAAAATACAATTACCACACTAACTAGAGATTGTTTTAATCACCCACGGATTAGGAGAACATTCTTTCTTTGTTACACAAAGAGAGGCTCTGCCTGGAACATTACATGGTTTTTACTTTCCAAAAATAAAAAGCAAGGCCTCATCTGAGATTACTCTTCACTTGTGCTACCTTATTTAAGATCCCCAATTGAAATGCAAGAAAACGATCTGAAAGCATTTTATTAATAATTCAACCAGCAGAAAAGATTTTATGTTTCTCTCTTTCTCCCTTAACTGTTGTCTCACTAAACCTGGGATCATGAAATTAAGTCCAATAGATCCCACTGAGAGATGGAGGGAACCACAACTATATAGGGAGGGAAACCATGGAGACATCAATCCAAGATATGTCCAGAGCAGCAAAGTAGCTGCATTTTACTGCATTTAGGTTCAATGGGGGGGGGGGGGGCACTGAAAAGCACTGAAATAAGCTTGGGGCAAATATTATGAAATCACAATATACTTCAGTCTTAAATGGCTGTTTAGACAGCACGGTGTTTTGGTATAGTCAGTTTCCTCAGTGTATGTGTTATAGATTTATTTTCTTGGCAGTCATTATCTGTTGTGAAAACCCTCAACCCAGAATTTTAATAGGAAGGATGCGGTAGCTGGTAACTTTGTTCAGCTTTAAAAATGCAGTGATGTATATGAGCAAACCAGCCTATCCAGTGAGTGCAGCGACATTTCCTAAGTAACAGCACAAAATCAGGGCAATGGTAAAAATAAAAGGGACAAGGTCTTGGAAAGGTATAAAAAAAAATCAATTAATTTGTAAAATGAAACCTTCCATTTGCTGCGGTCCATCACTCATTTTTATCGGTTTGCTCTCTCGTTATTTACTTTAAACAGCCGTTACAGGGTGATTGTGGTTTGTCCAAACCATCCAATTAACTGAGAGTTGGTGTTTCCCACCTCAGGTATTTTCCTGACTAAGCAGATGATTTAAACACAGCGTCTACAGCACTGATCCTAAACAAATCGAATGTGGTAAAAAGATCAGAGAGACGCTTCACATGATGTTTTTGTTTTTTTTGTTTTTTTTTTTGCAGGTGAGGATAATCATAACATGATCCTGGATAAAAATGTTGAAATTGCGACATTAAGGGACACTACCTCTATAAAGGACAAATTCAGAAATTTGCTGCAGTAAGTGTAAATGAATTCATTATTCATGGTCATTCTTACCTGAGCTTGCAGAGGCAATTGTCAAACACTCCAATGTATTAATGCATAACTAAATTTAATTAGTAGCTGTGAGTTAAAAGGTCAATAGAGACATCTAGGTTGATCTTATTTGAATGTAATCAAGAATGTATTTATGGAAACTGATTCATTGCAACTGCAAAGAGAAAAAAATCTATTTCCTGGCGTACATTTATTATTTATTTATTCAGTAAGTGGACCAGAACATCCCAGCAATCCTTTCTTTAAAAGTTAAATGCATTGGATACACATAATATTTGAGACTTCTTGTAGTTATTCAGTTAAAAACCAGCTTTATTTACATAACAAAAAATATAAATATATATTAATGCACATGTGTTCTTTCATCAAGCACTTTATTTTCATGAATTTGCAGATTGGCACAGATTTGATTCTTTATAAAGCACAATGAGAATGTATATGTTAGGTACAGCAGTTACACTATATGTCAAAAGAGAAAGATAATAATACCAAAATTCCTCCCCATTGCAGCTGGTTATTATGTATCGAGTTTATCGCTGGTTACGGAGAAGATGACAGTCCATCATGGAACACACACACTGAAGACAATTTTTAGATGCTAAGTCACCTAAATGCTTGTACTTGGTCTGCAGCAGGATAGCAGAGTGGACCCTTTGGGGAACATGGGGAGTCCATGGGTTCAGATGACCAAGCCTGGATGTGTACAGTCGTGTGACCCACTGAGCCATTAACAGAAAATCCATCCATCTCTCCATCCACCCATCCATCTGTCCATCAATCCACCCATCCAGCTCTTAACTACTTATCCTGGGCAGGCAAACAAACAAACTAATAAATGCATAAAATAAATTTACAAATTGAATGTAATTGTTGTGTAACAGCAGGGGTAATTGCATGGGGAAGCTTGCAGGTAGATTTAAATAATAGTTGTGTGGCATTTTCCTGGATATTTTGTATGTCAAGGGAATCCCAGCAAAAGGAATGCGTTTATGGTGAGCGAGTATTAGAATTAACTTGGGGAATCGTCACGTATGAGTTGTTCAGACGACGACACGAGCAACACCACCTTAAAGCATTTTATCAGTCCCGTATGTAAATAGGGTTCAGAGAACTCACACCATATGGGGGGGGGGGATAAAGGATTGCATTCAGATTTAAATTTGCATGCTTTCTGGTGTTGCCCGCTGATGTTGACATAGATCCCGGGAATGAGATATTGAAGCGCAGCAGGTAGTGCTGCACAAATGCTTTGCACAATTTAAAATGTTCTTTGATGCCGTAGCAATCAGGAATCAGGATACAGAAGGAGCGGGCGTCTGAGTTGCGCTTCCACACCGCCCCTACAATCCACACAGTTCCCTTTAATCTCCTGTTTGCGCATAACGGCATGCAAATATATTTCTGACATTTATAAATATCTAGCCATATATCTAACTTCCATACTGCTGATCCAGCACAGGGTCTCTGTGATGCTGGAGCCAATCCCAGACAGCATAGGGCACCAGACAGGGGGCATCCTGGACAGGATGTCAGTCCACCGCAGGGCTCACATCCAAACACTGCACACATGTACTCTGGGCAATTTAGACACACGATTCACCCAATCTGATGCTTTCAGTCCATAGAAGGACATGTATTACTACTTTAAAATACAGCATTTTAATGATTATAAGAAGTTATTTCCATTGCCCCCCCTACAGTGAGCGAGCGAGAATATTGTCTGGTGAGCCCAGCATCACATATGTCTCTTTCTAGATGTATGTTTTGTGTGGTTCCTTGATGGTGGGAAGAGCTACAATCCACATCCGGTCATCTCTCCCAGGAGCATCTCAGCTAACTCAGCCTGACACTGCCCTGTCCCCTCTCTTCATCGGCCCTTCCCTGGATCCTTTCATGCAGTTTGTACTGATCTAGTAGTAAACAAGCCCTCAGAGCACTTTCATTTGATGAGCTTTACTGAGCTTCTAACAATGCTTTGTTTCAGCTCTTGCCCCAGTGCCAGCTTATGCCTGGTCCCTCACTGGAAGTTCAGCCTAGCAGCTTAGCTGTCTGCTTGGCACCTGCATGCATGTGATTTATTACCTGCCCCACCTGCGCAGGAGTGCAGGAGTGTCAGATAGATATACGTAACTGCAGGACTACATTTTCATTTTAGCTTCTGTATATCTGTGGTAAATTTAGCAATTCTCAAAAAATCTTTATCAGCTAGCAGAATTACCTGTAGGCCCATACTGCCTAAATATATCCTTGGAGAACACGGTGAAATCCTGAATGCCCAGAGACACAAGAAGAGCCAGGGAAAAAGGACAAAAAGGACAGGCTGTGAATGTCTGCCAAAGGTCTGAGGGGCTCAATGAAACCTCACAAATGGTATCCTGATAAAGGTTATGGTGCGGAATCACTCACCACCTTTGTCCATTAGGGAGGCTGTTGTGTCAGCAGAGGCAGAAACCATGCACATTTAAAAAGACAGCTTAGGTGTGTATGAGACTTTTGATTTTCCACATTCACTTTGCCAGTCCACTCAAGATGACCCAAAATATTATAATTACGATCTGCTGCCATCGGTCGCTGAAGCAGCCATAAAGCATGTATGCTTCAACGAACCCACAAGTGTACTGCTGTTATCTTTGACTTGTAGCCAAAATAAAATTGGAGCAGAACAGGCAGAAAAAAAAGCTACGCTTTTTGTTTAAAGCAGTGGATTTTCGGAGGCCAGTTAATCTGTTTCAAGACTGAGAGGCGACAAATCCTTTTCTTCCCCACCGTTAGAGTCAAAAGGCGCTGCGCACTGCATTGCCTAACCCACTTCAGCAAGTGAAACAGTTGGTATACAGTGGGGAAGGAGGGAAAAACCTAAGTGGAGAAATTAACCGTCACATTGGCGAAAATGACATTCCCTTTACTTTGGGAGCCTTTGAAGTGCCTTCACTGCAGAGCGAGCGGGCAGCGCCGTGTGAAGGCCAGAAAAAGGCAAACCTTCTTATTTGACAAGCTATTTGAAGCAAATATTCTATTTATGACTCTCTGTGCTGCAATAAATGACCACCTGTCTGTCAGCACTGCTGCCCAAGTATAAGCTTCATGCATTTAAATGCTGAAGTGTCTGACACATTTAAATATGTGGGAAAAAGATGTACAAATACATAAAATGCATACGATGATTGATGATTAGATAGATAGATAGATAGATAGATAGATAGATAGATAGATAGATAGATAGATAGAAAGAAAGAAAGAAAGAAAGAAATAGATTTCTTTATACACATTCTAAGCTAACATTTTATTAACTTCCACTTATTGAATAACCTCTTTCCGGAAATATATATCTGAAGAACATGGGTTTTATTTTTTTTACATCACATCATATTACTTGCCTGCCATTTTATCTCCGAGCACATTAGCGAATAAAAGCAGGTGGTGTACAGCTTTAAGGGGAAATGTTAGAACCTCCTAGAAGTGGTCCTGCTGCAATCTGAGTCGCTTATAAGAACCACTGCACTCAGTGGAGAAAATATTTCCTTTGTGATGCAGTCAGTAGCAGCCATAAAGCACATGGTTCTGGCCCAAATGCTTAGCAGTATAGTACTGGATCCATCAGGACTAGGTCCACCTTTCCTCTTCTCAGGGGACTTTTTCGTATAACCTTTGGAACCTCAGAAAAATAAAATTATTCATTAGATAATTTTCCTTGGTGAAAAGGAATGATGACCATACAAAATATTCTGCACTGCCCATAACCTAAATATATAATTTTCATCATTATTTTTTCATACTAAGATTACTTAAATTTTAAAACTTCAATTTTAATAGTTGCCGTTCATCTGGAACATATATATACACGCACACACATGCACATGTCGAGTAAACATATTTTTATGAGGACCGCTCATTCATTTCTATGGGAAAAATGCTAACGCTAACAATGACAACCTTAACCCCTCCCCAGCCCTAACCATAACCATAAGAAACTGGTCCCCATAAGGGAAAAAAACGGGTATTCATCACATTGTGAGGACATTGTGTCCCCATAAGGCAGTGGTTCCCAAACTAGGGGGCGTGCCCACCCAGTGGGGCGCAGAGGTATTGCGGGGGGGGGCGCACCAATGGAATAGCCCCAGGGGCAAAATAATCTCTTCACAAACTGGACGATTAACCAAATAAACCAGCGCAACATTACAGTAATTAACAATATATAAACCACTACCTTACGTGTACTATTAGAGCATTTGTGTAATTTATTTAAACTTTATTTTACCAGGTAAATTAACTGAAAACCAGTTC
>JAODLC010000038.1:24100562-24111397 GCA_026781145.1 Hippopotamyrus pictus | reverse complement strand
TAGCCACACGTACACACACACATACAAACACACACACACACATACACACACACACTCACACACACATACACTTACACACACACACACTCACACACACATACATACACACACACACAGACATACATACGCACACACACATACAAACACAGACACACTCACACACAGACACATACACACACACACACATACACTCACACACACACATACATACACATACACACAGACATACGCACACACACATACACAATCACACACACATACACATACAAATATACATACATACATATATAAAACCTTAACCACACGTACACACACACAGACACATACACACACAGACACGCACACATACACTTACACACACACACACACAGACATACGCACACACACATACAAACACAGACACACTCACACACACATACACACACACATACACACAGACATACGCACACACACATACACACTCACACACACATACACACTCACACACATACACACATACACACACACACACACACACACACACACACACATACATACACACACAGACACACACTATGTAGCTATCTGCCCAGATTCCAAGAAGGCAATGCATCTCACTGCTAGACCAAGTATGACCTTGGTTAATTTCTCCTTCTTTGCTAGCTGCTGCTACTGGTTTATGTGCTCTGCTGCACATCCCAGAATGAAAAGCACACCTGCCTATGGGTGCCAAACTCACGGAGTACTCCTGGAAGTTGGGTCGGATTCTGGTCGGATCAGGTTTGTTTGTTTGGGACCAGACCAAGACAGTCTTGGTACAGTTTTAGTCTGCATCTGAGTGTGATTACTGCATTCACACCTCTCCAAATGCATCACACCAATGGGAAAATCGAACCAGAGTCCATTTTAACGAGATTAAAAAGTGTTCGCTTGGAAACACCCTAAGACACTTCTTGTAATACAAAAAAAGTACAGTAGGAACATAAAATTTGTATTATAAAAAGTAAATATTAACATGAGTAAATGTCAGCCATTTTCAAAATGAATCCATAGTGGTCTGCTTTTCCACTTTGTTACTGTCAATACATAAGGTGTAAATGGCGGTTGGGGCTTATGTCATGCTACATGGATTAAAAAAAATCAATGTATAAGATTTACAATGTGATCTTTTACAGCTAAGATTAAAGAAAGCCATACGATGACCAGTGAGCATCTGCAAACTGTCAAGGGAACCAAAAGATCTTCATCAAATTCTGTTATCTTTCGTTAGAACTAAAATGTATAGAACAGAGAAAGCAGTGAGATTGGCATTCTCTCAGCCTGGCCTTGACATACATTCTGAGCTCTTCCACCACAACTAGTCCAAATGGACACAACATCCAAACACGAGAGCAAGGAATGGCAACCGTGGATTGGGTTTGAGTTTCCCTGCCTTCAAATCCTCCTAATTATTGTCATTTCCTACAGAAACACACTCCACCGTTTTTGTCCTCCAAAACACAACAGATGACTGTGCAGCTACTCCAAAAAGGTTGCAGAATCCTTATTTTTATTTAATTTAATTGTATGATAGGACTGATGTTAGGGGACACTTTCCTTTTTAACGGTTCAGTGAGACTGATTATTTAATGCAGCCCCTCCTACAGGCTGTACTCAAGGGCAGATTTTGTTGAAATATGCACACATGGGAGCCAGGGCAACTATCGCAATTAGTTATGCTGTCAGCAGGGCGAACGGTTGAAAGCAAAACGAGTTCTTAATTACTCGAAAGGTCCTTAAACATGCGGCATTTAGCAATGAGACAAGTCTGATAACAGTATTCAAATCAGAGCAGCACGGTAATATTGTAGACCTCCCTCCATTAGCAGATTCTTTGCGGACCAATGTAAAAACATGTCCCAAAACAGGTCCCATTGGGCTGGGAATAAACAACAGTTTAATTGCTTTCAAGCGTGTGGAAAGGGCAAACCAAACTGTGCAGTCTGACACCCACTAGTTGTCAAATTTTAAATTGCACTGAATTTTAAACATGAGGTAGACAGACAAGCTGGAATGTAAATAGATTATGCTCAGTTTGTTCTTTTTTTTATTAATACAACTACTTTCCACTGTTAAGGACACAGCTAATAAAGTCAAAAGCAGACAAAGTAACGATGAAATGGGAGATGTGGCTTCCACTGGGATCTCCAGTCAAAGCTGTAAATGCACCAGATTGACCTTAACTAATCCCAGCAGGCTGCACTCGCACTGTCCCTGACTTAATAGCCACAAGGGCAATCAGCCACTCGGGGGATAAATACCGACTCAGTTACATGATGCTTGCAGCAGAGTCTTGTATTCCCCCCTGTACTGTAAGTGAATCACTGTCTGGGAGAAGACAAACTGGTAATGCATCAAAAAATTATACTTAGACGTAGTGGCTAAGTGGTAATTCACACCAATACTGAAGAGGTGAAGCTTATTGCTGGGGCAGGATTGGTTTAAAAGCAGTCCCAGCAAAGGCAGGGTGCTTCCACAGGATGAAGGGATCTGGATTGTGGGTTTGTGTACAAAGAAAAAGAAAGCAATTAATAAGAAATAAAATCTGTATAATTCTATATCTCATGAAGAATTAGATTTTAGGCGTGCAGAGTATGGCTGTGGTCATGTTTAGCTGCTTGAAAATCACTAATCACTTGGTGTTTTTAATCATGTTCATAGCTTGGTGTTCTTTATATCTGTTTGAAAAAGGAGAACGGTTGTGTGAGTTGTTTGATAACCTTTAAATGATTTTTCATGCAGTATGGTAAAGAATTTACATAATTTTGCTACCTGTTTAGGGATGAGAAAATCAAAATTCAACTGCAATGAACCTTAGCAAATCTAAAGGGAACAAAATGTATCAAATAGAAAAACCACATAAGGTTCATTGTCATTCCAGTGTTATTGAAGTGAAACAATAAAATAGTGTAAAGAGCGACGGTACAGAAGATACCAATGTCTCAGCTCAACTGGAACATTTGATGGGTAAATTAACAAATTCTCTTTATCCTCCCAACTGAGCTTTCTGTAAGGCTAATGGAAAGGAAATACTGGTGAATCTGTACCATTAAATGCAACCACCTGTTAAAAATGGGATATTATCTGATTATGATCATTTTTAAATTAGCTCGATCTAATTGCAAAAGCTAGTTAAAAGTGGTGACCTTTGGGCGATGTGATAGAAATTGCAAATGCACAGTGTAACTAGCTAAGTAGCTATTACTTATCAGGATGATTATCCTGGACCCAAGTACTACAACACTAATATACTGTGTGTTGTGCGTGTGTGTGTGTGTGTGTGTGTGTGTGTGTGTGTGTATATATATATATATGTGTATATATATATATATATATATATATATATACACAGAGAGAGAGAGACTGTACTTCTGCAGAGTGGCACCAACGAGATAAGCTGTTAGGTCGATAATCATGCCAGTGGGCCAAACAGTACCTGTGCACATGCTGGATCACTGTCATGGTTTTTATCTTCTCTGTTGCTTGTTTTTTCCCCTTTTCTTCTTTGACACACCTGATTGAGTGCTCAGCTGTTCCTGCAACTCACCAGAGACCAGGCCATTGTTTGTAATCTGTGGTTTGCCGGGACGAGCCAAAAACTAAAAGGGGGGAGGGGCCAGTCATAGCGAGTGGCCCACTGGACGCCGCGGCAGGTTTCAGGAAGCGGCACTTGCCTGCCTGCCCCCCCCCACCACGCACCCCAAGCTCATAAATCACAACAGGATCATGCTGAAAAATGGGAGCTGAGTCTTCCAAAGACAAACATGTAGCAATTTTTTTCATCGATTAGGTTCATACGGTTCATTTTTTTAAAACGTGGCTCCTAATTTTGCTGAAGTCTGGACACTCATGGGATCCCGTTTTCATTCAATTAAATTGCACAAGCCTTTTTGATGTTTTCGTTCCTTGAAGTCCTCTCTACATAAAGCTTGCATTTATTCTCACCCTCTAATCTGGCTGGAAAAAGAAAAATGACTGGTGTAAAAAAAGAATCCATTTATAATGATGACATGATGAGAGATATCTCAGCAAATTGTCAATGGCACAAGAATCATCACCTCAACTGCATGGCTCAATAGCCTGGGTTGGGAATGAGCTAGCATGGGCTGGGAATGGGCTGGAAGCCGTGGAAGACACCCCAGTGTGAACAGGGGCTGGATTCCTGTCCAATCACTTATTTTTCAGGGACCGGAAAGGGCTCCCCAGTTTGATGGATAATCTGTTTTTTACGAGCTTTAACAAAGTGATGCAATATGCATTTATTGCCATATCAGCAATACACCTATCCTACATATATCAGCCCATCTTCTAACAGCCCTATCAGGTATGTGCATATGGCCAGTTTAGAGGTACCAGTCAGCCTACGTGCATACAGTATGAGTATCACTGGGGGAAGCCCATGCCTCACTGGGAGAGCATGCAGACTGCACAGAGGGAAGGTGGAATTCAAACCCCAACCTTGGAGGGGTGAAGCAGCGGTTCCACCCCATATGGAAACAGGGTCACAGTGAATTCTCTGAACGTCCTGATGCAGATGTTGGAAGTTTACTGTGGTCCTATAAGTTATTCCTGTACCTTTAATAATGTGTTAGACTCACAGGCAGCTTGGTTTTTCCCCCCGTGCTTTTGGGCTACAATATCAAAAACAATAAAGGGAAAGTGGAATTAATAAGAAGACACAAAAGAGGCTTGTTGCTAACCGGTAGAGGAATGCAGTGGGGTTATTAGTCAGTAAATCTCATGGCTTGGTTGCTGTGCGTTCCTCCGAGACTCGTGGTTATGTGTCTGTTTTATGGGGGAATTTATCTGTTATGCTGGGGAAAGTAATTTTTAAAGTGATAAAGATATAAATTCTTGTTTTATGTCAGAACAATAGATAGAATAGAATAGTAAATTCCTCCTACACTCCAGTGACATGCAACTAAGATAATTGGCATCCCTAAATTGCCCATAGTGTGTCAGTGTGTCTGTGTGTGTGTGTGTGTGTGTGTGTGTGTGTGTGTGTGTGTGTGTGTGTGTGTGTGTGTGTGTGTGTGTGTGTGTGTAAAATGTGATTAGAACCTGTTATTTTCACACTGTGGGGACCATTTTCTCAGTCCCCACAAGGGGAAACTTGCAATAAAAAACTAAAAATGTCAAAAGTCTTATATTTGGTTACTTAGGGTTAAGGTTAGGTCTGGGGAGTGGTTAAGGTTGTCATTGCTGGGTTTAGGGATTTCCCATAGAAATGAATGGAGAGCCCCCACAAAAATATGAATAAAACCATGTGTATGTGTGTGTGAGGGTATATTGCTGCTCTGCAATGGACTGGCATGCCACCCAGGTGGTACCCTAACCCTAGCTGTAGGGTCCTTCCCTCCAAACCTGACCAGGAAAAGCAACTGCAAGAAGGATGGACACATGGTAAAGAAATAATCAGCAGCATAGTTACTGTACTGATAAATATGTGTCATTCAGATTATAGCACTAACAGATCAAATCAACCTCATGAACACTGAATTCAATACATATAAATGCCACTGTAAACACAATGTGTCCTGTACAGTTGTGAGCATACCTTCATACCCAATTTAATTTAATCTATGGTGCATGGACAGAGATCTTCCTGGCCCACTCCTGTGGCTATGCACTTGACGCTCGGAAAGGCATCTATACATCAGACATATTTGCTTTTGTAGATTCTGCACATATTAAAGTAACATAAATCCTGCCAAAGCCAGTTTGCCTGTTTCAGTGAAGTAGATTTATCATAAAACAGTCCTTAATGTCACTTGTAGGAAGTGCATTTAGCCACTGGTTTGGATCTGATTTTTTTCAGTCGTCTCCCCTGAAGGAATCATGGCTGTCTGATCCTGGACTGAGGCCTACCTCAGCTCTGCCAAACCATTCTTTGCTAATTGACAGACCCTTTTCAAACTGTGCCTCTATGCTTTGCTAATAATGAAGCGTCACAGCTGTGAAACAGCGCTGAATGCAGATTAGAGACTGGCACAGAGACACATCATCAGTCCTCTGTAAATGGCTCTGTTCACAATGAACAGCAGCAGCGGACAGTCAGACTGCACTGTGTAATGGTTCCGCTTCCATTTCCTCTTTGTGTTTTCTCACTTTGCTGTATGCAACTGATCTATGTTAATTGAAAAAGAGAAGGAAAACACTGCTCAAATTTCAATAAGCAACATGTTTGCACACAGAATGTTAGCCTTTGATTCAATAATATGGCAGATTAAATTCCCAGCTTCTACCTTTCCTGGAACCTTCCCGTTGGGAAATGGTTCCACTTGGCCAAAGGCTGCTAATGGAAAACGACAGAGAAAAATAAATGTTACAATGAGTTGTGACGATTCAGCCGATAGCCAGTAAAGCCCTAAATGACACATAAAACAGCAGAACTGCATGCCAAATGCAGAAAAAAGTCAAATAAAATGGAGATTCCAATGGCATTTTCTATACTTACAAGAATTTTACATTACTTCTTATGAAAAGACATTTCACTTGCACAGTTTTTAAATATGATTTACCGCAAAATCAGGGGTGAGAGTGAGGAAATGGCTGGGTATGCATTAGCATGTCATAGTGGTAAACATCCTACGACCAGGAATCACTCTACAAACATGCTCTCTCATTTGTTATGACTATGCAACCTCTTGTCCAGCATACAAACAATGGTGCCATGTGGCCTGTAAAGAATGACTGAAACTGCCCGTGGCTTTCCAGCACGCAAAGAGCATTCCGTGTCTTAATGCCGGGACAGGTAGATGCCGGAGCAGATTAGATTACTCTTTGATCCCGTTTGCACAAACAGGAAATGTGACAACATATAATCCCCTGCAAACATAAACATTCTATTTTAAGAATATAAAGCAGTGAAACAGATAGTCAGACATCCACCAATGGACTGTATTCTTAATCTCAATGACTGTGAATTACATTGCCGGCTGGTGGGTGGACATGCCTCTCACATCCTGACACTGTGGGACTGATTACCTGCAAGGTGTAAAGAGACAGTCGAGCCTTCTGCTCTGCTCATAACACACTTTGCATGTTTGAGACCAATTTACACAGTTTTCAGAAGCTACTGAGATAGAAGACCTCCTACCCTGAATATATAAGATTGATTCTCAATGTTTTGTTCATGTGAAAGAAATCCCTGCGACCCAATGGTCCAGTCTGGAAATACGGAGTAAATTTGGAATTTATTTAATTTCCCAGTTAAGGATTTAAGAGCAGGTTTCATATAGAAATATATTCTTGACCCAACACAAAGAGTATTTTTTCAGTAGTTTCCGGTTTGAGGTTTACTGCATATGCTTCTGATACGTTTGGTGTCTATTTTTTGTAATTTGTTGGAGTACCAGATTTTACTTCTAAATGTGCCGAAAAATATATGCTGGAAAAAAACCCCACTGGTTAAAGGTTTTAAATCACGCCCCCTAGTGGAAACCCAGCCGGCGTTCCTGGGTACAACTAGGTCATTTACCTCCTAATAATTTTCCTCAGGAACAATGCTTATTCAGTAAACATACCTTCTGAGCAAATGAGCAAATACCAAATTGTTCTAGTTCTGTTCTAGTGTTACCTAGCTACAGTAATTGCTACCTAAGGCGACACACCTCTCATGGACCTGCTGAGTGATGATGTCAGCAGCGCCACTGAAATGCTTAAAATCCCTGCGCGCTAATCTGCTCTTTAAGGGTAACTACACCACCCGATTTGTTAAATGACTCACATGTTTTCTCATACAAATGGAAAGTATTTAAGCATGAAATTGATAAGTAGTGATGCTTCACGTACATCTATTGTTCATGCGCAAACTGTGTCATTTACTGTTATGCATAAATGCGTCTATTCATTTATCAAAACAAAAATGTAAAATTTCACCAGGAATTATTTTCTAGGAAGCTTATAGTTAATCATAGCACAATGATTGCAAAAAAACTTTTCACTGCACACGATAAACATATAAATCACACACACATGGATTTTTTCATTATATGCCAGTATTTAAAAATATTATTTGGTTACATTTTGAGTATGTGTTTGGTAACCACTATGCTCAGTTGTGGAATGTGTGCTGTGATTTTGTTCAGGACGTCTTCCTAATAATACTGGTTACTCATTTATGCAGTTATCGTTTAAGGCGCCGAATAGGCAGCCTGGGAAATCAGTAAACTTAGGACTCTCAGTAGAATCCCTGACTGTGGCTGTTCTCACATGCATTGCCGAGCAGCCCATGCACCGGAATTGGAATTTCATGCACAAAAACAAGAAAAAAATCACAAAAGCAGGCCCTGGATGGGACACAGCTAAGCCGTGTGAAATTCAGTGTTAGCATATCTGCTTGTGTTCTCTGTTGAGGAGGCAGTCGATGCACTTGGCACCTGTACACTTTTATTCTGTTGCTGACCAGCTGTGATGTTCCTGCTGCTGTCAAATGCAATCATGCGATGATGGTGGGGGCTGTGGGCGGGGGTTGGGGGTTGTTTGTGACTCACCGCAAAGTGGCCCCGGATTCCTGTATCAGATGACACTTCTAGATAATCTATGTGCGCTGCCGCTCCGCCTTAGGACAGGCCCACCATATGCACTGCGATGTCACTGGACCGGCTCTGTTAGCATGAAGAAAAGAGCATTCGCCCTTTCCCGTTCTGCTTTGTCCCACTGCTATTCCTAGCTGAGCAAACAAATGCAGCCAAGACAATTTTACAGATGCATCACATTATAGTGATGGTTTCAGCATCTGTTGATCAAGATCTCTTGAATAGTGATTAGCTTGGGTTCCAGAAAGGAATACAGCCCGATCAGGATACTTTATGTAAAGTATAGTTTGTTCGTTATAAAGGTCACTGAAACAATGTGCTTTTTGAAGTTCGATTTGCAAAATCATACATTCAGTAGAATGTAAGATTTAATTAGCTTTATTTTAACGAACAGTTTTCAATTTTCACTTTTATGCTTCAACAAAGCAGGATAGGTGGATAACCTAGGAGTCTCCTCTACCACTAAAAGTACAGTCTGTCTACATTCAAGTGTATTACTACAGTATATGAAAATATCACAGATGCCACAATCCATCGTAACACCTACTGCAAAGCATTATCACATATCACTAGACTATCAGCAATAATCATATAAAACCACAAAATAAAACAATCATAATTGATGTTGTTTTTTAATTCGCCTATACCTGTAATAAAGCAGTAAAGCGCTGGTTCATCTTCGGTTCATTTCACACCCTAATGTGGCAGGAAAAGGAATGTTAGAATGGTGTTCCAGCACTCTGCAGCCAGCAGAGGGGAGCGTTCAGGAAGAGATGAGGCCAGAGCGACAGGCTTGAGCGCATACAGGTGTACCAGAAGCAGGCGAAACATGCAAGATTCTGGGATGGGGCAAGGTGGAGGATACCAGACAGCCAGGTTTTAGGAAGGGGCGTTGTTAGGGGGGCTTATGAAATACCACTTTAGTTTAGCTTCAAATTACTGTATTTTTAAACTATTTCTCAGAACATCCATTTTGCAAACACTTATTGTCACACACACACAATGAGTAGCTTAGACACACCAGTTCATCAAACTGCATGCCTGAACCACAGGAGAAAACCAGCAGAGAAAAGGAGAGTATGTACTGGATGCACATGTGATACTACCTGCAAGGTAGATTGTACCAGAACGGGAGCCACAAAAGATACTTTTAACACCTGATCACGATATAAATTAGCAGACTCTTCTGCCAACTTAATAAAAGGAGATTAAATCACCTGTCAGATGAAGAATGAAAAATACTTATTGGAGAGTCATAGTATGACTTGATTACTTCGTGAATTAAAGTACAACAGAGCATAGAAATGTAGTGCCTTTTTGTATAATAGCTTTGGTTTTGCGCCATGGAAACATGCAGATATGATTAGTAACATGCCTACTTAAAAAATAAAAAGAGCCGTTTAACTGAATGCTGCTGTTCATTTTGCGGCTTCCTTTAGTCTGCGTTCAGCTGCATGTTATTTATCTGGGGTCTTGTTTTTTTTTGACCCGAAAGTAGCAGAGAAATTAGCATAGTGTTTCATTGTACTGAATGTACAGTATAATGACAATGCAGTTTCGGTCATTGAAGTTGCAGTAGAATAGATATTCAGGGAATGTTCACTTTAGCTGCTCTTGGTTCTGATCAAATTTATGTACTAAATATTCACTGGATTGTCCACCTTAATAATCTACTTTTTGAGTTTTTATTCTGATGACAAAAACATAGAACTAGACTTAAGTGACAATAAATATGATTTTTTTGAAAAGTTTATATTTCTGTGTAGCAGGCCAGCGTGGTGGTGCAGTGGTTAGCAGGCCAGCGTGGTGGTGCAGTGGTTAGCAGGGCAGCGTGGTGGTGCAGTGCTTAGTACTGTAGGGTTCAGGTCTCTGCCATGGCTCCATGTGTGTGGAGTTTGCATGCTCCCCCCCAGGTTTCCCACTGACATTCCAAAATCGTGCTAAGGTTAACTGGAGTTGCCGAACTGCCCATGGGTGCATCTGTGTGAGTGACTGGTGTGTGAGTGTGCCCTGTGATGGGTTAGCGTCCCGTCCTGGGTTATTCTCTGCCTCGTGTGTGAGTGACTGGTGTGTGAGTGTGCCCTGTGATGGGTTGGCGTCCCGTCCTGGGTTATTCTCTGCCTCGTGTGTGTGAGTGACTGGTGTGTGAGTGTGCCCTGTGATGGGTTGGCGTCCCGTCCTGGGTTATTCTCTGCCTCGTGTGTGTGAGTGACTGGTGTGTGAGTGTGCCCTGTGATGGGTTGGCGTCCCGTCCTGGGTTATTCTCTGCCTCGTGTG
>JAODLC010000038.1:24082060-24093391 GCA_026781145.1 Hippopotamyrus pictus | reverse complement strand
ACGGACCACATCCAGCAGGAGTAACTGTGGCCACAAGAGGAAGCTCTATGAAGGGGATGTCCAGGCGCTAACCTGGATTGTATCAAAAAAACATAAAACCACAGCTGCCCAACTCAATGCAGAATTAAATGTGCACTTCTCCTGTTTCCACCAAAACTGTTTATTGGGTCTCCACAGGGTCAATATGGTCAGGCTACTATTGCCAAACCTTTGGTCACTCCTGCCAATGCCAAACGTCGGTTTCAATGGTGCCAGTAGAGGAAATCTAAGGCCGTGAACAATGTGAAACATGTATTGCTCACTGATAAGTCAACCTTCACTGTCTTTCCTACATTTGGGATAGTTACGGTGTGGAGAAGCCCCTAGCATTCCATAGACCCACTTGTTCCAGATTGGCACTGCCAAGGACTACCAAACCATTCTGGAGGACCATGTTCACCCACTGGTTCAAACATTGTACCCAGAAGGTGGCATCATGTATCAGGATAATGCACCAATACACACAGCAAGACTGGTGACAGAGTGGCTTGATGAACATGAAAGTGAAGCTGAACATCTCCCATGACCAGCAGTCACCAGATCTGGATATTACGGAGCCATTTTGGGGTGTTTTGGAGGAGTGAGTCAAGAAACGTTTTCTTCCACCAGCAACATGTAGTGACCTGGCCACTGGTTTGCAATGACTCAAAATCCCTTTGGCCATTATGCAAGACTTGTAGCCACAATAAATTATTGTGACCTCAAACCAGATGTTTCAATTTCATTGTCCCACCCCTTCACCTGATATTGTATTTGTAAGACAATAATCAAGTTTTTTTTAAGATGGTTGAGGCTGATTGGAGTTCCTAAATTGCCCATAGGTATGCATGTGTGAATGACTGGTGTGTGACTGTGCCCTGTGATGGGCTGGCCCCCCGTCCAGGGTTGTTCCCTGCCTCGTGCCCGTTGCTTCCGGGATAGGCTCCGGACCCCCCACGACCCAGTAGGATAAGCGGGTTGGAAAATGGATGGATGGGTTCCCCATAGATTCTGAAGCAACGTGAGCATATGAGAATGTATATAGTGCGTGTACAGCCTCACACATCAGGCCAGAACTTCACCCATTGATTCTCAGCTGATGAGCTGCAGGGTGAGCACAAGCAGCTCATGTATTAAAGTAAAGCAACAAATGAAGTGAAGCTTGTAAAGTGTTTGGTGCATAATCCATTAATAATCTAATCTTTATTTTTGACATTTAACAAGCCCTCCAACTACCTAGCAATTATACTTGAGATGGTGCAAGTTCGTAAACTGCAGGAGCTACAATCATTGTACAATTTTCCAGCGCCTTTGCAAAAATGTTAAATACTTATGATCCTACAAATGCTTCACAACCTTGAGTGAGGTTATTTGGTTAAATTAAAAAAGTGGCATCAAATGATTATTGTTTATGATTATTGGAATGCTTAACTGTTGGCAGGACTTTTCATGATCAAATCTTGGTCATGTGGTTGACATTCACAACCTTTCCACATGACTTTCTCTTTTAGATAAATACCACACATATACACATACCATACAGATAACTTTTTTTAATCGTTTTTATTGCATAAATGAGTAGAAGTTGTCTTTCACTTTATCGATAAACTAATTAAACATGACAGAAAAGCAAATGGACATTTACATGTGTTACCAGGTTTTGCAAATTATGTCTTTGATAGTAACAGATTAGATGTGATTCCGATGCTAGAAATACCAGTGATTCAAAATGTTATCCCTGCCTGAAATTACTATAGGAAATAACATATTCAGTCAATTAATTAAGATAATGAGAAAAACAGATTTTGAAATCACCTGTGCAAAAAGCCAGAACTTTCAAAAATGTACCTTATCTATTATTTTAAAAGCTAATTTAATACATTTTACCGACAGGCATTATGTAGTTTTAAAAAGTCTTATTGGTGGTAAACGGTACCTGAATGAAAATTATATATTACACGATGAATTTACACAAAAGATAGAAAAGCGGCATAGAAAGAATATGCTTATAATACAAGTGTTGTATATAAATTTGCACTTTAATAAAAGCAGGTATTTTCTTTATGGCACATGATTGCGTAATATAGAAAGAGTACCACAAATCTGTGCTGGAATGCCTAGAATTGCTATATCATGTATAATAAATGTAAGAGGAAAAAGTTGTGTAATATATAATGATTTGATGACTAAGATGTGTGTGACATTACAGGGTATCTTTGCAGATTAAATATTATATAGTAGGCACACATTGGAGTGTATCAAACCTATCCGGATAAATACAAATATGAAAAGTGCCTATTCATTAAAAAATTGTATTGCAGGGCAGTGTGCAGTCTGTGGGTTAGGACCCAATGCACATTATGGGAAGAACACCGGTTCAAATCCTATGGTCAGCAGAGTGATGTCACTGTGGAACCCTTAATCCCAGTTGCCCCTGGGCCCTGCTTTCTCAAATGTATGTTGCTTTGGCTAAAAGCATCGATTACATAAATGTAATGGAATGTCACCTATAATATTTTAAATGAGACAAATGTCCTTTTTGCAGTTTTTGGGAATTATTACTGGAGGGCCGATTTAAATTTGTGGCAGTAATTTTAGAGTGACTAACATTTACAATAACTAGTTGCAGAAACCCAGTTATTTCATATAATTTATTAAACATTTTTAAAAGAAAAAAATGTGCTTGCCATGCCTTAAAAGCAAACTTTGAACAATGACTAATCTCTGAATATCCTGTGGGATTGTCGTACGATAAAGCAATAATTCATTCTGCCAGTATAACACTAGCAACACTAATTAGAAAATTAGTCATTCCAAATGCAGGACAGCATTCAAACATTACAAGGTGCTTTCGTTTTAACCAACGTCAATCCTGAAGGAAGGTTAAATCACTACACTTGTGGACATTACTGCTCTGTTTATAGAAATAGTCACAGGCCACATTTTTACTGCGAGTTAAAGGATTCTGGTGACTTAGCAGGAAAGGTCGGTAACCTGTGTTTGATTAGGAAAACAAAGGGAGCAGAAGGAGCCCGGGTCCCCTGAGTGTGCTGCACTACAGAGCCCTCAATCGGGCCAGAAGGGCCTCCACATCACTCTCCATGGCTATGGACTGTGCCTCCGGTCCCCTCTCCTTTTCCCAGCTGGCTCCAGCGACGGCCTCCCGTCTCACAGGCACTTTACTCTGGGCGGCAGATGAATGAGGCTCAGGCTCGTAATTAAGCTCCTTGCCGATGGGTGCTCTTGTCGAGTTGAAATTGATATTCTGCCGAGACCGTGACCTTTGCAAAGGTGCTTTCATGTTTTCTGCAGATGGGGAGAGAGAAAGAGGGGGAAATATAGAGAAATGAGACAGGAGATCTCACAAAGCTAAATATAAAACTGAGCAGCTTTGAAAGTGGAGCATGTAAAGTGGGGGAGCCATTAAGTAAACAAGTGTCTGTAGGAGACAGGAAAAAGCAGGCAGTTGAAGCAAGGAGATGTCAGCGGGTAGAGCGGCAAATGGCTAACAAAGGATAGCAATAAAACAATCTAACAGAAGCATACCTTGATCCAAAATTCAGACAGTTAAGTTTGGCCATAAGTAAACTGATCGGGAGAGTAAATGCTGCAGACACAGGTATTGCTTGTTTAATTAACTAATTTGCATTGCATACTCCTTTGCTGAGACAAAGTAGCGTGCTAGGTATTCACTATTAGCACTCTCTCCCAGATGTAAAAGCTGCAAAATTACATCTCTTATTAAACACTCTCACTAGGCTCATTTTACATCCTTGCTGATCTATCTTCAGTGGGTTTGCTAATAAGTGTCAGCGATCTCGACTTATTGTCAGCAGCCGGCCGGGGCAGGAGGCCCGTGATGAACGGGATCTGGCTGATTGACTTTTCTGAATTGTGTCTGGCTAGACTACTGCCTCTATCCCGATACTGCCAATGTGCATTATAAATTACAATCCCTGAGCAGGTATTAAGCTTTATAAAGGAAAAAAAAAATCAATCCATATTCATGTGACCTTGAGTGGACTGGAAAAATGGCTTCCACAAACCTGACATGACATTTAAAGTTCTGAGTTATTCTGTAAAAGATGTTCTATCATACCTTCAGTAATGACTTTGGAGCTGGGGCACTCATTCATGACAGTGTGGTTTATGGCCGTACTGAAAATCCACACCAAAAACAGCTTGAACATTAAAAGGTAATGGGGGAAGGTATTTACTGTGGTGTCATTTCTTGACCACAGGCCGCCCATGATGAATGTGTATTTTACAGTCACTTGGTGATCTCTGCAGATCTCCTAAAATAATCATCGGGAGACTATTCCAAAATGGAATGGGATGTCAGAAAAGATCTACCCCATTATTGAGTACGTAAATGCACATGATAACATTACGCCAGAACAATTGTCAGCGAATAAAGAAAACATTTTTCATTATTATTAAAAACGCACAATGGCACACAAAAGGACCAATCCGTTTGGGAACTAAATGCAAATGTAATCGGGACGATTACAGATGTATCAAAATCAGTTAAACAGGGGCCTAATTGCTTATTTGTGCCAGAATTTGATTTGAGTTTGTTTTCGTTGGAACTCCTGCATGGGTCACACCAATCTCATTAACGTGTTTTTTTCCTTGTTGTTGAGCTGCTTGTTGTCCGCATGCCTGTCTTGTTTGTCACATTTGATGCCCCTTGCCAAAATCCCCATGGATACGCTCATTAGCTCTGTACTTTCCCATCCACTTATTTTGCTTTCTCTTATCTGCTGAGGTAATCTGACTATACACACACACTCTTTTGTAAGTATCCATAATTAACATTAACACGAGCAGAAAAAAATCATCATCATATGGATGAATACGATCTATTATTTTCTGTCCCCATAAGCGTTTGACTTGCAACCTTTATATAAACTGCAGTTATACACTTTTTCCAATGTTAATAAAATATACTTGTCTTGCCTCATATTCAATTGATGGACACTTCACCACAGTAACATGCAATGACTTGCTTATGGATTTAGCTTAATTTACTTACACTTGTCTATCACAGCTAACTGATTTGTAATATAAACATATCATTAAGCTGGAAATGTGTCTGAAGGGTATATTACAGTGGACAGAGTCACTGCATTCATGCCCACTGAGTGGTAAAAAGACTGAGTAGGAGCGTTAGCGTTCAGCTTGAATGCTGCGAAAACATCTAAAACGGGAAAGACCTGTTGTGCGAGTGATTGTACAAATCCATTTACCAAGAAATTGGAACTCTCTCTTACAGACTGCTGAAAACTAAAGAAAAAAAGACCCTTACCCAGTTTTCCTTATAAAGGGCTGTATCAGTCAATAATGTAATAACTACCATTAATGTTACAACTGCCAATAACATAATTATTCCATTCTCAATGTAATAAAAGCTGATAATGTAATAACTATATTTTATTAGCATTTCAAAACACAATGACTGATGACAACATATCGAGTTGGCAATCTACAACTATATAAATTGTCCACTGAAATATAATACTCTGTAAACTTCCAACTAATTGTTTAATTTCGTGTGAGGCTTTTATTAGACTAGCAAGCAGTACACTTTTTGTAGTCTTGACTGGTCATCCGGAGATGTTACTCATGCAAACAAACACACATTTGTGTAGACTGGAGGTTGGGATGAAGGTTAAATTCAGTGCATGCTGATAGCAGTGAATGCTAATATGTGGAAACAAATGTGTTTAATAACTGCCTCCCCTACAGCAAAGGAGACCTCCAGAAACACGCTATAAACACAGAATACAAATTAGCATTCAAATTCTTTATAAAATGTTCTAGGTCCTCAAAAATCCTCTACAGTAAGTACTGATTAGAAACATATTCCATTTGTTAATAGCCACCTTTGGTTCTACAAAACTTTACTGACCTTATTGCATTACTGTATACAACGTGTATATATGCTCGTATATATGACGATTTTGCTTTTATTTTCTATGTATGTATGTATGCATGTGATTATCCATATGGAAGGCATTATCGCAGCTTTAAGATTCAGTTACATGCAAGGAAGTATGCTTTCCAAAAGGAGGATACAACAGCCTTCCTGAAGTACTGGCAAAAACCAACTCAATCTCACATTTGTGTACAACTAAACAGTAATTTTGAAAAAGACCACCCAATTTTCTTCTTTTTACCACAGAAAAAATATGTACTCAACCACAACAAGTGCTACAAACAGAACTGTGGAGAAAAATGGAAAATCCACAGCTGCGAAACAGAAAGCTTGTAATATTCCAGTAAAACAGTATATTTAACATTAGACAATAACTGGTGAAAGACAGTTGTGACAACCCAGAGCTTACAGTGTATTATAGCTACAGTTTACAAGACACCACGCTAAAGGAACTTCAAAATTTAATTACAAATTAAAATAATTTAATGTTTTGCCTGAACCCTGGGAGGGAAAATAATCTGCTAGCTAACCACAGAGGTAAACATGGTTTTTAATAGAAACTTCACTCAAATTGCCTAGAAAAAAACTCGCAATTAACCAATTTCATATAGCTACAAGAATGTAATAATCACACTTGATTGGCATTTCTACCACCCACACCACACACAAACTCATGCACACACGGAGTGTGCTGCCTACAATGTTCCTTGAGGAGGAAGTGCAAAATGATGCCGTAGAGCATCAGCTGGACGGACTCAGCAGTTACTTTCTAATCAATCATGTTTCACTGATGATCCTCACCCTAGCAATTTGGTGATGAACACAAAGTCACACATGATCCCTCTTGCTTTATGCTAATCACATTTACATGCTGTGTAACTGAGTGAGCATGTCTGCTCTGTTCTGATTGCTTAATTTGCACGTTTCTCACTTACCACAACACAAAAATCGAAAGTAATGATCCAGTATCACAAATAACAGAACATAACTGACACCTTAGAACAGGGGTGTCAAACTCCAGTCCCGAAGGGCCAAATCCTGCACATTTTTGGATTTCTCCTCATTTAACACACATGACTCCATTCCTTGTGCTAAGTACCACACAGCTCTTGAGCTGAGTCATTTGTGGTGGAAGAGGGTAAGAACTAAGCTACACAGGACTCCATCCACCCAGGACTGGAGTTTGACATCCCTGCCTTAGAAGAATCCATATCTGAGGTACAAGGAAAAGTAATGGTGGAGAAAAATGCAAAAATAAGTACAACATCCAAAGGAGCTGTAACAGACATGCAGATCATGGTATCAATTCACCAAAACCTAGCCACAATAAAGAGTTGAGAAAGGTGTTTTATTTATGTTTGACTTGTTTGGGCCCCAAAGTTATCTACCAGTGCTTTAGGGCTCCTAAAATGCCTCCAATGAGCTCTTCAGATGATGACTGGTCACCACCTTGCTAGAATGATATCATTTCAATTACTGAACAAATGAAATAGATGAGAAATGGCAGACACAATAACACCTTCTATCATGAATACTTTATGCATTGTACAATATACCCCATAGACTTTTCTCCAGGTTCCTGTAGTTTTCCGAACTAAGAACTCTACTCTCCCGAGGTCTAAGAAACATTACTAACATCATTTAATATTAAGTAAAAT
Organism: Hippopotamyrus pictus; assembly: GCA_026781145.1. Lineage (NCBI taxonomy): Eukaryota > Metazoa > Chordata > Actinopteri > Osteoglossiformes > Mormyridae > Hippopotamyrus > Hippopotamyrus pictus. The sequence continues at coordinate 24,085,777 of JAODLC010000038.1, read as the reverse complement.
TTTAATTTTTACATCAAAAAATTTCTTTCAAATGTTAAATTATTTCTTCCTCTCTTCTATGCCTTCAGGTCTGATGAGTGCTACCATTATTCACAAGTTTGCCTGAAACATAGAAACAGATTTCAACAGCTCAATATACATATCTGCTTTTGTGAAGCATACTTTTAAATTCAAAACAGCCTAGAGTCATGTTCTATATTTCATTGAAGTTGAATATTTTAAAAGATCAACCCACTCAAAAAGCTATTAAACCTTTCTTACTGGGTCTTCTCTTCTATAAATAAAATTGCATATGTCATATCAAATTACAGCTAGCTACTCCATGGATCTAATGGAGACAGAACTATCCTAGTAAACAGCTTCAATTCATCAAAACAAATTTAATTCCTTATTTGATCTAGTTTATTTTCTGGAAAGAATCTAAGTATGGGGAATGACTATCCCTCTAAGATCAGAAGTGGTCAATCCATGTCACCATGCTTTTCCACAAAGGTCCAAAACAGTCTTCAAAATTCTAAACATCCTAAAATTCTATTTAGTCCACTTCTGCTAAACAATGCACCTGTAAATCAGCGGCCTGGTAGCTATGGGGCTCCTACAGGGACATGGGATGAGAGACATTTTTATTCTCCTCCCGTTAATTTAAGGGGTCATTTTGCGAGATCTCGCAGTACTTGCGTTATTTCGCAATATTTTTACATTACTATTGATAACTGCACTGAGTCCATTCAAAGTACAAAGGATATACTTAATTACTAAAGTATAAAACTAAATTACACAGATATGTGATGTGTGCTTTAAGCATTAGACTGAAGACAATGCACACCATTTAATTTTCAGATGCTATATTTTTATAGACATTTAATAAAAATTGTCTGTGACTAAGTGAGACAGTTATTGAACGTTAAATGCAACGGTTAAACACTGAAATATTAATTAAAATTTGTCTTAAAGAAATCAGGAAAATCAAGGGGTGTTGCTTCATTTTATCGAAAGAATCAATATTTTAGTATTGATCGGCATATCACAAATTAAGCTACATCTTCAAGCAAGAATACCAGGGTGGTGGCCTATTCCCAAAAGCGGGTTTAAGGTGAACTCCAACACTAACAGTAGTTAGCTTTACAGTATATTCTGTTTACCAGCTGTAATGTGTCTCAACAATAGCCAGCAACACCTGCACTGCAAGTTTTGTGAAATAACGCAAAAGTACTGCAAGATCTCATAAAAGGAGACATTTTTCCCTTCCCATGTCCCCTAAGGAGCTCTGTAGGAAGCATGTGTATTCTTACAATAACTAATTAAATGAGACAAACATGGAATCACACATAACACTGTCATTTGAGGAACACAACAGCTCTATACATTTCACACAAAATATAAAAATACTACAAGAAAAAATAGTTTATACAGTATGACATTACAAAGTGAGCAATAAGAACAGGGCAAACTGAATACACAATATATGCATGAATGAATGCATGGTTGCTTCAGTCTCTTAACTCTTAAGCAACCTTAATCTTCTGTGGACAGGGTCCTTCTCTGAAAACTGCATAAGTTCCACTAGAGATGTTTAAAGGTGTAAAAAGTGTCATTTCTGTATTTAGCACACATTCATTCTTCTGGGCTGTCATTTCTGAATCAATGTCATAGTATATCTGACAAGGACCTGAAGACTGAACTACACGGGGAGTGAAGGCCAGTATTATATAGCCATTAGCCTTTCATTTTATTTATTCATTTGCTAGTAGTATCTGTATAGAATTGTGCCTATAACTTCTGCATTGTTTTCCTTCAAAAGTGCAAACACACATAGTAATTATTTTGTGAATAAAGAATCTAGTTAAATTTCACTCTGGTGCAGAAAACTTCTTAAAAGAATATGAATACAATGAAAATAAGCCGTTTTGCTGAATAATCTATAATGGGTCTTTATGATAACAGTGTGTTTTAAAGGTTATTGCAGAATGCCATCCTGTATTCCTAATTACCTACCTCAACCTACAGTATTATCTAAAATGAAAAAAGTTAATTTATTCATTAATAAATTCAGGCATTTGAGACCTCAAAATTGTATGTAGACAAAATCACATTAATGAATTGATCAATTTATCAATAGTTACAGTGAAAAGAGTAAAACAGAAAAAAGCAGTAAACACACACAGCCACAATTCATTAAAAGTTAAAACATATTCCTTAAAATAAACTGGTAATTTGTCACTGAAAACAACCAGTGGCCATTACAATTTTTTCAGCTAATTTTCCATATGAAGAGCTTAGTAATAGAAACATTAACAGAAAGAAATGTCCCGAGTGCATATCAAGATTGCAATAAGTGTATGGGAATACACAGGGAAACAGCTGGAAAAATGCAGAGCAAATATTTCACTTTTTCTTCTTTGCCGGAGTATGAATGGACCCTGCCACGAATAAAAATCAGACATACAGGATGGGGGAGTAGGGATGGGGGGCAGGCAGGTCACTGCGGGAGCTGGTCTTCCACGGGGCTAATTTCACAGTTTCTGCCTGCTGGCTCCAGCAGGTGTGGTACCCCCCAGGAGGGGGAGGAAACAAATGACTGGGTGGAAGTTCTGCCACAAAAGACTTATGCTGGCTTTAGCCCTCAAAATTATCAATGGAGCTGTAGGGAAGCAACGGTCTGCCTCAAATAAGCCATAATATTCTATTCTGTTATTTTATATCTTGGACAGAAATGCCTCGAAATTCTAAACCATTGATTGGAAACAAGCAAGGGAATATTGGATGTGTGAAAAAGGCCCAAAATAAACCACCATGCTATAATAATGTGGTACAATAGATATGAATTCTGTAAATAAAAAGTATATTAAATAGAGCACCTACTTCATGATCAAAGCAAACGTAAACATGTGCAATCAATCTGCAACAGCTCATCTTAGCTATAGCTGAATTCATCAAATCATCAAGTAAAATAAATAGGCACAACTGCAACTTTTGGCTATGCCAAAAGCTAATTTTATTCCTAGAGCACTGTGTAGTCTCACTGCAATTAGGCTTAATGTTAGACTTCACTGAAGGCTGCGGATGCTGCGCCAGGGGAAAACGACACAAATTAACCACCAGCTTCGTACGGTTGCTATCCAGAGAGGCATCAACAAATCCAGTTCAAAAAGGCAATTAAAAAGATGTGCACCAGTAATCCCTTTATGCATCTCAAATATGAACCTCAATGTTTTAATCCACGAGTAACTGCCCCAAATAGACATCCACAAATTCACCTGCAGTTAGAAATGTTCCTCAGGTATGCAAACACACACACACGCACATACATATATATATACACACACACACACACACACACACACACTCTCACACATATATACACATTGAATAATTATCACTATAGCAACCAGTTTTGCCCAAAAGATAATCTGAGGGATTAAAATTATATAATGCTACATTCACCATCTAGGGCAGGTGAATTAATGTTTGCAAAGGTCTGAAAAGACAAATGACTGAGCTACAAATTCCGGACAGTATTAATTACTAGACCCGTCAGGAATAAATGTAATAAATCAAGTTCAAACAGAGCAATGTCCACTTAGACACATAAACCCAGACTGGACAGTATCAGCTGAACTGCACATGCACGTACGCACGTATACACACACACACACGTTGGTCTTCCTATCTAAATGGGGACCGTCCATTCATTTCTATGGGAAAAACCATAATCCC
>JAODLC010000038.1:24020302-24046512 GCA_026781145.1 Hippopotamyrus pictus | reverse complement strand
ATCAAAACAGTAATTTGTAAAGTAAGAAAATAAATGTATCCAAACAATGTGTAAAGTTAAAAAAAAAAAAAAAAAAAAAAAAAGCGCGTCCTGCCCCGATCGTCCGCTCTTTCCGTGTGCCATGCCCCCTCGTTAACTCCGTGTGGAATCCCCGTTTGATCAGCTATTTCTGGTTGTTGTCATTAGCCCTCTGTATTTCGTCCACATTTCAGTTTGTTTCCCCAGTCCGGTCATTGTACTGTCCGTCTGCGTTTTGCCTGCCTTACCTGTAATTAAACCCCGTATTCCCCAATACCCTGACATCTGCATCTTTATCTTCGTTCCGTCCCCGCTCGGCACGACAATATTATTATAATTAAATGTATTAATGGTTTATTATTAATATTAAAATAAGAAATCTTTATTTTAAAATGTATTTTATTATATAATAATAATTACTGTTACTGTCTATCATTGTCTAAATGTATTTTTACTGTCTAAATATATGTATTCAGTTAGTGTAAACATGCACGATGCTATCACAGCGAATGCGAAGCTGAGACTGAAGCGTTACCCTTTGTTTCCACTGAGAGACGTGTCGCGTGACTTATTTCCCCACGCATACAAGTTCTTATGTCGGCGTTCAGGGTTTGACTTCTGAGATTCAGATCGAGTACTAGGTAATTTTTTTCTGAAGTGGTTGGTTCGAATTTTAAGAAATTCGAGTTTTAATGAGTTTGAGAACTGAGGTACCACTGTATTATAGTTTGAGTAAAAGAAAAAAAAATTAATACACTTAGATATTGAGAATCCTGACTTCAGATGAATCTGGCATTTTGGAGGAAAACATGCTACACTGATCCCACATCAGCATGAAGTTTTATTTCATGCATCATTTTCTTTGCTCTTTCCTAAATAAAGATTTGCTAAAAATTCTATAATCATACAGGGTTCAGAATGATCCTCATGGACATCGCATTTCTAGTTTTTCTTATAATATTTGTCCTTGCACACAAACATATAAGTGACTCGGTTACAACCCAACCATATACAGTATAATTCATCAGTGTCAAGGATCGTTCTCAGTTTTACATAAGTAGTATTTGAGTAGTAACTGAGTTACTAAGTTACTTATGTCTCCTCAAGTAAAGTTTTACCAGAATGTTTCCTTTGACTGGACCTACAGCAGTTACAAGCTAGTGAAAAAGCAAAGACTACACTCACTCAAGTACTTTCCTCAGTCCAGCTATAAAAAGTTTCATGTAAATTCGGGTTACTGAAGGAATTGATTCATTCAAATGCATGTAAACTAATTCAAATGAATTTGAAGTAAACGACTACCACTGCCAAAGCAATGCAACATATTCACAATCCAGTAGGAATGCCAAGATGCACGCGTGTCTGCGGCAGCTCGAACTGCTCTCTTCTCCTGCAGCTTGAATGTGAAAATTGTATCGGGTAACATATCTCAATATGGATAAAATCAAAAGCAACGAAGCCCTATAATGCAGTAATGGATAAGGGGGGAGGGGTGTTTTGTGCCTACTGGCATTTATAAGCTAAGTTACACAAACACATATTAGCTAGCTGAGCAACTTACCTTCGACATTTTACATTGCGACTGTGATTGGCAAAAATACCGTAATTGTTCTGAAAGGACCAGTGACTGGCCGTTGTACTGCTTTACTGGTTCCAAGTCATCAGACCACTGCTTATGTGGTACTCTGAAATATTATATACTGTGTCCTATTTTAAGTGACATTAAAAAATTTCACTGCTGATATTTCCTAAGCCCAGTGAGGGATGATCACTGACCCAACTGTACCAGGTCACACCCAGAATGAAAGCTCTATCCACCCAGTACAATGAATGTTTCACAACTGTTCCACCAGTTCTGTGAACTTGATATTAAGATATTACTTAAGAACTAGGGCTAACTCTCTCTCCATTTAAACCTGTGATTACTTCACATCTTTATTGTGCCTGTTAACTGATACAAGGCCAAATGGCTATAACAGAATAAGCCTGGGCTGTGTCCTGAAAGACAAGCTCATTAGAGATGGGTTCTTCAGGTTAGTAACTGAATGACAACCCTCCATCCACAAAATATTTTGGTTTTATCATAAATAAATGAACATCCAAGAGGATTATAAGATCCAAATAAAGAAGGGCAGCGTTATATTTTACACCCTCTTCAGTGGAGTGTATTAGGTGGTAAGCAGACTTTGCATCAGATAAGGCTGATAAAAATACAAAAAAATCACAAATTGTGTAAAAACAACAGGTGAAGTGTGTAATTGTTGGATTGTGTTCTGTTGATTAGGGCATACTGTATGAGTACTGAAAACCATTAACACCACAATGTTAGTGATCCATTCAAATGTTTTGAATTAAATCACTGATGAATGAATAAACCTCAAAAATAAATAAATAAAAAACCTTGATGACTGAAGGGAAAAAAACACACTGCAGAGATGTATTAGCTAAAACATGCTGATGTCTCCAGCAGGTAATTATAATTAATTCTAACCTTTTGCAGGATACTAAAAGGTCTGTTGTCCTAAAATAGTTTTAATGAAGGTTACTGATGAGTGTCTGTGAATGTGTCTAGAATTTCTTCTTGTTCTTAAGTGCTACACTATCCACATTTAATCTCACAGGTTTTGTGGAAATGCATGCCCTGAGAATTGTGTTCAGAGAAATTCAGGGTATTTTCAGATATAGAGAATCTGCTATTGTGTAACATACAGAGTTTTATAAGCTTTTTACTCAATGTCATAAAATCATGCCACCAACATTAGGCTATTAGACAGCTACAGTTCCAGCTACTAATTTAACCATAGTCAGCCAATAACCTGCAACAACTCATGGACTGAGGTCACAAGCTGATTGGAGTAAATCTATTTCAGAAGATATAGCCATTCAGGATGCTTCTTCAGCAAGAAGGCTAAGAGGCCCTAAATATGGTAACAGCAGATAGGTAGTGTGCATGTGACTGTGCTGAGGAAATTGAACTTTTGACCAGGGAAGTACCTGCTCAATTCTGAGGGAGACCTCTCTGCCTAATAAATACTGTACTAAATATCAAATACAGTAAAACTTTGGATTGCAAGTAACTTGGTTTGTGAGTGTTTTGTAAAACAAGCAAAATTTTAAAATAAATTTTAACTTGATAAACGAGCGAGGTCTTGCAATACAAGTATTACGTATACACTTTGTCTTCCTAGCGTCATGTGATCACAACTGAGTTGATGGTGGTTCTCTCTCACGCTGCGGGTTTGAGGGTAATCGTCTCCCATGCTTGGTCTCAGTCAGTGTGCGTCACTCATATAGCCAAAATTTAGTAGGAAAGAACCACTCGAATAAGGGCATAGTAGTGCGAGCGATGAATCTGTTTAATGACAATGCAATGTCCACATTTCTACGAAATTGAAAAGGAGGCAAAAGCGGTTATCATTGGATAGGTTCCTCAAAGTCGCACAAAAAGAAAAAGATTCCAGTGAACCAACAGATAGCAGTAATTCCGTTAGTTATAGTGAAAGTGGTCCTACAAAATAACCCTCCCCTCCTCCTCTCTCTCGTCTCCCTCACACCATCCACGATTCTTTTCAAAGGTAAAGTGCAGGTTAATTTGTTTTATGTATATTTATGTACATTTCGTATTAATCATTTTTATATGAATATTTTTGGGTTGGAGTTTCCAGTATTTCTAATGGGAAAATTTGCTTTGATATACGGGGGCTTTGGATTACGAGCACGTTCTCTGGATAGCATAATTTAGACTGCATATTCCATCCATCCATTTAGAAGTGGTCAGGGTTGCAGGGAGGCTTGTAGGCTATGCAAGGCAGCATAAGGCACAAAGCTGGACTACATCCTCCATGGGATCACCAGTCCATTGCAAGGCATGTACACACAAAGAATGAGACATACAAATGCTCTTTGGGCAATGTAGAGATGCCAATTAGCCTAATTACATGTCTTTAAACAGGAGGAGAAAATCAGTGCCCAGAAGGAATAACAGGGAAAACATACAAACTGCACACAAACGAAGGTGGATTCAAACCACCAACCCTGAAGATGCAAAGCCAGAATTCTGCTCACTGAGCCACCATGCCAAGAGGAAATCTTCCCCACTACAGAGTATGGGCAGTATGTTTTAAAAAGGCATCGCTTTGTCACTGACGGGCAGAGGGCTCTGTTCCGCACCCATACCTGTGTTCACCTCCAGAAGCCTCTTCTTCTGCTGCTGCTGCCTCTGGCGCTTCTCCAGCTCTGCTTGCTCCTTGGCTAGTCTGGCACGGAGCTGCTTCTCCTCAGCCTCCTTCATCTTTACATTCTCCTTCACCGCTTGCTGCAGAAGCCCAAAAGATCAGGCACTCAAAGCAGGAAAATTACACCCAGGCCACAAGCTTGGGGAATTAAAGATAACAGCATATTTACTGACCCTACAGTCCTTTTCCATAACTGCACAGAAAAGGGACTTCATTAGTTAGCCATGATTTTCCATGCTGTTCTCAATGTGTTAAAAAATAAAAACAGAAATGTGTTTAGAAAATCTGAGGTGTCCCATAAGAATGGTATCATATTTTTCTACCATTAGTAGCTAGAGAGACCCTAAAAATCGATAAATCCTATTTTCCATGAAGAATGGTAGTTTGATGAGTGTCAGAACACTTGGGTAACCAGAAAATATAAAATACATATTTTCTTCATTCTTCATTAAAAACAGAACCTTTGTCCTCTTGCAAAGATATCAGGAGCGCCATACACCCCTTTCCAGTGACCTCATGACCCCCCCATACTCTCCCAATCCATCTGACGACTTCATAGGAAGAGCCACCAGAGACATGAATGTCGCTGCCGAGGTAAGTAAATCTCTCGACGAGGTCAACATTCTCCCCGCAGACAGACACAAAATTGATACTGAAGTCATTCAAGGCCTGGATCTTGGTTTTTATCCAGGACACTCGCAATCCCAGATACTCAGACTCCTCATTCAGGCTTTCAAGAGCCCTGATGAGAGTCTCCAATGACTTGAAGATCATAGCATCATTGGCAAAGTCAAGATCAGTAAATCTTTCTTCATCAACTGATGCCCCACAACTGCTGGACCCACGGCCCTGCCCAACACCCAGTCCATGGAAGCATTGAACAGGGTAGGAGCAAGAACACACCCATGGCAAACCCGAGAATCAACTGAGAACACGCCACTCAGCACAGTACTCTCGATACCATTATACAGGATGGCCATGATGTCCAGCAAATTTGAGGGGATCCCGCGAAGTCTCAGGATGTCCCACAGGGCAACTCGATCAACTGAGTCAAACGCTTTACAAAAATTGATAAAGGCTGCGAAGAACCTCTGCCCATAATCATGGTTGCACTCAATCAGAACCCTCAGTGCCAGGATGCCATCGATAGTAGACTTTTTAACTAAAAAAAACAGACTGCTCTGGTCGCTGACACATGAGCAGGTGATCAGGAATCCTATTAAGGATGACCCTAGCAAGGACCTTACCTGACACTCACAGCAGCGTTATCCCCCTGTAGTTTCCACAATCCAGGTAATTACCCTTCCCTTTCTAGATAGGGACTACACGTCCCATTTTCCAGGGATGACGCCTGACTCCCAAATGGAAGCAAAGCTTGCCCGCAACGCAAGGACAACAGCCTAACCACCAGCCTTGAGAAGTTCATCCCGGATACCACAGATCCCTGCGGCCTTCCCTACCCTCAGCTGATTCACCACCCGTGCAATCTCAGTGAGATTGGGTGGTTCATAGCTGATTGGAGGATCAGCCTTGAGAACTGTGGACCCAGAGATGCCCAATGTCCTAGCTGGAGAGTCAGCTTTAAACAACTGCTCAAAGTAGCCCACCCAGCGAGTCACAGCTGTAAGGACCACTCCATCATCCGCCTTGAATGCAAGTCTCCGGGAAACAGATTCAGATATACGTAATGCTTCGATTACTCTGTAAGCAGGACATGGGTCACTAGACCACAGATGATGTGTCACCTGCTCACAGATTCGTCTAACAAACACCTCCTTATCTGCCCTCAGAGCCCTAACAGCCATCCTTCTCAGTTCCCAGTACAGACTGGAGTTGCCACCAAGTCATGTGCTGCGACTCCTTTCGATAATATCCAGTGTATATATGTAGTAGGTGCATGTGCATAATTATGCCATGCAAAAAGGGAAAAATGTACAGGTTGCAAATTGAGGGAACTGATATGTAATAATAAATAATAATAATAATAATAATAATAATAATAATAATAATAGTCATCATCATCACTTCTTAGAATAATCAAATAATGGTTATGATTCATGCTTAGTTCATTTGCCATTTGGATACATTTCTTTTCAAATTGCTAATTGACACACAATTACCAACATTATGCTTTTGTATTAGCTATGAATAAGATGTGACAAATGTTCAATTTTCATGAGTAAAAGCCCCAGGTCACAGCTATGGTCTATTTATCAACTGTATGTATGAACAATGCTGTGTGTACACATATTTTTACGCAAAGAATGATATTTATCAGTTTCTTTCTGTGCGTAGAAATGTGCGTATATTTATCAACATGCCCGACCATGTGTACCCACTAACCCCTAGCGGTACAGAAGCATAATTAGAGTAAACCGATCTGAATATAGGATACGCACAAACTCCCACTTAGAAGAACGGACATTTTACAGTATGATTCTACACCAATGACAAAGGGGGATGATTTTAAAAAGTTCAAAATCAGAATGCAACAGGACACATCTGTCGAACTTTTCTATAGAACCACAACTAGACAATGATAAAAATAGCCTCCTTTCAATGTCTATAGTTCACATATAAGATGTCATGAATTAAGGTCAGGAATACCAGCTATTTATTTCAGTATTCAAATGACATCAAAGACAGATATGTGCAGAACTTAATACAGTTTAGATAATTAATACATTACAGATGCTCCTCAACTTACGAACTGTCAGACATACGAACAAAGAGGACTGTAAGTCCAAATCGTGTTCATTAGGCTCCCAATTCCTGTCCGCAACATAATTTTTTTTCCTGCGCACCAATTCCAGATAGTACGACTTCTGACTGCTACTCCCATCGTGCCGCAGCGTAGTGTGCGTACTCCCAGCATCTTAGTTCTTTGTACTTGCGTATACCCTTAAAATGATGTTGAATAACGACTTACGAACATTTCAATTTATGAACAGCCAAAATATTATTATATCATTCGTGAGTAGAGGAACACCTGTATATGTTAAGACTATATATATAATTAAAATATTTCAATTATTACCTTACAATACACAATTGAAAAGGGACTGGTTGAACTCTGTCGATGGGCAATAAGTACCAGTATAAAATAATACTGATGCATGCTTTTAGTGTTATCTGGAGGATGTTGCTGTGAAAAAGTGTAACATTAATATCTCCTGTAACATTTGCCATTCAAGTGCTCAGTATCTGCAGGCAACCCTTTGACAAATTTTGCAAAAGCAACAAGCTGCAATTTAGCTGAGCTATCTCTGTACCACTGATGACATAGGATTTTTTCTGTAAATGGTTTTGTTCCTGTAGAGCCATTACACCTCCTCTTATAGTGGATGCTATTTTCCAGTCATCTCATAAAGTGTAAAGTGAGTTTTACTTTGTGACATAAATTAGCTTGTAAATTTTATCCCTAATGTTACTTGGACAAGTTAGGGAGAATGTACACATGTATGTCAATGTGGGCTTCTGATGGGTGGTTAAAAGATGTTACTGTCATGAAACACATTCTCTCATTACGCCAAGTCTATATACACAGAAATATTGCAAAAGGGCCAGATGAAATAAGCCATTTGGACACTTGCTCCAGCATGTGAGTAAGGGAATGTAGGAAGCAGCATGTCCTAGAAGGTCATCAGTGTCATTCTGAGACTGCAAGTGGGCTTGAATCAGGGGGCACAAAATGAAATCAGAATGACTGAAATACTCAAAGCCGTATTGCTTTTCCTACAGGAAAACCACATTCAACTTTGTCCTTCCTTTTTCCACCATATTTTACTGAGACTATCAGGTATACGTGAGTGTGACAAAATTCATCTTGTGGTATCATGCAGTTCTGTGTACTCATATGGATCTTATGCCCAACTACCGCATGAAAGACAGAACAATCTAAATTGCTGATGAGAAAAACAACATTTTTACTCAAATTATAATTTTTCTTCAGTTTTCAATTTAACATTTTGATAAACAATATTTTGGCAACTGTTATGCATTACAAACTTGCAACTATATGCTTCAGTGCATATACTATCAATATTATAAACAAAAATATATGGCTGAGTTACAAGAAACGTGTTTTAAAAAGCCAGGATGAAATCCATGAACAGAAATAACTAATACCACAGATTTTATAAAATATTATAATACTCCAAAAGGGTTGCATTGTAAAATTGGAAACAAACACTAAAATAACATTTAGCCACTACCAAACTGCTAGGTTACACCAGTTGAAAACAAACGTTTATTTATTTGAAAACTGCTTTGCTTAATATTCTATAAGAAAGAACTCTTAAACCCGTAACACTTGCACAAAATTTTAAAGACATAAGCTGAGTCATTTGTGTATTTTATCTCAATTATTATTCCTTACATTTGTATTAAAATAATTTTGTGTTTCACAATCTATTTAATTCTATCTTTTGAAGTATTAAAATAGTTTCTATTAGGACTGCTCGATATCACTTCTTGATCTAATCGAGATTGTACGGCACATGCGCAATAATCACCAGTACTTTACAGTTCTACAGTGCACCCATTTCCACCACATATGCGAGTGAAACTGTCGGTGGGCGAACATGAAAAAAGATTTAAGAGCACTGGTGCAAGTTACTTTTAACATCGCCTAAGAAAAACAAACGGCAAAAAGTACTCTCAGCGAGTGAGTTAGTAACGCTACACACGCACTGACACATTTGTATATGTTCACATGCCAATTGCGTTTCACGTGACATTTGGCTGCTTCAGAACCAGCACGCACCTCTGTGGTACGGTAGAGGTAAGTTTTCTAAGATTTAAAAGCACGAAATAGGGGTGGGCAATATGACCTAAAATTATTATCACGGTGCATTTTAATCGCTATTACAGTAGGGTATGGGGCGGTCTTTTTTCGAAAAGATATAAAAAGTGACACAAGTAATGTTTTCTCATATTGATTTTATATTTCTCAGAAGCAACGCAATCTGCTTACCAAATTGTGCGCGTAAATAAACGTACGTATAGTAGCGAAAAACCAGCATGCTGACAAATGTTTTGCCCGTCATCTAAAGCCCTGGTGATTACTGCGCATGTGCCATATGTCACGTTCAGCGCCGATCGATCCCCGTGCGATTAAATCCCCGGTTTACCCGACTTCCTGGCTCCGCTCCCTTGTTTGCCCGTTCGCTCACGCACGCACGTAACAGAATGACTGACACTCAACTAAGGAAGACGCGGACTAATATACACAAGACAGATTGGAATGAACTAGACACAGACGGAAACAATCAGGAATCGACAGGAGGTAATGAGGGGGCGTGGCACACACGAGGATCGATCGGCGCTGAACGTGACACCATACAATTGCAATCATATTAAGATCTAATATTGTGCAGCACTAATTTTTATAAGGTCAGTTTGTATCATAAGGCTCATTCATGGGCCATTAAAAAACAAACAGCTTTGACAAACGTCGGCCCAGGTGTTCTGTAGCATTAATATACATCTCGAAAATCAGCAAAGATCTGAAACCAATTCAAATACACCACAGCATTAGCATGCAGCTTACGAATGTCACAGTTCCCCCAAAATTCAAAATTTCAATCTTGAAATCATTTAAAATAATGAAAGCAATAAAAGTCATCTCATCAATGTGGCAGCCAAGTGGAAAATAACTTTGCATTTCAAAAGCATTTCATAAAAACATGCAGTCTGCTTCTGTCCTGTCTGAATATTGCAAATCTACGTTTTGAATAGAACTGGGGGGGGGGGGTCCTTTAAACCCTAAATGTACAGAAAGAAAGACCAAGGCATGGAAGCATGAAATGCAATTTGATAACTTGTGAAACTATCATCACCACTCAAGTGCTCAGTTTTGATTCCTGTGAGCCAATTCCCTCGTGTTATCTTTCACATCCATCTTGCTCATTAAACAGCAAGGTGACGCTGGAAGCACATCCCTCAGAAAACAAGGCCTAGTTTGTCTGACCATGCCGTTCTGGTGCTAACACCACCGTTAATATGCTCACTGTACAGTGTGCGTGCACTGCTGAAGATCACAGGGCTCACCCCAGGGTTTCAAACACTCTCTTAATGGCAGATCAAACTCAGGAGCATCACTGGCATGGATGTTCCGGCTTGATGCCTGGGGGGGGGGCTGTATGAGGACAGTGTAGCTCACACCCACATCAGTAGCCAATCACAGAACATTACAACAATATTTATCTTGGCATGGGGAGGTGGACCCTGAATGCTATTTATTAATCAAAGCTGTTAATTCTTTTGCTCAAACCACTAATTTTTCACATCCCCTTAATTACTGCTCATGCCGTGAGGTTTTCATGAAATAGAGAGAGAGAACACGAGTAATCGTGATGCTAAAAAGTTGTGAAAATAAAAACAGTAAGAAAAGCAACTCCCCTGACTGCAGCTCCAAATCCAGGGAGACAGTTCTATGTTTGAGATGTTAACTTGCGGAGGATGTTTGTTGTACACTCTATAACAATTATGGCTTTTACGTAGTTTACATCATCGAGATTTCATACACTTCAGCCCCCCCCCCATTTTTATAAAGAATCCACTCCCCCAACTCAGTCACATCCCTCAAGATTTGTTAAGGTTTTTCCATCTGAGATTTTCCAGATAAATTTACTACTAGGTTGACAGAATCATGGAAATTGTTTGTCCATATTAAAAATATCTTTACTAGAAATATTTAACCACAGGTTACAGCTATTAAATATACAACAAAACATGCCAAGGAAGAAGAACATTCCTGTGAAAACTCAGGCTCAGTAGTAAAGAACAGACTTACCATGAACATAGATCGGAAGCTGCTAATATCGCTAAAGAGCTCCTCCACTGATGTCTTCTTGGGATCAACTGCAAAGTACTGCAGAAGGTTCTTGTACAGCAAGATCATATTCTTATGCATAATGTCGAGCTTCTCATACTGCTCCCTGGCCTGTGTAGCAAAGCTGTGGAGGTTGGGTCAAGGATTTGCACAAATGCAGCCATTTCCACTTTGCTGAATTTTAACGTTAGAATATAAGGGAGGGGGGGGGGCTTCAAAGCCAGTGTTCAAGGGAGAAGATGACGAAGAAAAGAAGAAAGAAGAATCTGGCAAAACTGACAATGCAGAGAGCTATCAATAAGTTGACTGACTTTTTAAAATAAACACCATTCCAAAACATTTAAGTCCATAGCTTTACATAACATTAGGAATAATCCGAAGTAAATTCAATAAAAAAGTAAAGAGCATTTCTAGAATTTTACCAAGTATTTAAAAACTGCATAAAGGGACGCCACAAACTGCAAAAAACCTAAATGATCCTCTGTGTAAATATAACAGTGTTCAAACACCAAGCAGCAGAACACAAATACAACAACAATAACAATGATGTCAAAATACTGACAACATGAAGACTCAATGTACAGTCGAGCACATCAAAGAGCCTCAGTTAGTCAGAAGTGAGCCCTGCACCAGTCCAATCTGATAAGGGTATTTATGGGCGAGGTGCATGCATTGTGTGATTGATGGATGGATGGATGATGTATTTATATATGCATGTAAATCAGTAGGTAAGTAAACAAACAAATAACCTTATAGAAAGTAAATTCCAAAAATATTCAATTATTATTTTTACACATGCAACCAAAAAGCTAACCTGCTTTATCCTTGGTTTACCTACAGGTATAACTCACCATGTTTAAATATGTTAAGCGAGAAGACTGAGGGGGTGACAGTTTGCATATTAGCGTATGATATAATATTACCATGAGACAATGTCTTGGTATCACTCTAAGTAGTAATATTGATAAAGATATTAATAAAATTCATAAAGAAAAAAATTTTACAACTCCGAAAGCACAAGGACCTACTGGCACTAAACCTCTGGAATTTACATATCACTTAAGCTCAAAATATTTGTGTTAAATTTACTACTTCTTGGGAAAGAAAATAAGCGGAGACAATTAAAACCCCACACAGGCACAAAGCCAAATGTAAAAAGTAAGTTCAATCATGCAAGACTTTACACTTGGCCTGCAAAAAATGCTGGTGTTTAGAATAAATGCACTGATTGTGGAGATGGAAAATCAGCTGATCATATTTCACTTACGGTATAGAAGACATGTTCCATTAAATCACCCAGTATAACTTCCTGAAATAAGGACTGCGCAGACAGGCTGAAGAGCACAGGCCATTCCTCTGCTACTGAGGTCTGCAGGAGGGCTGCGCAGACAGGCTGAAGAGCACAGGCCATTCCTCTGCTACTGACCTCTGCAGGAGGGCTGCGCAGACAGGCTGAAGAGCACAGGCCTGTTTGCAGGGAGCCGTCTGCCTGCGGGGCAGATTGTGCTCCGTATTGCAGATGGGCTTTCTGATGCTGCCTGCTTGCTAAATCATTCCTGCACTGTTGTCATGCATTAGGCTGCACCCATTCTCCCAATTCCTTGTAAGTTTCTGAAAGTCTTTTCCTTTCTGCTGAGCATCAGTGTCTGCCCTGACAGAAGGCTGAACAAATGGCCGCTGTTCCAGTCCTAGGTTTTGTCCGAACAGCCACCTGTTTCTGAATGAGGCCTCAGGTTTAATAGGTTGGTGGGGACTGGGCGACTTCAAGCAGAACAAGTGAGTTTCAGAGCATGTCTCGGGGATCCCAGCGGCAATCACCTTTCTCATTAAATGAAAAGAAAACTAATAAGGACTGAATTGCTGTTGATCAAATAAAAAAATATACATAAAACTTTGTTTTGATGTGATCAAAACTGCAAGTGGTTTAGAGATAAATGCCAGTTGTTTCACATCACATCTTGATAAGAAATATTGAAGATTTCTAAAGTCATTGTTTACGAGACATTGCACTGAAGACAGAGCTTTTGCAAGCTGATTAGAAAACTAGACTTATGAGATTGATGAAAAAGATAACCAATCGTTTTCCTCTGTATTAGCTTCCCCAGATTCTGAATGACAAAGGGCTTTATGCAAGCTTCCTGAGAGTTGCTAGGGAAACAAATTTTCCTTTACTAATGTTTTGTGTTAACACAATCATCTAAAATGGCTTGCCGGCTAGGGAATTACACAAAGCATATGTCTAGCTCACATTCTTAAATGAGTGCTGGTCTTAAGGGACTTGATATTGGAATGCTTTCATTATTGTTTGCAAATATTCATAAAATGACAATCTTTCGACCCTCTGTCCGTGATCGAGGTTTATTTAGATGTTTTAGAAAAATATTAAAAAATGATAATGCAGTAATCATGTTGACAGAATTGCTTTACTTGGCTGGGACAGATTGATCTTGGCCTCAGGGCGTGGTATTTCTTGTTTGTTTTTCTGTGTAATTTACCAGTGAAAATAATTTTTTTATAATTAAAATTATTATATTAGCGATACTAATATTAACAACCATCAATTAATATTAATGTTACTAATTAATGTTAATATTAACATTGATACTGGTACCTGTATTAAAACAACACCAGAGTGAACTTAGGGTGCTTCATTTCTTTAAGAAAAAGAAAGAAAAAAACCACCCGATATAGGTCCTCTAAAGTGAAGTACAAAACACGATACTGTGAGAGGAGAATAGACTGGCAACATAGATGATACTTGATGGGGGGGGGTGATTTGTTTGTCAGTTTTCAGCAGCCAAGTGGCTTACGAAGCACTTCATGATATGGGACATTTGGAAGAACGTTAATCTGCAATATAGAGAGAGAATCATTGCGCTTTAGGCTATGCGATGATGAACCTCACTCAAGTCGGTCATAAGTGAGAGGGGCCACAGCATGGAATCGACAGGGAGACTCACGGGTCTAACACCCCCATTCAACCTTACAAAAAGAAATGAAACAGATTCCCCGAGGTTAAGGCTGAGCAGCAGAAAATGTCAAAGACAGACATAAGATATTGAGTGAGCAAAACATCTAACAGTACATTACAGACGCAACTAATGATTTTATAGCACTTGACTTGATGAAGCACATTTCCTTGCAGCAGTCATGAGCCAAAAATTGGACTGGCCAACATAAAGGGAGCAGAAAGCCAATAGGAGGATAGCAAAGGCACAAAAGAGTCTGAAAGCTCAAACAAAGGTCCTGTGACTTGCGTCCAAGCAGACAAAGGATATGGCCATCTTTGGGACAAACACATCCTGTGGGTCCTCCTGAGCAGCGAAGCTCTTCAGATTGTTCTCCAGCTGCACAAGCTGAATCTCCATGTGTTTCAGGTTCTTTTCCAGGTGGTCAGCAGATACTGCTCAGCAAAAGAGAAGGATGGACCAAGTGAGAAAAAGCAAATGCCACTATTAACAGCATTCTGACAACAATCCCCATAGTTCCATATATCCAGAAGAGAACCCATTCATCAAATGAACTGACTGCATATTTTTATTATAGTAGGTCTTCTTTCTTAATGCACCCAGTGGAGAGAAAGAGATTAACCCCAAACCTAAGACAAAGGAGGACTTGGGAATATAACGTTAGGATGGATTTTGCAACACTTACTAAACTATTTTCATGTTGCTCATTACTCATAAAAAACTACCCCCACCCCCCTCGGAATACATAAAAATGAGCAGTATATGGCTCTGATGTACATTCTTTGGTCTAAGAGCTGCCTAAACCAAAAACACAAACACACACAACTTTATTTGCATTACAATTTGTGAATTACATTCATTCTTTATTACTTTGTTGAACATTTTGACAAGATCACTAGAATTCACATTATGATTAACTATGCTTTGATTTGCTAAGAAAAAATAAAAACATAAAGAACATGTGCATAATTACGCTAAATGAACAAATCGTGATGCTATGAAAAGTGTGAAAAATGTGAACCGCTTTGTTCTATGTTACAGAACAGACTCCCTACATATAAGCAGAACCAAAACTCCAAATCTCTAAGACCAACCAGCCACATCTGCACTAAATCCCCCCCAAACACCTGTTCTCTGGCAGCTTCCGTCACCTGGAAAATGGCCAGTGCTCTTAGAGAGATGAATACCATACCACAAAGGTGGGCTCACCCAGCTTTATCTCTCATAGTAAGGGACAAAGACACAATACCTCCAATACAAACTAACAGACATGTTTTGACCATTGAGGAGTCAGCAGCAAAAAGGGGACTGGGTGATAAGACAATCTTGACAATAATTAGATTGAGAAGGACATTCTTGTCATGTTTCATCTACACAATCAATTGTTCAATATATAACTTGTAACAATGAGATTGTGTTCCTTGATTTTCCACACTGGCTCCTGTGGCATGAGTGAAATCAGGGGTAAATGTTACTAGTTAATTCATACTGCAGAAGTACCACCCTGATGTAAATACAATGAACCAGCTGGAACATGATATCCATTGTGAGCAGGGAAAACTTGCGGCAAGAATCAGTCAGATGTATGGAGATGGTACTTAAAACGCAAGTTAATGTTCATTGTACGACTTATTGAAAATGAATGCCTGTAAAGTCTCTCAACTATATATAAACATATAGACAAAGGAAAACATAT
The DNA here is from genome assembly GCA_026781145.1 of Hippopotamyrus pictus. NCBI lineage: Eukaryota > Metazoa > Chordata > Actinopteri > Osteoglossiformes > Mormyridae > Hippopotamyrus > Hippopotamyrus pictus. The sequence continues at coordinate 24,030,759 of JAODLC010000038.1, read as the reverse complement.
TACTGTAATATTTCATGAAATTAACATTATTATAAATATTACTACATTAATTTATTGCATCTTATTGTGCACTGTATTTTTTTCCTCTACGGCAGTACATTATGTTTCTTTTTGATTTAAAAGAAATTATTTGATGTCAATCATGACACAAGACAGAAATATTTTAGATGATTTTTTTTTTTTTTTGGTTGATTAAACCACACTGCCCAACTCAAGTACTGCACTTTCTTAGACAGAAATAGCTACTTTATTCCAACAATATCTTCAAACATACCTGAAAAAGATCTGAGCCAATAACAACAAACAAATCTACAAATGATATACTCAATAGCATTGATACAATTCTCTTATATGAGATACATTTGCTATCAAGAATTACTACTGTAGCAGTTAATATCTAAGGAATGTTAAAAATGTCTATCAAACCTTCCTCTGAAATCCTTTAATACCACGATGCCCTTCAGCATGCTGACAATAAGACAACAGAAGACACCAAAGATCCTGTTCAGAAAAGTCTTGATTTCCATGAAATAGTCAGGCAGCTCTTACTCACTGCCAAATCTCATGCTTGATGGTAACATATGTGTTTATTTTATTTTCAAGAAATAAGCTCCTGAAAAAGTTTATGAAAGATCTAAACATATTTAGTATGTGCCCAAACTTTAAGACCCTCTCATGGATCAGTATGTGCACTATTCTTGAAGGTAACCAACAGTGCATAACTAAGCGGATTCCGCAGCAGGCATGCTGGGATAGGATTTCGGTAGGCAGATTTGAATGCAGACACACACTGGTGATTTGTTCTCAAAATGAAATTTGTGCAGGTGTCCAGCTCTTAGGAGATGATATCGCGATGCTAGCGGGAATTGCTGACTGATGCAGGCATAAGTTCCTCTCGAGTGCCTTGCTTTGTGGAGCTGAAGATAAATATACTAATATTCCTTTGACTGGAGTCACAGAATCCAAATAAGAATGAACAGTGATAAATGTGATTATCACATACTGAATGATAGATGGAAAATACTCCCAGAGCATGCTTGAAATAAGCACAGAACGGCAAGAGCAAGTGAAAAAACATATTTCTTTTAGATCTTCCAGTTAGTGTGTGTCCACTGGGCTGGGAGTAGAGGAAAAAAAGGCAGCTCTCTGCAGTGGCAGTATAATTGTCTGTATTGATGTATGTATGTACGTATGTACCTACATAAGACACACTGCAGGCCAAAGAAAGATATGAACTAAAAATAGAAAAAAAGATGAAGAATAAAAAGGTAGCACAGGTCATTTTTCGATTCATTCAACTTCTATCTAGTAAAGTCACACGATGAAATTCTGTAATTCAAACTTTTTGTAAATAGCAAATTTCAACAATGCACAATTAGCACAGGCAAAGCATTGGTTTGAGAACACGTTTAATCACACTGTGGCTTTCACACCAGGATACTTTCCCAGAAAACGTCTCCATCTGGCTAAATCAGGTTCTGTCAGGCAGCTACACTTGCTCCCACCCAACTGAGACATCACAACAAGCGGAGTGGACTATTCTTGGACTGGGGTTCACAGTGTTACCAACATTTACTGGGATGGTACCTTTCCATAACGTTGTAAATTAACGTTATTTTTATGCATTCTTATTTTAACTGATTTCTGAAAGACTGGCAGACATCAGCACAATATGCAACATTTTTAGAATTCAAATCTCTCAATAATACATTATTTGTGTCGTATATCTTGAAATTAAGTGTACTACAACTAAATTATTACAATATGAGATGTCTAGTACACAGCTTTCTGGTCAAATTCAGTGCGCCTTAAGTGACATTTTTCTGGCACCATAAGAAAAAGATGCATAAGCAGTAACTTAGTAGTAGTTTATTTATACAGTATATCTATACAGATGTTTCTCTACCTATGAACTTTCAACTTATAAACTTTCAGACATACGAACAAAGAGGGCTGTAAGTCCAAATTGTGTTCATTGGGGTCCTGTTTCCTGTATGCAACATCAATTTTTTTTTCTGCGCACCAATTCCGCCTAGTATGACTTCTGGCCACTACTCCCGCCGCGCAGCAGTGTAGCGTGCGTACTCCCAGCATCCTGGTTCTTTGTCCTTGCGTATTCCCTTAAAATGATGTTGAATAACGACTTACGAACATTTCAAGTTACGAACGACCATTCGGAATATATCAAAGAATGTACATCAGATAAATAGAGGAGCGTCTGTATATATCTGGAAATGACAACAGCTGCATTTGAAAGTTCTCTTGCAAATACAAACCATAAGCATTCTAAGTCATTGTGTGTACCCAACATTAGTAATAATAAGATAAAAAATAGTAATAAACTAAATTCTCAACTTTATTTTAAGCTATTCAAAATCACATCTACCATTATCTGAGGCTGCCCTTCTCTTCACTGCCACTATGCAGTGCTGCTTTATTTTTGGTGCTATTTGTCTTAAAGTTTGATCCCTTCCAGATTCTCAGTGATACATTATGTCTGCATAGTTTACGGAGCTGGACTGGTCTCAAAACCACATGTGCTCCCCGTCCAGAGAGTACAATAATAATCAGTGGCACCAGAAACAATTTCTGAATGGAAAGCACATTTATTTAATCAAGAGAACTTTTTATGGAGATTATTTTATCAAATAAAAATCGAAATATTTTCACAAGTCCAGTCCCTTATTGATAAATAATGAAACCCTGAAGTCTTGACTGAATTAATGTAGTGAAATACCAAATTAACGGAGTTGCAGAAGGCAGTCTATTAAGCATGCCGGCTGCTGTCGGAGAGTAAGCCACTGCACATCCACACCAAAGCATTTGCATTTGGCCTTTAGGTGTTGAAGAGGCTATTATATTTTTTATCATCCTCTCAAAGCACTGTACTTAGAGAATGTGTGTGGTGACACTGCAGTGTTAAAGTTGTTTCAGTGGGTCAACTGGGTAGTTACACAGACTATAAATTTGTTTTCTAGTTAATCGCATTTGCACTTCATATTGAAAAAATAACTGTAAAAGCTTGCATGTTTACGATTTTACATTTTTAAAGTGGCGTAATGCTGCAAGAAATAAATATACTTCATATGGCATTTTTCTTGGCATTTTATTTATTTTTGATAATTGGCAAGGTCATGGGTGAAAACGTCAGTGACAGATTAAAAGCATATATTTTAGCAAATTCGTGTGTTTTTGAATTGGCTTCAATTACAGTTCTTGTTTGGGGAAAATTTGCAGCACCACACTAGTATTATGAAACTGAACATCCACCTAAGCTGAAATAATTACTAACAAATGCATTCGTCCATGAATGGCCAAACCAACAATGCCTCATCAGCCATGCTGATATTTGATTACCATTGAATGCCAACCGTAATCCTAAAATTCTGTAAAAGTTAAGAAAATAACCATGCATAGTCCATGCTTCTAATACCAATTTATGTAAACTTTAAGACAAAAAAAAAAAACTAACAAATTGCACTGTCACTTTTGTCAATGACTAAAAACAAAATGACAATGTCAAGAACAGAAATTCGAAACGGATCAAAAGTAGCAGGTTCTATCTTCATTTGGTGTTGATTGTAGCTGCACGTTTGGATAATGTTGATTTAACTGCCTTCAAGTGTGTAAACCAGGCAGTTCGGTCTGTAAGCTCTTTACATCTTTGCCAGCCTTGGGTAAATAAACAAAGATTGCCCAGTTTTCACTAGTCTAATATGTTTTTATTTTTTGTTAATACATTTTATAATATAAATGATGCGTCACATGCAAGTATATTGTTTGCGACTAAATTTTGGTTTTATTTAGATTTTAATTAAAGATAAAGTTCATAAAAAGCCATTTTAATATTAGCACGTTTTGTAAAACATTTACAAGTTTTACAACAGTTAAATTAATGTCCTTAAAGAGTGAATATTCAAAGCTAATGCCATGTGCCATAAAAATAACTTTACAGATGTTTCCTCCAGGAATCTAGAGCAGATGGAACTAGACGAATTTGCATGCGCATGCTTGCAACTAAACCAATTTCATTTTCTGCATTAGTGCAGATTTAGTTGGCTAAATATCCTGTAATTTTTAAAATAATAATAATAATAATAAAGAATGACTAAAATTAAATAACTAATTCACATTTTCTTCAAATGATTAAGATTTAAAAAGTCCAAACTTCTGACTGGTACTGCATGAAAGGTAAACAGCTGGTGAATAAGTTTCACTGGTAGCTATATTAACCAGAGGATATTTGTTAATGGAGAGGTGCAAAACTGACTGTACCTTTTTCAAAGTGAAGCAAAAATGAATCAATATAAAAACACCGGGGAAAACTATTGAATCAAATCTGGTATCTGTTTACTAAGTGTGTGTACTTAGGAGGAGCCTTAAGCAACAGATGTGGAGGGACATGTAGCCCAGTCTAGTAGTTGAAGTGTATTAAAAGTGTGATCAACAACATGCCCGGCTCAACAATGCTCCCCCGTCTCTCGCATATGTTTGCTGAAAATGGATGATTGTCGAATGGAATCATCTCCACTATTTTAGAAGTAGCATCTTATACTAGTTGTGCAGCATTTGAGCATATCATCAAGCCATCGAGATACAGGAGTATGTATAAGGATGATTTTGCCAGTTGTAATCGATAATAACCAAGCCTGTCGTTACAGATTGATACACTTCAATCACCACCAAAATAACTGGTGCACTGGTGGAACTAATCAGGTGCCCTTGTGGAAACTGCACTCAAGTCCCCCAGAGATAACATACATGTTGCAGGTTGTGCACGTACACTAGACTTGAAAGTGGGCTTGTGTATGTTGAGTTTGGGGGTGTGGCTGAGTTACACAACAGTCTAGGATTTCTTCAATCAGCCCATTTTAGCACCACCTTCTACATACGTGGGATTTATATTTGAAAGAAGGACACGTCCAGTATGTCAGTTCCATGTACAGACTTCTCCACATTCAACTATGCTGAGGAAAAGTTAGACTTTCATAAATAGTGGGCAGCTCACAACCACTTTACATTCAGTGTGTATGGGTCACATCCAAAAATATTTGCTTTCTCTATATATGAATTTCTTTTATTATTATTTTTTTTAATACAACATTCTTTCGCACCACGGTACGCAGTGCACTGAACATGAGTGATGAGAATAAAGCCCTACTTGACTTGATTTGTTTCCATTCACATGCTGGGAGTGCTCCATTACCATGACTAACAATGCACCAAAATGACTGCACAAAGCTACAGCAACCCTCCTATAGATGAGAGAGAATATTAAGACAACTGATAAAAGTAAAATTCAGCAAAATATTTTGAAAAAATATTTTCAGTCATGGGGAATAGGCATAAATTAACAAGATCGGTCTTGGGATTCTGTGAATCGATACGGAATCGTCAAAACCAGTATTGTGATTAATCATTCCATCAATATTTTTTCTCAACCTTAATATGCAGTACCACATCTATCAAACTCACATTTGATTGGTTTTAGCAGAATTACAAAAGGATCCAATGTTTATGTCAGACAAAACATTTTTCGACAAATATAAGATTCTTCGAGAATCATTCCATCTTGAACAAAGGGTTCAATGCCAACATCTTAATGGGGATTTGGGCTGCCAAGAGCATACAGCACGGCATCAATGCATCTTGGCCGATGTGTGTAAGTCAGCTAGAGGATGACACATCCTACCCCAAGAGAAGCTCAGAGGCACCTAACCGTGCCAGTTTAAGGCACTCTACGTAAAACTGGAGCTGCCAAAATTATACACAATGAAAAACAAATATTTTAATCTCTTCTTTCCTGTGTAAATTTGTCAACTGACCACACAAATGATGTTTCACCGTTGGCCTTCAATCAAAGCCACGCACAGGCATCACATCATAGGCACGTGCTCTTTGCTGCAATCACCCTAACGTGATGTCATTTACTCAGACTACCATCACAGTACTACCTTAACCACTGTCCCTTACAAAATTGAGTAGTGTTTATCTCTGAAGCCAACAGGGCCTGTTCAGCATTTTAATATTTGGCCTTAAGCATGAAGGTCTGGCATGTGCCTAATTAACTCCCCCACACATGTAATAAACTGCATTCAGCATGTACCTCAAATGTCTGGGTTTACACACACACGTATATAAATAAAAACATACACACACACACAAACCTGTGCTCATATCTTTCTGGGGACCATCCATTAATTTCTATGGGCACAACCCTAATGGACCTGGACCGACCAACACGCATGCACACATGACATGCAACACTGGACAAAAACAGCATTACCCAATATATTGATGATGGCTAGATGCATTTCATACTCTAGTTAGCAAGGAAGATTTTCTGAATCCATGCACCTAGGCCCACAATTGGCACTAGTCATACTGTAGATTTAGTTATCCATTTCACACAGTGAACCAAAGCAAATGAATGCAGGAGTTTTACGTTTAAACTTACCTCGACTAGCCTTTTCAACATGTTGAAGATCCTCAACAAACTTCAGCACCTCAGGACACCTCTCCTCACACACTTCAGCCAAGAAATGCAGCAGGGTAGATTTCTGATCTGCTGATTTGGTGTCCTTCAGCTAGAAAAAATACCCAGAAAAGAAAATAAATTATACCTGCTCCTGTGCTTTACTATTCATATGAATTATATTCTACATTTTAGATTTCTTTCAAGGTGACCAAATTTTAAGGTGATAAAGACTCTGGTGCTGGTGAAACACTGGGCAGTCTCACACCAAAGGTATGGAACCTGGTCCCTGGCCACAAGTTCCAGGGTTCTCTTGACTAGGAAGTTTTGTAACTCCTGGCCACTTTCAGGTGTTACTTTTATACCTCACAACAGAACTAGGACCTTTATGCTAAATAAGTATGGGAGATGCAAAATGCTCGTAAGCGTTACATAATGGAGGATGAAGAAGTCGTTTTAATAGATATGTGTTAATTATTGGGGTGGACTGATCGCAGTAAAAATGGGACACCGACTTTTATCTGTATTTTACTTATATGACTGGCGACGTTTATAATTCATTACTAAATATAGCTACCACAATGATCTTACGTTTTCCACAGAATAAAAAAAAACAATGTTATTCTGCTAAGTGCTGGCAAGTATCACCACTGGTACCAGCAATATTAGACAAAAGATTATTGGCCATCAATTAAATTTTACAATACAGAAATATGGAGATGCAACCAAAAAAAGAAAAATGCATTCATTGATCCATTAAATGTAACTGAGGTAGAAAAATAATTGCATATAGTAATTGCTCCACTACTTCTCTCGTTTCCCTGCACTTCCATGTAACTTCCCAGTTACTGCCAGTGCATGTGGTCAACCAATCAGCAAACTATCACTAGCCCTGCCCTAGTAGTCTGTGTGGCTAGTCTAGAATAAGGACTCAAAAGGGGTTTGGAAATGCTTCCAAGGAACTATACCAAGTCCGCGCTTCCGGAAAAGGGTTCCTGAAAAAATTTATTGCAGTGCAAAAGTGCCCATTGACATTTTTTTAAAACAAAGAATACTTGCTCTTGTTTCTTGGGGCAATGGGCCCAAGTAAACACTGACCATGAGGGACATTTCAATATCTACCTTATGACTGTATCTGGTTTGTGCATTCATTACCTGCATACTAAAAGGAAATCACTGAATAACAGAAACAGTAAACTTCAATGTACTGTGATTAATAATCCTATATATTAGGGATGCATTGATTGCATTGTCCTCGACGGATCCTTGTTTATTTTTAAGCCCGATCTGCTGATACCAATCTTAGCCAATTCAGACTTTCTTACATAATAATTAGCAAACTATACATTTTAAACACTTCTTCAATGAACAAGCAAAAATATTTCAAAAAACCTCAGCAAATAAAAATGGCGTCCCAAGTTTAGAATGAAATCGGTCATTCTAATTATTTCTAGGGTAGTAGTGCTCTTTTTGTTCACGTCTTTCACACTGCAGATTTAATCTCTTAATCCCACACTGTAAAGAATTCTCCAAACAACGGATGTGAGGCAGGTGAGGTGAAACAACATTAGCAGGGGAAGGCACGATGGCCAAAATGATTTTTGGTTATAATCACGATGCACAATATAGATCATGATTATAATAATTGTTTTGGAGGGAATATATGTGGTAATGTTAACCATTTAACTGATCCACTTAACATAAGCTGATCCTTAAAAGAAGTACTTTGTAGTATTATAATAACTTAATTGAGATATGCAAACTACTGTACATGTAATAGAATCTGACTCATTAGATTGTCTTCCTTGATAAACCACCAAATAACTTGAATTCAGTCCAAGTTTTACACAATTAAAATAGCTATGTGTATACCAAGTCTAACTAAATAAATGGTCATCCTATTTAGATGTTACAATTGTGAGGCAAAACACACTGGCATTAAACATACAAAAATGTCAGAAGGCATCATTATAAATGTAGGAAATCCAAATGAGTCAGCTAATATAGAGGAGAAAATTCCAAAGAACTGAAATTCAAAGGTCAAGCTCTGATATTTCACCGAAAGCTATGGGTCTGCCTAGGATGACAAGTGGAATAAATGAAATGAAAATTGATCCTTTCACTAGCCTCAAAGATAAGGAAAAGTACATACAGCACACCAATCAAATTTGTATTTTTTATTAACCTCAGAAGGCATGTAGCAGTTAGTGTTGTACAGGATACCGGTATTGAAAATGTACTGCATTTTTGAGAACTGTTTGGTATTACATTTCTTTAGTACCGGTACTAATAACAGACGTCGCTAACACTAACCATTAAATCATAACCATATACTCAATATGGCCCCACTACTGCCAAAACGAAATTATACCCTATGTCAGAATTGCATGAATCGTATAGTACCAACAAACTAGCAAAACTGATTTTTCATAAAATGACATGAGCATCAGGTCAGTGATTTATGTAAGGGAACTAATAATACAGCAAGACCTTACAATACAGAAAACAGGCTATGCTAACAAAGTAGCATCTGCACCTACTGGTTATTATGCTGTGGTATTATAAGCAGTTGGATAATCAAACGTAACGTAATGCATTTATGCAGGAAAAAAAAAAAAATCTGTTTTATAGTTTTGCGTGCACACGTTTCTTTTTTCTTGCCGTCACTTTCGCTTGCATTTTTAATAACAATAAGGCGGAAGTGCACAACAATCTGGGGTTGATATACTTTTCATAAAGTCAATAGAATATATAATCCTTCTCCCTGTAACCGAATAATCATGACGCGATACTTGACAATATAAGGCTAAGTACTGGAGTGGAGTGAGGCTTAATTTTTTTTTTATTAAAATTGTAACAATTTAAATGCATTTTCGATAAATAGCTCCTGAAAATAAGTGACACAAGTGCATAATTTACCATGAACCCTAACCTTTACCTTTTTTTCTACATTGTGATGGTATGCTTGCAGTACTGGTACAGTGATACTTAAAGTGGTATCAGTATCAGTACCAAAGTCATAATTTTGGTTTAAAAGTTTAATGAATTTTTTACACAACTCTACTGACAGACTATTGGACTAACTGTAGCTAAACTGGTCAACAAACTGAGCAGCCGAGCCCTGGACACTTCTCTCTGCGCCTAGGTGTTGGATTTTCTAACAAACAGACCACAGAGTGTCAGGACTGGAAAGCACACCTCATCCACTCTGATCCGGAACAAATGTTCCTCACAGGGCCATGTATTGATGAGGCAGCCTACAAGACAGCAGTCAGACACCTGGCTGAGTGATGCATTCATAACAACCTGAATACAAATACTGGCAAGACAAAGGAAATCACTGTAGACTTCAGGAGAACAAAGACTGATGGACACGTGCCCCCTTCACATTCATGGTGACGGAGTGGAATGTGTGAAAAGCGTCAAGTTCTAGGGAATCTACATAACAAAGGACCTCACATGGCTTCCTAACACCACTCACGTGATAGGAAAAGCACAACGACAGCTACACTTTCTCAGGAAACTGATAAAGGTCTATATACCTCGGCAGCTCCCGATCACCTTCTACGGCTTGACGGTGTGGTAGGCCAGCGGCACAGCTGCAGAGTGTAAGAACTTTCATTACGGGGTGGCAGGTTCCTAGGGAATCCTTGGGGCTGACTTCCCAAGCCTGGGCACTGTTCATGTGAACTGACTTAAGAGGAAGGCTAGCATCATCATCATCAGCGAAATACCCCACCCAGAACATCGTATTTTTGACCCACTGCTGTCCAGAAAGCCATTCAGGTCAATCAGATCCCAGACTAACAGACTGATGCCTCAATTCCAACCCATAGGCAGTGATGGTGCCAGTGCTGGGCTGGTTCTCGCTTGGTGCCTTGTGAGAACCAGCCCGTGTTTCCACCGGTTTAACCCTCTCAAGGCAGGCGTTGCTGATTTGCAACAGTTAAAAACTAACTACCTTATTACCCCAGATACATAT
>JAODLC010000038.1:23992933-24003982 GCA_026781145.1 Hippopotamyrus pictus | reverse complement strand
CAATTAGTTACTTTTTGGGGGGAGTAACTCAGTATTGTAATATATTACATTTAAAAGTAACTTTCCCCAACACTGTTAATTATAATTTTTTTAATTAACAGTGAACAAACAAACAGGGACGCACATAACTGGTACGCAAGTACGCATTCACCTTTAAAAGCTATACGTGTGGCAATCGATTGTTGTGGGAGCAAATGTGTTCGTATTTTAATGCGCATTTGCGCTGATATGACAAATTATTGAAATTATCCAAAAACTGAAGTATGTAGTTTTTAGGTCCTTGAGCACAAAATAAATGGTAATAATAATAACAATAATAATAATAAAATAGATTAACATCATACAATTTATAACATAAAGGAAGACATGGGAAATCTTTTTTAAACTATGAAGCACTGATTTTTTTCCCCTGAAACAATGCACTTTGAAAGGCAATACAGACACCCCAAAGCCAGCAGGAAGGTCACCTACCACCACGCCAAACTGCTCTGGCTCTGACAGGCTGCTGTACTCGCACTTGTATTTGGCCAAAGCGTTGAGCTGGTCCTGCTCAGGAAGATGCTTCACCAGGTTCTGTTTACAGAGACAGCAAAGAAAACACCACGGCAGAAATCAATTTATGTTCCTACTCTTTGTTTAAAGTGTGATTAAAATAAATAAATAAATAAATAAATGCAACTAAAGCAAAAGTCTTTAGACTGAGTGGGCAGGGGGGCAAGGCCTTTTAAGCACTGCAGTTGATGTTCTGGGATTTGGGACTAACAGTACTGATAGTGTGGGTTATCGCTTTTACTACTGCACAGCTTGATATACTACCTGTTACCAACAATTATTAAAATTTAATACAAGTACCTTGATTTCGAAAATAATTAATGAAACAATGAACATTAATGCTATCAATAAGTGTTGACACAAAAGGTGCTTTTCGATTGGCATGAAAGAATTGTCAGTGAGTGACGTAAAACCCGAAGAGACACCTATTTATTGTTCTCATGACGTATATCATGATTTACTATGTGCTAATTTTCGCTAGCACATCTGTGAGAATCGCCATGTTATGTTAGCATCAAACACTAGCGGAATTTCCGTTCAGCCGTTATGCAGTACTTTTTTAAAGCTACTACGGAATGAAAATCTGACTGAAAAATCAACATGTATTTTCTCTCTCGGGGGCTTGAGTACACAGTTTCCACAAGTGCACCTGGTGACAAATAGTATATACTGACAGCCATTCAGTCTGGTCAGCTTGGGGAGTATGCACTGGTACAGACCTCAGGATCCCGGTTGGCGAGCCCCCAGGCAGACACGGCATCCACTCCTCCCCTCCAGAAATGACCATCTATCTGTCACAGCCAGGTGTTACGTGGGCATTCCCTTGGCCTGGTCCAGTCACTCGGGTCCTCAGCAATGATCCCGAGGTGTTCTGTCATATGATGGGTATGGCGACGCACTGTACCACTGCATGCTCCCAAACCTGACCTGACAGAAAGGCTGCCAGGATACATTTTCCCTCGCCAGGTCTAATTGTAGAAACTGTGCTCTCAATGGACAGTCATTGATGTAAGGGTATTATGACTGCTGTGCGCATGTGCAGGAATCACTAGGTTCTCTCACATTATTATTATTTCCAAAACTTTGGCACCTAGACTAGTCTATATCACACACACACACACACACACACACACACGCACGCACGCACACACACACACACACACACACACAAAAATCTTTAATTAGGCCATCAGAAACATACATAATGTACTGTTTCACCTCACCAACACTGTTTAAAGCGTTTTTCAGGCATTTGCAGAGTTCAATCTGAGTATCTTCCAAGAAAGTATACACAAATGGAAAATGCTTAAAATTAGAGATGCACTTATCCCATATTCAGATCGGTACCGGAGCCAATCCAGACTGATTTTATGCATTGGATTTTGGCACGATCCGCGTCCGATACTTGCTTATTTAGTTTTTGGCAGTCTTGATAAAGATAGATTTAACACGATGTAGGAACTATTTGTACAATCAATAGCACAACAGCTCTTTCCCATTTTAGATGCGTTATTACGGCATTCAAGCTGAACGCTAACGCTGCCAGTCAGTTTCTTTTCTACTCAGTGGGTGTGAGCGCAGTGACTTCCGCCTGCGGTGATAAGAACATCAGATAAGAGGGTGGCGATCTGGAAGTATTTTACGCTTTTAACAACTCGCAGCACAATGATTTGCAATCTTTGTAAAAACAAAGGTTTGAGTGGTGGGAGTAGCATTTCATGGAAAATCCCACTGAACAAGGTGCACGCAAATGTGAGACACTACAAGTGATATGATAAAAGCAATGCATGATTTGGGAGTGACTAGCTTTGGCAGCTTTGTGCACTTGCTGCAGCTTGTGATATGAAGGGCTGCTAATCGCAACGAAGTGTGACGCTGTAGCCAGTGGGAGAAATATTGTGGGGAATTTTACACATTCGCCACTTGCGTATCCTCGCTTGGAAGATCTTCAAACTGAACTGAAAATGCCTCAAAAACACTTAAAAAAATGTACAAAAAAAGTACATTATGTGCGTTTTTAGTAGCCTATATGTTTTCATCTGTATTTATATATTAATATTTTAAGCTAGTAATATACATTTAGTATATTAAAATAGTAATTAATTATTCATATTTTATTGATTATTTTATAAATTATTAACGTAAAAACAGCTCTTGCATCGGAATCTGTATCAGTATCGGAAGTTGTATATTAGAATTGGATCCGAGATGAAAAAATGTGGATAGACCCTACTAAAAATCCCCCCCAAAATTTTTCTCCCAATGCCAAAAGCATAATTTATACTTTGTTGCGATAGCAGCCCCTTGTGTATGACAAGCTGTAGCGAGTGTGCAAAACAGCCCTAGCTAGTGCCTCCCAAATCATCGGTGCTGCTCTAGTAAATACATAAACCAGTAACATAGTTGTTTATCATCAAATATTATGTACTGTACATAATTGTATACACTACATACAAGGGGCAGCGCAGTAGGTTTGTTCACATCAGAATCACCACAAACACGTGAGTGAGTAATGTGTCGCACTACATCGTCACTAGGTACTAGGAATTTCAGCTCCGTTATTATCTTATGGGACCACCATCATAAATGTGATCCGTCTTTGACTGAAACACCATTATGCGGCACATGACTGAAGAAATCTTGGTTCTGTGTGAGCCTTCGCAGTGACTGACCATAAACCAACCTATCAGAGCAGAGCTTATCAACATATTATTGAGTCCACCAAGAAAGGGAAAACGGCCTGTTTCATTTTAAGACCAAATCATAGAGTTATAAATGGGCCAGTAAAACTGCTTCAGGGTATTTTTTTGACCAAACCAAGTTCACATACCTTCTAGACACTGGTGAACACTTAACTGAAAAATGGATTCTATGGCACCTTTACGTAAGAGAAGCATCTCTTCCTGATTTGGCTTGGGTACAGCTCGAAAATTGCTCAAAATTTAACAAACTAGTGTAGGGTCAGAAAATGTTTCCTTCGTAAAATACAGCAATTCTGTAATATGTTTTATTGCTATTAGAAATAGGAATCATGCATAGCATAAATCTGAATCCTAATATGGAATGCTTTAATATCAATACTGAATGTAAAACAGTAAATTTAGCATTAAAGATATTACATTAATATTAAAATGTGTGTGTATGTGTATATACCCCCTGCACTCGAGTTAATGCTTTGTAGCGTTTCCAAACTATTTAACATCAAACTGTTGCAGGCTTTAAGAATATAATCCTGAAGAATAATTATGGAAAAAAAAAACAAAAACATATCCTTCAACTGACTTAACAAAACACTTGGAGCATTTCTGTTTCTGATGTAGGAGCGTGCCATGCCGGTTTATACCAATGAGCTTTCAAAGTCAGATATTAGGTAGGCCTGAAGGTGTACGGCAAAGCCAGGGTTCTTTAATTGATCACAAAATCAAAGCGATGGGAGGGAAAGCCCATGAACCAGGTCTGATACGTGCGCTTACTGCATGACCGAACTGCAGGCAGATAACGGTCCAGCCACAGAACCAAGCAAGCTGAACCCATTGCTTTTTCTTTAAATTAGCTCAGATACAAAGGTTGACTCATTTAGATTTTACAAGGCCAGAGGTTTGATGGGAGGCATCAAAAGGGCAAGGATAACTTATTTATGGGTGAGATGCTTAATAAATGAAAGCTGACAAGATCCTCGTGCAGTCTGTTTTCTCACATCTCCGTTCTACCATGAGCTAGGGAGGGATGCACCAACGTGGATTTTCCTCACTGCAAACTGATTACTGATGCAGATACAGTAATGGATTCATTATGCGATTTGATATTATTACCATTAGGTAGAATTAAAACTGCATTCCTCTATAGCCACTCAGACTCAGAAATCAAGTGTGAGCATGAGCTTAGTTGTTGAGTGGAGAAAGCAGAACCAGTTTAACATCCTACAAAGTGAAATGAGAGAAAAATGCAAAGTACACAAAAGACGACTTTTACTTTAAAGAAAGATGAATATAGTAATGGGTAACACAGTAACCCCGGAACATCTGATAAAGAAAATGAATGCTGCAACCTCTGTTCTGGGAATTTTACATAATTGTGATCAAATTTTCTCTTTTGTAAAGTAAACATAAAACCAAAGAAGATACCACTCCTACTACTAAGATGATGATGATGATAATGATAATAATAATAATAATAATAATAATAATAATGGGCTGTTACACGTTTTTGAAAAACACTATATCATGTACCTCTACATAACCTGCAATGAGACAAGTTTGTTTATAATGATCCTATTTGGCGTACCCACCGGCTAACAGCCTGTACTCGCCTGGCTTGTAGTTTAAAACATGAATAGAAATCTGCTTTTAAACTTCATTTATTGATTTATTTACTCCTTTTATTCTATTTACCAATGTATTTATCCATCCATTCATTCATTCATTTTCAGACTGCGGTTACCATGTTCACCATTACTATATTAATCTTTCAATACAATAAACAAACAAATTGCTACAAGTGTTTCATATACCTACCTGTACCATGGACTCTGTTAAATTCTCCTCATCAACCTCCAGTATAATTCTCTTTATCTCTTGATATGGTAAACGAAAGGAGCCCAAAAAGATAGCTAAAAAGAAAAAGAATAAAGGGGACAAAAAAAGCAAAATGACCTTCAGTTCTCCAACACCTTTTGGCACCTTGGCCCAATGACAAAATGAAATTAGAAATCAGAATGAAAGCATGATTCCTTTAAAAATATAATTCCTAAAAACCCTGAAAATAGTTGAGATATATATTAAATAAATAACTATTCTTAATACAACAAAATGTCAGCTGTAGACATCTCTGCAACTATCCTGTGTCTGTCAAATAAATTGAATTGTCACATACACAACATGACAAGGCACTTAATCTCACAATTTGACTGAACTTCAGGAGACGAGCGAAAAATACCCATGAAAGATACATAAGAATATAAAAATGTTATGTGCTAAATGGGAAATGTTTGGGATTTTTAAAATGGCTGTTAAAAGCATGTGGGTGTGTTGATAAATAACGCTGACTGGCAAAGGGCTGAAACAAGTGAATCAGGCCATAATATGATAATGGACACTGGCCTTCAGATTTAATTATTAAGTTACTCATTATTTATTGCACACGTTATAATATGTGATTATGAGGGGCATTTGAAACAGGGAGGCAGATATTAAGTATATTAACTTATGAGCATCATTAAAGGGCACAAAAGACCACAAAAAATGCAATTTGCCATCTGACATTATCCGTCATTAAGCAATATGCAGACTGATAAAATTCAAGGAGAAAAAAATTGAAGGTATAATTTTAATTTCATTCATGTAGAATAATTGTAGTACGGGGGAAAAAAACTACTTGCTGGTATCAGAAGATTGATACTCTGGTTTAATCATCGTGCCTTTGGAATTAGTGGTGGGAATTTTCAGAACAGGGAATTGTTTCAGACAGCTATAACATAATATACCCTTGGCAAACTGACAATGACAAAAGGAAGCTTGAAAACAGAAAGATGCGCTGCCAGTGTCAGCATGTCTAGACACCTAACTGCTGTGGAAAATTAATTGCTCCTCTATGTTAGGTCCTTTGACTTTTTTGATTGATTGATGGACATTACTTTGTACCTCTAATATTTTGTTTACATTGACAACTTAGGCGCAAGTTACTTCAGGTGCAAACTTTCACTAGTAGCACAAAAAGCATTGTGCGTGGACCTGTCAAATATATACTAATGATGCTTAACTGAGCAATTGGCTCATCCCCAAACAAAATTTTTCAAAGGAGGAAAACATTTACCATTATCATAATTGACAAACTAAAAATCTTGGGCAAAATGCCATAAAAAGTATATTATGTTGAGAATAATGACTTTTCAAAAAGTGTACTCACACAAGTTTTGAGCCATTTTTGGATCCAGGACTTTAAGCTCCTTTATCCTTTTTTTGATGTGTTTATCCTCCTGTTCCTCCTCCACTTTGTTTGCTGAAAATTAATCACAGATGCAATTAGTGACTCTTGAAATAAACCCAGTTTGTAAGTGCATTAATTTGGCTCTGTAAGCTAGAGAGTCAAAGCTTAGGCTGCATGTACAACATGTTCATATGATGACAACAACTTGGACAACTGCAATCTTCAGATAACCAACAATAATTATGCATGGAACTGAAAGTCCTACCAGCTGTCTACAATTTATATGGACAATGTTATGCCATGCAAACATTAAATTTGAGGCAGGAAAAAAATCACCTAGATTATAACAGCAGAAATATAAAACTTTAACCTACAAATGATTATGAAGGGAGTAGTTTTAAGTATGTTCAATAATGGAAACAGATATATTGTAAAATAAAATGATGCATTCAAGTTACAGATCGCTAATATGCTCAAAAAGATCAAGCAAATATGAGCAATTACGATCAAAAAACATCACCAAAATAATAATTATAACCAATTAATATATGACATTTTTGGTGTTTGATGAACTGATATGGAATTTTGTTGCATTTGTAAACAGTTCTTCCCTGTTTGCTTAAACTCCCCTCTATAAATTCATCTTCCAAATAAATACTGACACACCTGTGTAAAAAAAACAGGGAAATATCGTAACCAGCAGATCAAGGGTGGAAAAATATGAATAAAACGCGTGGGATTAAATGTCAAATGTAAGATTTATGCAACAAATATGATACCTACTTCACACAGACTACAGGTTTAGAGTGTGATACAACTGTCTTTCTTCACCCTCCATATGTGCAATATAATGACAAGAATGACAGAAAAACTCTGTGTAAACAGATCACTTCAATACTCAGTGGTAAATTAAATGTATGGTTTGCAAACTCCAATTGTTCCTCTTTGATAAGAGTAACAGCAGAAAACAAAGGGTATCAGCGCCACTTATGAGAAGAAAACATGCATCCACAGACAAGGACGTATCACTGTGTAATACACAAATTATTGTGGTTCATCTGGGTAAAGAAAGAACACTAAACTTTGGTTAATCTAGAAGGAAGCCTATAGTGTTACATTTATACTTCATAATCAACAAAAATCATGCAAACTAACTATAGTTTTGCACTAAACAGGGGAGTTTTCCATAATAAAACGTAACAATAAATAAAACAAAGATAGTGTGGATGAAGCAAGCTGAGCTTTCCCCTTACGCTTACAGGAGAATCTTAACAGGGGCTTGAATGTAGGTAGGCAGTAAGTACAAGAGGTCCACTTGCTGTACTAGGGCATGATGCCCAGCAGAGACCCCATACAGGACTACGAGACGTGGGGGTAACACAACAGACAGGGCTCTTTATCAGGAACAAGACGTTCCACACTGTCTGGTGGGTTACAAAAAGCAAAGCAATGCAGTAGGGCATAATGTGCAAAAAAGAAAACTGTAAAATGCACAGCAGCTTTAGCTAGCAGTATGTTCTTGGTTCTCCACTTAACACCAGAGAAATGTAGCATGGCAGTGTCCATATTCTCCATGAAGCTATCTGTTCTGTAAATCAGCATGGTAATAGCTGGAGATGGTTTGGGGAAAGGCTGAATTGAAAGCTAAATCATGAATCTTTGTTATCTTTCTTTGTATGTAAGCCTACTTCGCTGACAAAGGTAACAATTGACTGTTAGACACTGTAAGATATCGACACTGGGCTGCTTGTATGAGATCGGCAATTACTGATATTACTGTTATCAATGTAAAGTGTGATGCACAGCCACAGTTGTATGATTATAAACTATGGCGTAATTGATTTATAACCTCAATGACCATGAAGTCATAAATTATATTTACTTCATTTAATTCATTTAGAGAGGAAATACTCATGACTTGAGGTAAAGACCCTTAGGTAATTACAAGTATAACTTTCAGCTGATACAAGATGTTCAGTTCAGGTGGTTATCAGCTAATTAAATCTAATTGCTATTCTTCACAAACATTTTTCAGAGGGATTTAGAGAGTTCGTGAAACAGACAATTAATTGCTTAGCGTAGGGTTCATTAGTTAATCAATCACAATATGTACCTTGCAGTTTTATCTCCACAAACATCAGAAGACATGTGACTGATAACACCTTCTGCAAAAATCAGTAGATGTCTTACATCATTAGGCAACAATCTGCTTCGCTATCTGTGAACCAGGAAATTAAACTCATGTCGCCCTTATTTGGCATGCACTACAGAGTGCCATTAAAGAACACGACTCGGCCCCCACCGTTTTTTCAGCTCCCCCAACAAGCATGAGCACCCAAGCGTGCTCAACCCCTTCTGAAAATGCCACAAATGTAGAATTGCATACTATATATTTCAATAACCAACAAAGAAATAGCATGAATATACAGCAAAATCAATCAACCAACTGATCAACCAGTCAATCAATCAATCAATCAATCAATCAATCAATCAATCCTGTAACAACTTATCTGGGTCTTGGTTGTAGGGGGCACTGGATATAATTCGGTTTATATTCCCCTTAACAAAAATGAAGAAGTAACTAACAAAAATTCACCTTTCATCCGCTCATATTTGTGGTACCATATTTGGGTTTGGTTCCACAAAAGAAGAAAAACACCGGGATTTCAGAAAATAATTATTATAGATTATCTCTTCATCCAATTTCTTCATTATATAATCCATCCCAAGCATTTCACACATATTAAATGGTCCATAGGCGATCGTTTCACAGCAAGATGGAATCAAAGTAGAGAAAACAAGGCAATTAAAATACAACAACTTGCCATCTGCAATACAGAAAGTTTTGAGAATTCCCAAAGACGGTATTAGTGAAAGAAGGATGTGTTAACAGTTTAATGTTACTGCCCAGCATAAAATTCCTTAAATAATGCAGGGATTATTTAACTTTCCATAAGTCAGTTATTAAAAACCCCACTTATAGTGGAGAGGCACAGGTGCCATGTTTGAGAGGAAAAAAAATGCAAACCATACAGCTAAAATGACAGCCACACAACACTTTATATACAGGCACATTCACTTCTTAGATCAACATTATGATATAATGTAAATAGTCAAACAGTTCGACTTCCCTAAACACTGTAGTAGCAGAGCCATAAACAAGCATCTATACCACAGAGAATTCTAGTCTATGTTTGCCAGTTACACAAAAGCAATATAGATTATTACAATTCATTCATTCAATAAAAACGTCTACCGGTCTACCAAAAAAGTAAAAAATTGTTTAGTTTGCAGGAGTAATAATAAGCTTGGTGTGTGAGTGCTTAATGGCATCTGCTTTTACCTTTGAATGTTTTATGACAACAAAAGAATGCTGTAAGGAAAAGTGCTAAGGATGGAGCTGTGCTCCAGGTGGGTGATTTGAATACAGACAGCAAATTGTGATCACAGGAAAGTCAGAATGCGAATGGGAGATCCATCTGGCACCACTGGAGAGCTAAGGCAGTAACTGAGTCACCAGTGGCCAGGGAAGTGAGTGAGTCAGCATTAACTCCCGTGGGAAGTGCCCAACCTGGCGTGCCTCGTCCCTGTCTCAGCGTCCTCGCTCAGCAGTCACACCGATACACAATACCTTATTGGGAGGGTTTTTCAGGGTATGGAGGAGGATAAAGGAGTTTCCTTGTTGTGTTTTTGAGATGCCTTTCAATATGAGGTGTTTGTCTACAAGGTATTACATTATTTTGCTATTCAGAAAACCATCGTTTTGCTGCGGGTGGCTTCCTTACAGATGCCCAGATAAAAATGGCAGATCATGCAATGTCATGCAATACAAACACTCAGAACTTCCTCATTGCTTGAAAGCTACATTACACCACTCTGGAATTCAAGTTCATAATGGATATGTAGCCTGTTTTATGTGAATTAGATATATAACAAAGTCAGAAGTACAGATAGGGGATCATGGTTTACACACAAAAGCTATTGATAAAAGGTGCTTGTAGTTCAATTTCATACAATATATCATGCATCAAACCTTACTATACAGTAGGGTTGTAACAAGATCTTGTGATATTACAACATGATGAGATTTCTCGTCATAGTGAATAGTGGTCTCGCGAAGGCACTTCAAATCAGCTGCTGTAAGCATGACGGTGTCTGACAAAATGACCATAGTAGATGCCCCAGACACTTAAATCTTTTGTGTCTGCATTATTTAGCACTTTTTGTCTTTCAAATTAATCAAATAAAATGCTGCTTTCCAATAATATATTTCCTCTTTAAAGTTTTCCTTATAATGTTAAAATATTGTCTCGTCTCATTCTCGTGAACCCAATATCGTGTCTCGTCTTATGGGCTGAGTATATCGTAACACCCCTACTATACAGTAGGGCTGGGTAAAAAATATCGATTCTCCGATTTTAGTCGATCTTCAGTTTAACGCAACGATATCGATTCGGGAAATCCCCGAATCAATTTTATTTATTTTTTTTTAAACACGTAAAATATTCCAGTTGCCGAGCTGTCCGGAAGGGAGTGATAGTGAAGAAAAGGGAGATTAAAAAGGAGGTGAGA
>JAODLC010000038.1:23974155-23989094 GCA_026781145.1 Hippopotamyrus pictus | reverse complement strand
GAGGAAATTTTAGTGGAGCGAGGAGCGGTGTTGAGCGGAGCGGCGTAGTGCGAATTAGAGCGGAGGAGCGGGCGGAGTCAACAGCCTCGTGAGCGAGGAGCGGAAATTCTCACTGCTCCGCTCCGCTCACATGCTCTGATGTGGATAAAATCCATATATCACTAAATCGCCAAGCCTTACAGGTACGAAAAGTTTTGCAAAAACCACACGTAGTGATATACGGAAAACATATACAGAACACTCACGTGCCATAGGAATATGGGAATATGTTCTACCTATAAATTTCATGTGTATTCACTAGATAGATAGGCAGAGACAGATAAAAGTATGAAGTGTTGCATATGAAAATTCCAAGAACTTCAGATGGTCAAATGGAAACATTAACAATACAGCCCACTGAGCTGAAATTAAATTTCTCACAATATGTTTCTATAAAAAAAAAATCACATTTTAGCATTGTTAACACATATTCCTGAGAAAGCATGAAATTCAGGTCTTAAACAAATGACCTCTATCTGACATTGCTTAGGAATTTCCATCTGTTTCAAGTGAGACAGTGCCATCTAAATTGACTTTGTAAAAGCAGGCAGCTATGATGGGGTATTAAGCATATACTACTTACACGAAATATGTCCCTAAGGGTTGTGCTTACACTATCAAACACACACGGCCTAAACAGTGTCTTAGACTCACTCTTACTCAACTGTCATTCAACAATACCTGGAAATCATCATTCTGAAGCCCAAATTAGATTTTTTTTTTGCTGCTTTCAAAGAAATATACATATTTTGGTATTTAACACTCATTTCTCCAAGCTGCTTGAAAAGCTATGGAAGGTTTTACTCTGTGTAAATGCCTGAAGTTCATATTCTGAATTAGGGATGACTTGCCTCAGGCTCTGCAGAATCATGTGACATTTTTACTATTTTTAAACTTAGTCATTTTCATTCTAACACAATGCTGAAAAAATAACAGGGAAAATGGATTGCTACATGCAAATTTCATCCCTTTTTAACTCTATATTTACACTCGCATGTTCACGGTTTTCTTTAGAGGACATCTAAAAAGCACTGAGCCACTAAAATATGCTGCTTCTTTATATGGGCCCAAAAAAGGAAATGCACATCGATTTAGTGACCCAGACATATTGATCATTTCAATGATCCTAACCCCACAGAACCCATAAACAGGCAGTAATTACTGAACTCATGACAAAAGATAAAAATGACTAATGGATCTAGGGTTTTGGAAGCAAAGAACTAAAAATGTATAACGGGAAAACACTATTTGCTTCATTTGATTCAGAGCCTAAAATATAGATCAGTCACGATCAGTAATGTGAGCAGCACGGTTTATCTTCCCATGAAGCATGACCATTTTGTCATCTTCCTTCTTTCTGTATCGGATTGAAAGACTGCTGAACTGTGATGAGGCATTGTGTTGCAAAGTCCAAAAATCCTATAGGCAAAATACCAAAATACGGAAACAAAGTAAGTCTTATTCTACATCTAACAACAATGCACATAACATGGGCAAGGAATTCAGGGGTGTGGAAGGAAGAACTTTTTTTTTTTATTATTAATATTAGAATAATAAGAAATCTTTATTTTTAAATGTATTTTATTATATAATAATTACTGTTACTGTCTATCATTGTCTAAATGTATTTTACTGTCTAAATATATGTATTCAGTTAGTGTAAACATGCACGATGCTATCACAGCGAATGCGAGGCTGAGACTGAAGCGTTACCCTTTGTTTCTGCTGAGAGACGTGCCGCGTGACTCATTTCCCCGCGCGTACAAGTTCTTAGGTCAACGTTCACGGTTTGACTTCTGAGATTCAGATCGAGCTCTAGGTAATTTTTTTCCGAACTGGTTGGTAGAAATTTGAGTTCTAATGAGTTCGAGTACTGAGGTACCACTGTATAGACTTTATGTTAAACAATTTACTCCATTGATTTAAAATAAAAGCATTTATATTATATAAGCATTATATTGGTGTAATTTTATGCAATATAGGGCCAAATTTATCATTTATATAGTGATTAAAAGGAAATTTCAAGACAGAGATATATCGTGTATTGTGATATAGCTTAAAAATATCGCAATATTTTTGCCATATCGCCCAGCCCTACATTGAATCATACGTACAAACTAAAACAAATAATTTGATTAATCAAGTTTGTCTATTTAAAATAGCAGCTATAGTTATTAGAACCCACAATAATGGTTCTAAAAAGTCAAGCAAAAGAGTCAAAAAGTCAGCAACCAAACCAAATTAGAAACAATAGATAACTACAACAACAAACAGCCTATGTACGTAATATAATGCCAACATGTCATGAAGGAAGGGATAAGAAAATATATATGAGAATAAACACACCCACAAGCAGGAGCACGCACGTGTACATAGAGCCTCTCCTCGGGTTATGATGGGTTACATTCCGACAAACCAATCATAAGGTGAAAATGCGTTTTATTACAGTACACTTATTATTCCTGGGTCATTTGTCTTTTTTTCCCTATATATACTTTCTTATTCCTTCCTTCATGACATGTTGGCATTATATTACGTACATAGACTGTTTGCTATTATTTTTTTTGGTATAGAAGTAGAATGATGTAGAAAGGAATAATACAGCCCAGAAGCAGAAGAGAAATCCAACAAATGTACTGAGATCATTTACATTTCAAATAAATTTGCTATTAATGGCAGCTCACATAACTAACTGAATCTTTAAGACCCATAATATGCAATTGCCCACTTAAATATGGAGTATAATATCTATAGTGGAATCAAGTGCTTTGTAACATACTGCCAGGACTTTCAAGAGTATTTTAATGCTAATATTCTACATTCAATATATCCCTCCAACCTTTTGCAATGCATTCTTTGGACAAAAACCTATGTCCTTGTTAACCAAGCTGAATAGATCATCTGAACAAAAATATAAAATGAAATAGCAGTGAATAATTCACAACATATTCAATATTCCTGTAATATTTAATGATGTAAAGATCTATTACATTAAATTAATGTGAGCATCTATTCTAGTATTTCAGGTTTTTAAAGCCCTCAACAGAACCATCATACCCAGCTCTATGAACACATTAAGAACACTAATAAGGTACTCTGCAGAACAGATCTTTTGCCAATCCTTAGGTCTGATGCTTCACTACCACCACTGTTACTATATTTTTCTCTTTTTTTTCTAGAAAATGGGGTCCTCAGCTACTTAAGTGGGTGCCTGCATGCTTTAAAAATGGAATTAGAAATGTTGTATTTGGCCTTGTTCTATTAATACTACACTGCCCAAACATATCACTATGACATGTACAAGGAGTCTCAAATAATACTATGGCTTCAAAATTGTCACTGATTCTCTGGCACCTTCGCCGAGTAAAACATACATTTTGTAAGGGAATAAAAGGGCCATAAAACAATATAATTGGCCCCACATGAAGAATATCTACTGTGTCCCCCATACATAATCCACAAACATTCTGAATGGAGCCGCATTTCCACTTTGTAAACTGTGGGTCATCACTGTTCAGTCGGTTATTGTGGACACTCAGAGAACGTTTGCTTATTTTCTCAGGAGGGAAAATCAGGATCATTTGTCATGATTAGTTCCCCCTGTGCCTCATTCCCCATGTTACGTATAAATTGCTGTGTTGGGTTTTGCCTGGAGTAACCTGGATACCAGCTGATACCAGTACCAACACCTGTAATTCCTCCATGTGTAGTCATTTCCCCGTTTTGCCATTTCTGTCGTCTTCGCATATCCCCAGCTTATTTGAGTCTAACCCTGAAACCAAAAGATATAAAAACCTGTCCTCGTCTGAACCCCACATTCCATGGTCCTATGTGTATATCTGACTGGAGACATTTTCACACTTTGAAGATAGCAAACAAACTACAAAGCTAAGATAAACACGCACAATGCCTAAAATATCAAATGTTATTAAAAAATATATATAATAAAATTCAGTTATATATGACTAATATGGTGCGAAATAGTGAAACATGAAAAATCAGATGCTACTAGAATTAAACATTGTTCTGAAATAACATCATTTTAGACCTAAGCACAAACAGGGTCCTCCACTGCTACAGTGAAAATTTGCACAGTAGAAATCTGTTTCTCTTCTAATGCTAAATTTAATAAAATTTAATAAAAATATACATATGTTTGCCCAGCAAATGGCCTTGTACACATTCATTCTATTTATTAAGGCACTCATAATATTTCTTTGAAATAGCATAAGCATAATACTGTTCCCCTTCCCCATTTCTTTACAAATTGAGCAGTTAATAGCTAATTTAGTGTTGGTTAGTAAATTTAGATTTTGCTCTGCTCAGAATTCAGGTCACATTTGTAAAGTGGATTCATTCCAATTCGGTATGTGCTGTACTTTACCCAACAAACCTTCAAGCTTCTTCATAACTCATCTCACAAGTGGACAAGACACAGAGTGCCGAGAGATTGTGTTCCTCCCCTGATTGATTCAGACAACAGCAGAACAGACCCAGAACAGAGGTGAGAGCCTGTATGGGTGACGAGGTATGCCCTTGCATCTCAATGCGTCACCTCCACGCTGCAAGCCTCACCTCTCCGTACAAACGAGGACGAGGCGTGCTACGGGACGACATGCTGATTGTTTGTTTATTTTACATGCTGTGTTAAGGCTGCGCAAAAGGCCTAAATGACAATCTGATGAGTTTTTGAGAGGAAAAAAGGATGAGAAACGATGGTAAGAATCATCAAAGTGGTGTCAATGATAGAGCACCGTATCAAAGTAGAAAGAAAAAAAAGAATAAAAAGAAAAAAATACAAGAAAATGTGTACAATTTTAAGACAACTCAGAGACTCTGGGGTGCTTCTAAACAACCCGTAACGGGAATCCATTTTACTGGTGTCATACTGTATAATAAACAATTTCATTACTGTGCTTCCCAAGGTCAAATTAAATGTCATGGTTAAGTGCGATGCCTAATGTGAGAATTCGGCACACTGGTGCGCTAGCTAAAAATTCACTGCCATCGTCTGTTTCTCTGCACCACCAGTAAAATTTAGATAAAAGGTGCTGAAAAGACTGCTGAGTTTTTCAGAAGTTCTCAAGTGAGTATTAGAAGAAATTGACTTCTACTATACGGCCTCAAATCTCCAGCCATTTCTGCTCAGGCTGTCTGTCTGTGAGTTCAAACACTGTGCGGATTCACCTGCTGTGCCCTGGTCATCTTCACAGTAAATCTCATTCTGCCTAAAGTTTCCAGTCTGCATCCACAATTCAGTAGGATTTGAGTGACATTTTTTCTCTGAAACACACAAATAAAAAGCAGAAAAACATATAACGTGTTCTTATGTTTAAGATGAGAAAAGCCATATTAAGGTGTGAAAAGCTTTTACAAATTTACATTAATGACATTGTAGAGACTTATTTGTGGACGTTAGAGAAGGACTCAACAGAGAATGCATCTTATATTCAGTTGAATATACCAAATAGATTCAGGTAGACCTGTTCCCTGAAAACATATTTCAATAGATATAACAGTTTTTGTTTTTTCTGAAACCTGCCATTGTTAGCCTGGTCCCAACCATGTCGGTCAGCCAATTTGAAGGTTCAATGGTCAGAAAGGAAAAGACTATGAAGCCATGGACAGCACCATGCTGTAAGCAAGTTATGCAAAGCCAATTCATTTCCATCCTACAACACTGGCCAAATGCTACCTTAGGCTTGCATCTCATCTCCATTCTGCATTGGGGAGTTTTCAAATCTGCTATTCCTGTAATAACTAAGGGAGATGTTATCTATATGTTCGAAAACAAATAAGGAATTCAGTGAGTAATTCGATACAGCATTTTCCCCCCATTATAAACCTCAGAGACACTGAGACGTGATCTTCATTTATTTCCTGAGATAAACTGCTCGACCAATAGACCCTGGACTACAGCTATTTTAAAAAGCTATCGTCATTTGTTTTGGGACAATTGGGATATCTTCCTACTTGATGTTGACACTTGCCCCCCACATTTCATCCAACCTCCACCAAGTTATTTTTCATCAACAATAATTCCGCTATTAAGCACCATCAAGTTGATCACTTCCTGTACCACAGAACAGAAATTCTAATGCTTGCTACAGTAGGCATGCTATGTACCATCTCACTTCTGTCTCTCTTCACATACGGGAACCAGCAGCACAACTGATCCGCACACAGAATTATGGATCTCGTCGGTGCTTTAACGTAGCCGTGCCGCTTCCTACGAAGAGCTATCATCGCCATCAGCTGCTCCGGGCAGACATATTGCGTCTGTACCCCATCACTCAGAATTCCATGCTTCTTACACCTGAACAAAAAATAAATTCCTACTTCTTCCAACAAAGTTCAAGGCAATTTCCCAGCAGTAAAGGGCACTACACTAGACGTTAAATTTGTGCTGTCCATCGTCCTGTGTACAAACAACTGCTCCTCACTCACGTAGTGGGTATTATAATGTAATTGGCATTTGTTTACAGCATCAAGCTCCTGGTTACAACACTCTTCAGAGAATAACACAAATGAACATTGACTTATATCCAAACTAAAGCTTTATTAAACTCTGGTAAAGAAATGGATTGTTATTGGAAAGGTAATCATATTAGTCGGTGCAGAAAACAGATGCAATGATTAGGTGCCCTTATGGGTTAATCTGCCATCTCATGAGGCAGCCTCAAGTGACCACGCATAGCATATCGATTTGTTCCATCTGGTCCTCATATATATACGCAATGGATGTGTAAGGCAGAGCCCACCATAACATATCATCTTAAAAACCTATTCTTTTAATTGCCATGATAAACAATGTAATATATTGTTGCCATGAATAGTCTTAGATTTTTCTCTTTTAATTCTTCTAATCATCTCATTGAAATACTGACTGAAATTAACTGATTTCATATATAAAATAATTTGTGGGGCAATTGTGGTGGAAATCACACACAAGTAAATCCATATTCAAATCACAGGTATTTCAGGCAATTCTTATCACTGCATTTAGTGTCTTTGCCCCACCATTACATCAATAGGCATTATGTCTCTTTAAATGTTGGAATGTTGAGGGCGTTTCAGTACTCGCGCTGCCTATGACCTAAATCATTCTTGTTTCATTCCCAAAATTTTGATCTTGCTGACAGATTTCTGTAGACTTCAGCTGTAATCACATCCATAGTTCTTAAAATCTCCTGCCTTGTGACATTTTGTCTGTGGGTTTTGAGGGCACTTTGGATTTGGTCTAAAGGCCAAAATGAGGACGTAATGTGCCTCATCACAATTTGGCAGGTTTCAAATCAAACACTGGAAGAAGAAAGATGACAGAATGGCTGAATGCTTCATAGGCAGATAAAGAGTGCTGCTCACATTACCGATCACGAGAGATCTATATTATAAACACCAACTCAAATGAGCCTATTCTATGCTTTGAAATTCTCTACCATGTCTTGGAAATTTCCACCCGCAGCAATAGCGGTTAGTAAAAATGTGAATTGATGAAAAAAAAAATCTAAAGTTACAAGTGACCAGTAACCAAAAATGCTGGATATACTGCATGAGGTAACCCAACAGTGAGATGTGGACCTGAGTGTTCTACACATCCCCCACACATTCATCCTTAGCAAAAACCGGTTGGATAATTTTGTTTCTTACAAAAGTGTGAGGAAGGCAAGCCAATATATTGAAAAACACAATGACGTATTTTCATAAAATATTATAAGACAGATAATTTGACATTGCAGCATAAAGTGGTACCTCAGAACTCGAATTTAATCCGTTCAGAACTCCGGATCGAATCCTAAAAAGTTTGAGTTGTGATCGAATTTTTTGGCTCTTGTATTTACCTGAGAACAGGTGTGGCTCATCAGAAGCCAGGTAGGATAGAAAACCTACTGGATAGTAGCTCTCCAGGACCGTAGTTGGAGACCCCTGGTCTAGTCCATGTTGGGTACTTCGGTAAAAAAAAAAAAAAAAAATGTGTTTCCTTATGTTTGTTCATGTACTGTCCCCTTAAAAACATACTACTGCATGTGTTGTCACCTGACTCCGCCCGGTCTATTCTGCGACATGGAAGCAGTATGAAGGCGAACTCCTACACCAAGCCGAATGAGCAGCTCCTGCAACTTGTACAAAAAAACAAAAAATGCTGTGTCTGCCGTTGGTCCCCAGGCAATTCATTTCAAATATGATTTAGGATACAATTCAATGCATCAGAAATTTTCAATTTCTACCAAAATTTGATTCATGAATTATTTTTATAACTGAAATTCAAACCAACTTTAACTTCAGTGAAAATAATTCACATATATGACCATGAGAACTTGATTAGAGGCTATTAATGGAATACAAAGAAAGCCAAATCTCAGGGCATCTACTCTTCTTAATACTACTACTACTACTACTACTACTACTACTACTAATAATAATAATAATAATAATAATAATAAATTATTATTATTATTAACCTTATTATTATAACTGACTGAGGCAGGTAAATTGCCACCTTAACTAATTCATCGAGACGCTTTGATGCATCTTAAGACCCATATTGACCGATATTTATTACTGTTGTCACCTTCTATAAAAATCAGTACTATAGTAGGTATTAAAACGTGAAAATATCCACCGAAGTTATTGTGAAAAGTAGTCTGGTTTATTCATGAAATCATTAGGTACAAATCAGATATCCAACAAAGACAGTCTCTGGGAAAAACTATTTTCTGTTAATATCTTGACACGCTGATGTATATATTGAATGGGAAAAAAAATTAAACTGAATCAAGTTGTGAAAACATGCTGAGCTCTAAGGAAGCTCATGTATCATAAAACAAGAGGAAGGCAAACTTACACACATCATATTCTGCCAAAAGAGAGTCAGCATGCTGCCTGATTGCACACACATTCCTCTGGGTCGGGGTGGGGGGCAAGGGGTAAACTCGAGGTGATTGCTAACATCTGTTCGCAAACCTCTGGTCTGAATAACTGATGCAACTAAGAATAAATCTGCATAATGCTGATCCAAGAAATTATGTGAAGACTGTAAACCATAGAGGAGTGCTAGGCTACCTATGACACCTTACTTCATTGGGAGAATTTCACATCAGCAGCAATACGCTGGAATAAAAGAGTGAGAAGAACAACATCCAGTGTTCTCAGTATCATTCAAATATCTATAGATCCAACATCACAGAAAATATTGCTCTTTATCCAAAACATCCCGTGGCATACCAATAAGAAATGTAAAACAAAACCTTTGACTTCAGGGATTAAATATGCTTTGCCTCCAACAACCATGGAAACAATCATTATTACTAACATAAGCAAATATAGGAATTTACTGAATACTTAATTGAATGTTGACCGTGTACAGTGAATATAATCTATACCAATGGTTCCCAACCTTTTTTGCCCCGCGACCCAATTTTCACCATGCCGACTCAGTAGCAACCCTCATATCAAGTATAGACTGAGATTAGCGCTACGATCAAGCATGCATTCACACAAATCTAACTGAATGTGCCTAGCTTCCAACCCTGCCTCGTGATCCTTTCAGATCTTGCCTCGGATTTATGTTGCGACCCATGGGTTAAGAACCGCTGATCGATACAGTATCTTTGTAATAAACCATTCCCTCATTATGTAATGCGAGAAAAAACATAACACAGCCACCCCGATCTGGGAACACAGCTTAGTAGTTTCCAATTATTTGCTTAAATAACATTAAAGTAAATCAAACGATATTTATTTGCATAAAAAAAAAAAAAAACCTTCTAGCGGACCTTAAAATTATTTTCTTCCTGAAACATAGCAGTAGATTTGCAAATATTACCATATAAACTCTACGGATACGCATCTCAATTTAACGAGTTATATTAACCATCATCAGCACAATTGCAATATTAAATCTAGAAAAGATTAAATCAAATCAAGCAAACAGCTGTACCTGTTTTCAAATTCTGCTTTCAAACAGGGAAAGTATAAATCGAGTAATAAATCCTACTATACATTTCTATCATCGTGATGAGTCATTATACTGTAGCTGCAGCTACTAAGGCCAACAACGATCAAACGCATCAGTATGTATGTCTGGTTTCATTGTTTAAGTAAAACCTACCATGCTCAGTAAATTTAATTTCATTTGAATCTTAAAATCAGATATTGCAGCAGCACCTGAGGGGATGTGTCTAATGAAATTACAAAAGCATATGCTTGAGAAGAAAACACATGAATCTTTTAAAAAAGCGGAGAGGTCCCACTAGAACATTCCTCTTTTCACAGGTGGATTGATGATACATTTTGTCCATTTATGATCGGGAGCTGACAAGTTGAAAACCTTCATGCTACAGAGCCTAATCAGTATTATTTGTGTCAATATAATGCTTCACCAAAGACTTACATTTCACAAAGAAAGGTGTCTCAGTGAGCAGCACTATTGTCTCACACATCCAGGGCTGAGGGTATCTGAATGGTACACACTGTATGATTCCTGGCATCCTGGTGCCCTCGCTACTTGACAGAGCCTGCCCCGTGTATGGGCAGGGTGGCACATTAACTCACTCTCACTGAATTTAAATAACCTACCTTCCAAAGCTAACATAATAAAATACCTACTGTAATACCAAGCAATGTACAGGCGGAACATTTTGCTCAGTCTTTTTATGAGGGAGGGAGGCTATAAAACATTCAGCATTTACCCTATAAAACAAGCAAATTTTAGGTTGCATGTAATTACCCATACGCCACAGACCACCCATATACATTAATACTCAGTATCCTTCGGCTCAGTGACGATCCTGACCTGAAATGCTTTTAGCACCTTTCAGCACAGGCACTCCTGGCTGAATCTAGATAAGGGAACAGGGCTGCTCTTCAGAAATACAATGGCTTCTAATTACACTGAAGCCAACAGAGGCACAGAAGCATTACTAAACAGTCAGGCTTTCAAGACAAAAGGAAGAAAGCCACTACCTTTGCTCACACTTAACTTCATGAGGGTGATAATGATTATAAATTAAAGGTGAAGGAACGTGCGCTAGAGGGAGGACCACCTTGCAGCAAGCTGATGCAGGGCAATCGCTGTCGCGCCAGGGGCCCAGGCAGTAAATGGAGAAATCGAGTCTCTCACAGGCAATATCAAAGGTTCTCTCCCTAGTGCAGCTTTCTTCTCCAGCCACTTCAGGCCAAATCACAGCAGCACTTTGCTGTTTAAGGGATCCATTTAAGGGATCCATTTAAAGGATCCATTTCAGTATATTTGCTGGAACTATTTGATCTGACCACGGGCCTTAAAGCCAACATTTATTTCAATACTTTACACGGTAGGTGAGTTTCACTTTAAACCTTAAACATTAAAAAGTCACACACCGATCATATAAATTAAAACACA
The DNA here is from genome assembly GCA_026781145.1 of Hippopotamyrus pictus. Classification (NCBI taxonomy): domain Eukaryota; kingdom Metazoa; phylum Chordata; class Actinopteri; order Osteoglossiformes; family Mormyridae; genus Hippopotamyrus; species Hippopotamyrus pictus. Next base: position 23,977,672 of record JAODLC010000038.1, on the reverse strand, counting down.
CCGGTTTAACAGACAAAAGAACAGTCACAATCTGAGCAGTTATTTCGATTGAGGTCTATTTTGAAGAACCAGACAGTATTTGGGGGGTGTGGGGGGGAGCTTTCCTTCTAATATGTATCTGAAGGAATATGCGGTTTGTTTTCCATGTAATATGAATATCATCGATGTTTTATGGATTATTAGGGGTGTGTTTTGCAGTAAAATGTTTAAAATACATGCCTCATTGCACACAGGATTACTCTAGAATACTTTGGTGCACAACGCTTCATCTTGGACAACCGGATCGAGTTTCAAGTTCCAATGATACGCGATTGATGTCTGAGCATAATACCCGTCTAAGTCTAAAGATTTGTGGTTGAGAAAATCAACACATTTTGTGTTTGTCGGGTTCTAAGGGTTAATGCAACATTGTGTTTTAAAAGATGCTAACGGATAAGTCCTTAAGCTTGTTTGAGTCTGGCTATTCTTCAAAGTATATTTCAAAATGGGGAAGAAAGATCGAAATTCAGATCCTGGACAGTGATGGTGTTAAAAAGATCACTATATGATTGTTTTGGGAAAATCGCCCTGTTTCAAACCACTAGTAACCTTCTGACAAGATGCACAAGCTACACTGAACTCACAAGCCAACCAGTGCAGCTTTCCAGCTTGTAGGCTGTAAACTGTTGGCTTTTTTTTTTTGAATAAACCAGTAATGGAAAACATAACTCACATCCCTTAATATTCTGGAACAACATAAAATCATATCACATACTGAAACACAATGTTGGTAGAAAAACTGCACGAAAGTAATTTCAGACTTTATGAATGTGCACATGAATACAAGGCTTGACTTAAAATACTACAGTGAATAAAAATCTCTGAAACCAGAGCCATTGTTGAGGTAGTGGTCAACTTGTAGAAATTTCTTAGACTGATGGACAGACTGACATACAGACAGAATTCCCTAGATGATCTAAAAGTGAAGCATACTGCAATGAAGGCATATTTGCTTGGGATGTAGTTTTCAATCACTGTAAGTGTGCTGCCTCTGCCTAAGCGCTCTCCACTATTTCACAGGAGCCAAAGTGTGAGACCCTGAATCCACCGTACGAAGTAGGTACAGACTTGAGACCTAATTATCCGAAGTACATCATTAGCCGGTACACTTCAAGCAAACTGCTTCTCTCAACAAAGGCTTGGCATCTAACTGGCTTGGCATGGTTCCTTCAGCATCACAGCTACCACCCCTTTAGAGGAGTATGCTACCGACATCTCTTGCAAATGCTGTATCACTACTGTTATTTAATGCAAAATTATGAGTGATCTTGAGTCTGGACTAACTCAGCTCTCAAAATCATGCTGAAAGGCAGCTCACAGTGGGTTTCTGCACTTCCCTTTCTGCAGCGAGTCATGCATGCTGTATTTCTTAACAAAAACAAAAACTCCAAAACTTACACCAAACAAAATAATAAAGCAAATTAATAAAAACAGTGATACTGGTGGCCACTAATGTGATTATATGCATTTTAAATAAGAAATAATAATAATCATACATTAATAAATTATATCCTAAACTTCTCCTATGGCTCTTTCAAGTCTCATGGGAATTGCCGAATTTGATAACTTGTCCACAGAGTTGGGAGTAGTGATGGCCAAAACAACACTTCAGGAACCATTTGATATTTTCTGACCCCCACTAGACAGTAGTTCTTTTTTACACGCCAGCTCACCCGCGACACTATATCAAGTATAGGTTTAAATTAACGCTATGATCAAGCCCGTAGTGCACTGTGCAATTTACATAAATCAATGCCTATTGCACAGATCTGATTGGATGTGCCGATGTGCTGGATCAGTAAAGGAGTTTAATGGTTTTAAAACGCTTACATTTGCAACTTTGCATCGCGACCCTTTTGGAACTTGCCATGACCCAAACTTGGGTTGCAACCCATGGGTTGAGAATTGCTGCTTTGAGCCTTTTTGAACAGAGAGCACCATCTAGTGGAGTCAGACAATACAGCAAATGGTTCAGGAAGTATTGCTTTACCCATCATTAGCCACCATGCGGCTGGACATTCACACAGCACAAATACAACAGATTACAGTATGTGGAGCGGCACTGACGGCAACATAGCTACAGATGGTCTACGAAAGGCAATGTAAGTCAATAAAACAATGTTGCTGATTTATATAAATTTTGGCAGAAATTTTCAGATTTTAAGAATCTGAGATTTTAACCTGAGCAGCCCATGAACATACAGGAAGTTTGGGTACTAATATATTTTAGAACAAATTTGCAGTGTAATATCACTCTCTGTAGCAGCACACTGTATTTAACTTATTTTTTCATTGATTATCATTAGGTCTGACAGTTTAATCCTTTCCGTGATCACAGCATACCAACTTCTTCAATTCAGTCCTTGGGTCTTTATGGTCAGTTGCATTAATTCATTGTGTCTGATGTTCAGGATTGTTAATAAATGTGATACGATACTTAACAAGTGCTTATTTGGTTTAGGATTCAAGTATATGCATAGAGGGCACTGTAAATTGGCTCGCCAGTGCAAACAAAAAGGGCCTGCAAAATTAGGACTGAGTGCAGTAATTGCTAAGAGGTATCAGAATGCACTCAACAGCTGGCGCTCTGTCATTCTGGGTTAGTGGAAAAGACACATTTCTGGTTCAGATCAACAAAGACAAAAATAACTGTGTCAAACAGCTGAGAATTCATGCTTCAGAGACTAGGAGTCTAAAGGAGAGAAAGTTAAGAGTGAGGGCAGATGATCATTTTAAAGGCAAATGACTATTTGTGGAATCAATACACTTTTTGTTTTGCCTTTAAAATTAATTAAAACCAATGGATTTAACATTTCACTGTAGGGTACACCAAGGCCAAATTTCAGTCAGCTGAACACCTACAGAACTGCAGGCATTATCTGAGGTATCTCTCAAGCTGGATAGTAATCCCAGTGCACCAGGCCTATATCCTAGCATGATTTGGTTTCATTCCCAGATCGTTACTGTGCTGTAGATCAGGCGCAATTGTGATCTTCATAAAGAGATCTCCTAATTCTGTCGCATGTGAGACAAAATTTGACACAAAGTTCTACTAAAATGGGTATCGTGCATTTAAGGGGCAATCTATAACTTGAATAATTGCCAATCCAGATTAGGCAATAATGGGAATGAAACAGTTGCACAGATATACAAAGAATGGGAGACAGAGGATAACTATGATTTTTAGTCTGAACTTTTATATAGCACAAGGCTGAATGAATACTGTGAGTCTAAAGGACCAAAGAATATGCTGGTTATTTTCAGCTTTAAATCAGTTTTACTCATTTTCTGTACATATGTCCTATGCAGGGTTGCAAGCGTCCAGAGCCTAACCCAGCACAGGGCGTGCACACGGAGACACACACACACACACACACACACACACACACACACACACACACACACACACACACACACACAGGTACAGTTTAGCAACTCCAATTGATCTTAGAATGTCTTTGGACTGTGGGGGGAGGGG
>JAODLC010000038.1:23938462-23950445 GCA_026781145.1 Hippopotamyrus pictus | reverse complement strand
AAAGATTTGTCTGCGAGCCAGATGCAGCCATCAAAAGAGCCACATCTGGCTCGCGAGCCATAGGTTCCCGACCCCTGTGTTAGGGTATACTTACAGGATGCTTGTGAATATTCTATGAATGCTTTATGAAGGCATTATGAAGGTCCACTGAATGCTCTATGAATGCTTTAAGGTGCATTTGATGAAAAGCATTACAAAAGATCCCTCTTCGTATTATTGTCGGTACTAGTTTTGCCACCACATGCACATTGGGCACTGCAATACATCACCTCAATATAGCATCTCAATTCCATTCTAATAGAAAGGGCAGTGTCTATATTTTTGACGGAATTAAAAATAATGTTTGGGATTTCTAAATACCAGGGTATAATTCCACCATGCCACCCAAACCAAGTTGGTGGAATTCATTTTTATGTAAAGAAAATTTGCCAATATCGAAGTCAGAAAAAAATACCTAGGTTATGTCCGAAAAGTCAATAACGTAATTATTGCGACAGGCCTAAAACCACTAAGCAATGAATAGCTTCAACCCTGCAAAATTTCGAACACTTGTGGATGAATTTAGACGTACAAATATTTAAAAGTCAGCAGTAAAATTTGTTTTATTGCCTCTTAAGTCAGACATGTTGCAATATGAAGGATGTCTATTTGATATTCCTACTGTCATGTCAATATCACACTCTAGGCCTTACAGAACATTCTCAAGAATGGAAACTCATTAATGGCAGCTAGCCAGATTGTCAAACTGATTTTACTTACATATGAAGTTCATCTAATATCTGTGGTCTCACGGGTCTTTCAGTAAGTTCCACCACTTTTAAAAAGGCCATGAGAAATTATTCGCACACCTATAACCCCGTTGTGCTAACATTCAAGCTTATGTAATTGTTAAAGTCGGCATGTATTGATCCACTTCAAAAGTTTGAAAGGTTCTAATCTTTCCCAGGTCTCCACCTGTCAAGACTAAAAATGTATATATTGCACACACACTCAGTTTATCTACATCCTGTCAATAAAATGTACTTAAACGCACTCTACTCATACCCACATAAAAACATTAAGTGGTATTTTTCCTAGTATACATTTTAAGCTGGATTTCATTGTGTCCACCCTGAATAAGATTGAACAATTGTGTTGTTGAAAAAAAGTATTACAAAATATCCTCATTCTTTTAGAGTTTAAACTTCTTACAATAAAAAATTAAAACACATTAGTTGTTTCAAAAAGACATCGTATCTGGTCCTCACACCACAGAAGTAAAAAAAAAAAAAAAAAAAAAGATAAATAGGATTAAATGAAATGAGGTTTATTTAGTATTTATTTATTTTTTTAGGTTTATTTATTTAGTGGGCTAAGCCTGCGTGCCTGTGATCAGAAGGTTGCCAGTTCGAACCCGGTCTCGGCACGTCTGCGGGTTCTTAAGCAAGGCCCTTAACCCCCAGCTCCCTGTGTGCCGCAACAGGTGGCTGCCCTTCACAGACAGCTTACTCTTACCTACAGAGAGCAACTTGGGGGAGGCGTAAAGAGAATTTCCCCACTGGGATCAATGAAGTATGTATTATCATTATTTTTATTATTATTGTCATCATTATCATCATTATTATCATTATTATCATTAATTCATTATTAATACTACTACAATTAAAAGCCGACATTTCCTAATTGTCAAAGAGAAAAAGGGCTGACAAGGACATTGATGATGTATGTCTATCGCACAAGCTGGACAGAAACACACAATTTAATTTCCTGAAAGACACAGTCGTACCTGACAACTGTTGTTAGCTCCAAGTTAAAACCGACAGAAAAAAACACGATTGCCAGTATAAACAAATAACGCTGCATGAGCGTAAATATGCCTCATTCATGTGTGAGTTCTTATTTCTAATACGTAAAACTCTACTTTTTCAGGTTTTCTGACTTGGACAAGAAGCAGACTCTCTTTTTTGTGGAAGATTGATATAGCGTTTATAAGCAAATTGCCTAATTAAAAAAAGGTCCATGGCAGTACACTGAAAAGGAACAGCATCTGTAACTTATGCCCAAGACACTGGCAAATTAAGTCCTAGATCTGAAACAGCGGAGGAAAAACATTCAAGTCTGAGTACACAAAAGACTGGAGAAGACAAGACAGATGTATGAATAATTGACAAACAAGGCAGAGAGACTGCAGGAGCAACAAAACCTTCGCTTTTGTGCTGTCAGAACTTTAATATAACATATCTTCTTCAGTCATCTGTCCATCTTTACACCATACAGTCAGTACATCTGGGAGGACACATTCATACCCATTTTAATGTCCAGAAGCTTTGTTGAAAGTTTTTTTTTCCATAATTACTTAGCCATAGTACAGAAATCCGTATGCACTTTGATTACAGTACAGAAAGAGGAGGACAGTTTCTTCAGCATGTACCTTCTTTGATATCCCCATTGTAACCTGAGAAACTGCAGCACTGATTGAAGCAAGACGTGAAATTTAAATGAACTCTATTTACTCATTGCGTCATATTCAGAAGTTCCACTTCTCCTAACAATTTGATTGTAGGATTATGTAAACATGGATTTTGTATGATTGGCAGTAAGGACTTCAGTTCAAAAACTGATGTCTTCATATTTTTGTTTGATATAGCAACGTGTCTACCATTTCACAAAACGACAAGATACAAGAACTTTTTAACAGTATATATTTGACATTCTGTCCAGAAGGAGACTTCACTCTCAGCAACAAAGAACATCCACGCACTTACCTGTAGCTGCACAGAGCGATCACGAAGACCTTCAACAATGGGGCTGAACCTCTCAATGCCCCGCCACTCCCCAGCAGTACTCATGGCTTCCAGGACCTTCTCCAAACTAAAGGAGGAAAATAAAATAAAGGCAAATAATTTCAAAATGTTCATGAATTTTTCCTTTTCATTCTGGAGGGGTGGAATCTGCAACCTGTTTTAATTTTGGAACCGATTTATTTTTATCAATTCTTTTTCTGATTAAGAAAACAGAACTTATACTGAACATGGAAGAAATTCTGTATCGAGATGTACACATATTATAGGTCAGAATAATATAAAAGCTGCACATTTCAAAATATAAAAGTACGCACAGTAAAAAGTAACAAGGTTTTAAAATATACATTCAGAAAGCAGCAGAAATGAAGTGTTAGCCCTTGGTAAAGTCAGGCATACATGTTCTCCTCGCCCACGATGCAGACAGCTGACAGCAGTTTGACGGCGTCTGTCATCATGGCGGGATGGGCAGGGTCGACGGCCGCAGCCAGTAGTCCAAGGCCCTTCTCCTCACAAAGCATCCGCTCCAGGCCATACTGCAGTCAGGGAACCACACATCAAGGCTGGCTCATGCTATCTGCAACTACTACCAATAAATAATCACTCTATTTGTCGTATTTTCTTGGTTTGCATGTTAAATTAAGATACACATAGGCGTAGCCATACGAAGTGCGTAAGGTGCATATAAATCCCCATCACAGAAGTGTAAAATTTTTGTATGTGAAATTCAGAAATATCTATGTCTTTAAAGACCTTTGTTCCCCATCATCGCGAGATCCTGTCAGTCATTAAAAGGCATCCCATGCTCACGATCAGGACTCTAAGTTAATAACATGCAATGTCATTACCAGTATTTAGAACTGAGCGTGACATAATCCATTTGATGTTTACTTTGTCATGGAATTGTTCAGTGTACAGTGTATTAAACGTTTTTGTTTGATTACAGTATAGTATGTACTCTCGTTGCAATGAAATATTATAAAGAAATGCAACTTTCTGATTTTTTTTTTGCAAGATCTGTAAAACAAAATTGGATAATGCATCTGCCATGACAGCTGAGACCGAGGTTGGCACGACTAATTCCTTCCCTGCTGCATTCAAGTTACTGCAAACGGCAATGATGACCAATTGATTGTTGCTGTGTTGCGCATACGGGTACCAAATAATGTTTCCCATGTAGTATAAGGAATAAAATTTTTTAAAAATTGCATGGCAACGTGAAGTTCAGTTTTGAGCAATTAAAAATAAGATCACTGTAATCATAAAGAATAAGCTAAAATGTCTGCAGTAGTGTACAATCATTTAAAATGTATACTCTATTGTTAAAAACATGTTCATAACAAATGCAAAACAGGTTTGGCCTTGCCACAGTTGTGTGCCCTGGGAATTAGGAGGTGAAAGCCTGGATGGACACGGCACGCCGCTGTCCAACATCCCTGGCTACGCCACTGAAGATATATAATGTTTATGCTGTATAATTATATACTTAGGAATAGTCGTGCCCTCAAATAAAACAATACAGGTAACCTTGGCTGTTGTAAGCATGCAGCCTAGAAAGCACGTATGCAGGAACAACATAGGACATGTCTACCACAGAAACCTGCCCTTCAAAGACAATCACTTCAATAAAAGGACAGCATGAATGACACATGCAACCTCATATCACCTTTATGAATCTTGAAGGGGCAAAATCATTCTTAATCAGAATCTTATCCTCCTCGAAAAGAATACCATTCAATTAATAAAACCCTCATGTGTTTACTGACATTTTTAAAAAACAATGGCTTGTATCTTATCACTGGATGGCAAAAACACATTTAAGATCAACAAGCAATTCATTTCAGCAGAACAGAATATCAGGAATAACAATGTAAAATAATATATTATTGCATTTTTCTGGGTAAGCAATGGTGCTTTTTGTATTGAGTGAAGTAACTGTCTATTATGCAGTCAAACTACATAACAGACATAACAGCACCTACAATTAATTGATCTAGTCAATTCTATGCTTCAGATAAAATGCCAAAGCTTTGCATTGACAGAAGAACCTCTAGAGCAGCTTTCCCGAAAGTAAAATACATTTACTTGCATTTACATAGGTGTGAGTGAAAAGGCTTCCTGTGTATGAAAGTTACAGATGCGGCCTGTTATTCTGGTGTAGTTATCACTAGCACCGGGCTCACAGATGAGCACTTATGTCCAGGAGGCTTTGGGCATCAGGAAAAACCTGCAAGGTCTAACTTCTAACAGGAACTCTAACAAGCATGAAGTACCAAGATGTTCTCTTGTTTGGAAGCTTCCATGTTTGGAAAAGAACTTGCCGTGTCTGTTAATATCATATTCCTCTGATCATACGAAGACTTCACTTTAGCAGATAGCTTGAGCCTTGAGGTGAAATTACCTAGAGACTTGGCACTGGTGTTGGAGATATGATTTGAGGCATGATGTGAAATTTACTTACAAAATAAGGTCATGCATACTTGTCAGTTTCTTGCTTTGATGTTTGATAAATGAATCAGTTTGAATGTGTATGGAATTCCATTAGCTAGATAAGGTATTCCATCATTAAAATGTTACCTACTTACCAGCCCCCTTTCTGAATTCACTTACGGATATGTCAACAAAATCTGCTGTTTACTAATAAATATAGAAATGGGTAATAATACACAAATATTTCAGTCCAGCTAAAAGGTAGAACTAGACACCATGACCTAAATCTAAAAACCATTATATAAGCAAAACTAAATTCAAAGGAGTTTATTTACAATCATAGTAAATGTAATGACGCAACAGAATAAATACAAAAATCAGCATACCTTGTTGTTCATGAATGCCTTCAGACACTGAATTACTTTGTGCTGACTTTTCTTGATAATTCTTCCTTGACTGAAAGAAAGAGTACAACTTGAGCAAACTGCAACTCAACTTGGACATCAAACGCATTAGGATAATACAGGTCTTCCTTACTGCTGTTTGTGCTGCAGCTTCTCCAATGTTTCCAGAAGCAATCCCAGTCCTTCATGACCAAAACTCTGGACCCAACTTCAAGGGGGGGAAAAATAAATAAAAGCATAACATCAGCACCAAAGCAAGACATGATGTTTGAAAATTATGTCCTTAACCTTCAATTATACTGAAACAGAATTTTTACTATACACTATATGACCTGAAGATCTTGAGTGGCTAAGCCATTAGAGATATAAGGTGGCTGTCATCAGCCAACCATGACTAGGGTCTCTTCACAGGGCAGAGCACAGATGGTATTATTTCTGTGTAAGGAACTAAGCTGGCCTGGGTATCTCAGCTAGTAGCCCTGTTGGCACCAGTGAGACATGTTAAGACCTTGTATGTCAAATTTTCAGTTGACCTGCTCAATTCAATAAGCCATGTGCCTTCAGACATTTTGGAATTTATTGCTGGCATTAACATTTTGGGCATAAATACAAGAGAATAAGCAAATCATTAAAAATTTGTTCAACAGTCAGCAGTTACTCAGTAACTGGCCTTACTGTCATTATTATTACCGTTATTATAAGTATGACACCACATTTGTTTATTCTAATCAATTCCGCATTCACACATTTTTATCAGAGATAGTTGAAATTGCAAAGGTGTGATATGCTTCAAATGACACCTAGTTAACATTCAAGAAGAATAAAGTAGGTAACTAGTTGTGAACACTGATTGGCAAGAAAATGCATATGAAGTATAACAGCCAAAATGACATGATGCATTTTAACATGATACATTTAATATGATACATTTTGTATAGAGTACAAGTCAAGAGTTTGGACACAGCTACTAATAGAAAGGTTTATTTGTTAATTTGTTCTCTACATTTTAGAATAATTAAAACATCAAAACAATAAAATAACATAATTAAGCAATAACATACGAGGAGGAGTGTGGCTGTACTCCAATATATCACGGCTATGATTCGGTCGTAGGCACGAGCCTGCGCACAAACCTCCCGTATACCTGGAAAATTTAATCCATACCCATTACAGTTTAGTCTAATATCGCCAGTGCCAGCAGTGAAACAACTAGTCAGCTAACTGGCAGAATAACATTGTATTGTAAATTAAAACGAAGTCCATTAAATAAAATATTGTGGTGCTCGAATGGTGAAGAGATCTTGAGGCAAAGTTCAGTTATTAGCAAATTCTTGTATTGCAGCAGCAAAACGAGCAAGAATAATGAATAAACTCACACACACAGCCAGGGAGCTTTTAAGGAGACAAAAGGGGATACAGGTACAGGCAGAGCGCAATAAGGCCGTTTATAAAAACTTAAAATCCAAAACAGATCACAATAAATCTAACATAATGGAATGCATATGAACCTTTACTCTTACTTCCACCTACGTTCATTTTTGAAACAGGTATAAATATGAGCAGGTTCTCAAAAGGCACCAAGCAAGAACCAACCCAGCACCGGCTGAATGTAGTTGAAATGAGGCATATGTAATGTTTTTAGATACATCTGTAAAGCGGAGTGATACAGCTCATTATTGCTGTCCCAAACGATTATTCTTTGAACGATAATCTAGCGATTAGTAGAATGATCAAAAAAAATAAATCAAACAAGTATATTTGATTGATCTGATGATAAATTTATAAGTAATTATTTTCAAGTTAGTCATTTAATACAATTCACCTCCTCCCCCACACACACAAATCTGAAATTCTCATTACCATTTCAATTTATTAAAACATTTCTTAAAATTAGAGCATGAACAAAAAAAAGGCAAATCTTCTAGATTCAATAGGATTTCTATGTTAGACTGAAGTCAATAATCACTGCAACAGTTTTTACTATTTCAGTTCACCAATTTGACTTCAATGTTGAAAAAGATGCTAAAACATTTCATAACTAGAGAAACATGTTTTTAACAAACACTAGCAAAGGTAGCTTATATTTAAGCTTACTTCAGTGAGCAAGGAACGACAGTGTGTAAGAGTAGTCATAATTTGTCTCACTCTTACATGAAAGAATAAGTAAACAGAAAATATAAAACGGGTGAAAGAGTGTCACTAATGTCAGCTACAGTAGAGGTGCAGAAAAGGTGTCATGACCGAAGTATTCCCAAACTTTGGAAGACCGCGTGCGAGCCTTTTTTGCCCAGTGTTTCTCCAGAGGCTCCGCAGCTCTGCTGGTAGATGTAGCCATGTTGCCTCGTGCGGGGTGGTAGGAGATGTCTCATTAATATTTATGAGAGAAGTGCTACATGATTGGCCAGTGCATGCCTTACAAAATAGTGCAGCACTGCTGGCACCGGCGATATTAGACAAAACTATATCGGAATTCAGTCTACAATTGATATAGTTTTAACGGAAGTATTAGCGGAATAACTTTGTATTGTAACTGAAAACCATGTCGCAGGTCCAATAAATAAAATATTGTAGCTCTCGAGTGGTGAAGAGATCATCAGGTGCACAGTAAAGTTCAGTTATTAGCAGATGGTTTTGTTGTGAGATTCTTAAAAGGACAGCGTTAACGTGCTCCCGAGGGGATAAAGTACTTTTCCTTACAATACGTTTAGCTTATCAAAACATTTACATAGTTTTACACAACGCATCGACACTAAAATTCCACGTCGACGCATTTTTATAATCCACGCAGTCAATTACGTCAAATAATCGTCCCAGCCCTACAACTAATGTGGCATGTCCAATTGTAGTTATACTCTGACATTATACTCCACATTCCACATTCATAGAACGCCTCTTTTCCAATCAGATTTCTTGGTCAGAACTAACAGCTGTTAAATGGAATTATACACTGACCAAAAAATCAAATCCTGTAGATAGTAGAGTGATCCCATCATTGGGCTCTTGAGCAAGGCCCTTAACCCCAGTGGGTGCCCTAGGGACTGGCAGACCCTACTTTCTTTTCTATGCCGTTTGTATTTCCTGAAGGAGGTCCCACATATGCTGAGCAGTCATTGACCATTTTTCTTTCAATCTCTGGGTAAACTCCTCCAAAACCAGGCTTAGATCAGGTGGCCAGGTCATGTGATGTGACACTATCACTCTCCTTTGTAGGCAGCTTGGTGTGTACAAACTTTTGGCTGTTACTGTATAATTTGCCAACATTTTAGAAACCTACTTGGACTTTCTGTGAACTAAGTGTAAACATACATTTTTTATTCTGTAAGGCATTGCAAAACAAATATACCGGACATTCCAGCATTTTAGAGCAACTTCAGACTATAGGAGTGGCTAAATCAGTAATGAACATAATCCAGCTATAGCACAATAAACCATTTGTGATTGCTATGCATCTTCACATCTCTTATCAAGCACCAATTTTGCATTTTGAATTAGGCTAGCACATAAAATTGTTCATTACTATTAAAGTGTCAAATGTTTCATGTATGAACCAATCAACCATGCTGCACACTCCTAGACCTATTTATTCAATGCTATATGGTTTTTCCCCCCCCCACTAAGTTAGTTAACTGAAAATCGATTTTTGTGGTTAAAAAGTTTGTGGTTAAAAATATAGTCACTACATTGAGATCAATTGAGACAGATAACTGACAAAGCAGTGAGATGTAGAGATAGCACCATGATGTCTTGCAGGTTGAAATCGCTTTGTTTCACTTCAGTTTGTTTTGTTAATGTGGCAGCCTCCGAACACTCAAGTACAGTAAGGGCACATGACGGTTAGTTCTGTCATTATACAATAATAGTAATAATTTTAAGCAGTACACTTGTATCTGGGTCTTCACTGGAAGCTCAGCTTAGCCACACTTATGTCTAGTCACGTATGTTTGTAACGTAGACCTACTTTATGCCTTATTTGTACATCACTTTGGACCAAACAGTCGGCTCGAATTTAGCATCATTGACCCTTTGCCAGTCAGTGCCAATCAGGGCGAAAATCAGTTATTTCTGGTTACTAGCCAATCGATTGGTGCATCCTTACTATAAACGGTTAGTATTTGCTTCTATAAATATTTATGCCTTATTTTAATAATTCATTTACATTCATACATTTAAATAAACCTCAGAAGACCAAGACAGAGTAAGCCATTTCTGTTACAGAAAAATGATCCCCCCCCATAACTACATTGACAGTCATCAGACAAACGCATGATGAAATGCAGCTGCAAGCAGCAATTTTAGGGGTCTGAAAAAACAAAGTTTTCAAGCTTCCACTGCAGCTGTGCTACAAACAGCCAGTTCAGAAAAGGAAGAGCTCTTCCCACCCTTTACTATGATGGCAGGAACATGGTGTTTTTCCTCAACCTAATGTATTAAAAATTGTGTTTGACTGTACTTATCCACTATTCCTTCAACATAATGAATATTACTGATCTCTGCAGGTTGCTTTTATTGATGGTAATTTATTGGTCATTTAATCTAGAGACTTCCAAGTGAACCCAGAGTACCTGTAGTGTTTTGATGATGCTCTTAAACATACATTGTAACAGGAAAGAAAACATGCTGCTATGTTACATAAGAACATAAGAAATTTACAAACGAGAGGAGGCCATTCGGCCCATCAAGCTCGTTTGGGAGGCATGTAATACAGTAATTCAAACAAAACAATTATTAAATGGCCAATGAGTGAACATGCTTCAGCATGCTGCTGCTTATTTACAAGGATCAGTATTCTAATGACAATTTTCACAATCGGAAAAGATGATGCTATTAATACACCATTGTCTTGACCATGAGATCCTTATAATTACTGGAGATAATCAGCAGTGGCCCAGGTTTCCTTGGGTAACATTAAAACAATATTATAACTCTTAAGAAATGTCACTCGTGTGTTCCTGACATTTATTTATTCTTCAGGGGTCACAGTCAAATGCTATTGCCTGATTATCCCAGGTTACATGTTCCGGCTTCCCTCAGGTGAAAATCAAACACTGTGCTATCTGAGAGTGAGAGCAGAGCAGCAAGCCGAGGCTGTAAGGAAGGGGAAGGCAGGACATTGGCTGTCATTAGAATGCAGTCCCCGTGCAGGTCTAATCAACAAGCCACATGCCTTCCAGCATCTAATAATCAAATTCAAGCATGTATGTCGCTGTGAGTTTTCAAGGTGAAGCTAAGGGAGCTCTGCCTCTATTAAATTTGTCATAAAAAAGGAATTTGCCCACCCACATAATATTAATTTGCAGGATATTTTTCTATTGAAATACAAATGAAAAAAATGTACTTGGAAAAAAAGGAACAGGTGTTCCTTCAAAATATTGAAAATAAATTAGACTAATCAAAAAAAGTTATTTCAACGTGCCAAAAAGAAACTGGTTCAATATATAATCTGAATCATTTCTGGCATGATGATTTGAGAAAATACAGTATGTTATAGAGTGTCTAGATCTACTACTGAAAAGCCATTTAAAACAGAACCTAAAGGTATACTACAGCAGGCCTATTTTGCAATAAACTAATGTGAATAGCAGCAAAAAGGAACATATTAAGTTCTTTAAAAAGCCTTCAGCAGATCGCGCGCACACACACAGACAAATTAAAACCGTATCCACACACATCATTCAAACAAAGCTGCCAGGTCACCCGTCACCACACCTCTCAATACTAGTGCAGGGGTCTCCAACTCCGGTCCTGGAGAGCTACTATCCAGTAGTTTTTCTGTCCCACTTGACTTCTAATGAGCCACACCTGCTCCTGGTATTTACCTGAGAACAGGTGTGGCTCATCAGAAGCCAGGTATGTTAGAAAACCTACTGGACGGTAGCTCTCCAGGACCAGAGTTGGAGACCCCTGCTCTAGCGTATACACTCATTCAACAAAAAGAAAAACTATAAAATGGCATGACTTTAAAGTGATAACAGTGAAGATAAAACAGAAATGAGGCTTTCACATGAGAAAAAATTCACCTTGAGCGCTGAGGACGTGAGCCCAGTCATACGTGATACAAGGTTAGCCAGCTATGAGGCACCACATACCCTGCATAACTTACTACTATGAAGCCCCAGATATCCTACGTAACTTACTTCTATGAGGCACCAGATACCTGCATAACTTACTAGAGGTCGACCGATGTACCGGTTTTGCCGATTAATCGGCACCGATAGTTGATTCCCGGAACTATCGGTTATCGGCAAAAATCCACACCGATAGTTTTTCCGGGTTGCGTCAGAGCTGAAGCGGGTGAGAACGGTCCGTTGTCCTTATACAGTGCGAGAGCCAACATATCTATGGCAAGAGCCGCCTCTATAGGCGAAAATC